>CM034155.1:382899896-383249171 GCA_019776745.2 Taxus chinensis | reverse complement strand
ATCCAGAGGTAATTGCTTCTGTTCCGGTCCTCTCAAAAAATACACCAACATAATAAAAGAGATTATTACCACGGTTGTCATCCAGCAGAACCTTCAATAAACTTACTAAAACAGTTCCCAAAAAAGAAGGCGTGATAATTCTCTAAAACAGTTTCCTCAGCGGAAACAAATAAGAGAGGCAATGAGTGGCCAAATTTTGTCATTTTTCCTAAAAGACTATTTTCATCTATTCTTTATTATATTCAAACCCTTCTTTTTCAAATGTCCATCTTTCACTCAAATCTTCCTCCCTACTCTTTCTTTCCACTGTTTAGAATATTTTTGCCCTTTTTTGTATTTTCGTTTCTTTCATGGAACAGTCTTCCTTACATTTTTCCCATTTTTTTTATTGTTTTTAAAAAATAAAAAAAAATTTCCATCTTCTAACTGTTTTTTCTCTCAATATGTATATATATTTCCATCTCAATTCAAATGCTTAATCTTGCATCTAATCTTCCTCTTTACTTTATTTCTTTTTCTTTGTTTGTTGTTTTTCTGTTGGGTGCATAGTTATCTCATACTCTTTTCAGTTCTCTTTTTCTTTCTTTATTCTCTTCTTTTATAAAAATATATTTCTTCCTCATTTTTAACCGTTCCACTCTTTTTTTCTTTATTGTCTATTTTCCACTTATCTTTCATCTATTCTTCCTCTTTATTTCCAATTTCTTTTTCTTCTTTTCATGCTCAGTACTCCCTTCTTTCCAAGATATTATGTTTTCCATTATGTTCCCACTCCATTTCTTCATCTAGTATTTTTCATTTTCTTGATTGTCTTCCTTCCAAAATTTTCATCCATATTTTCCACTTCATTTCTTTTAGTCTTGTCCCATATGCATCATATTAATATTCCTCTTCTTTTACCAAATTTACATTTCTTTTCCATTAGTCTATCTTTCATTTATTCTTCCTAGTTAAGATTTCAAAAATTTCAAAATAAATTTACTAACAATATGGTTCCATGCAAGAGGATTAATGATTCTCTTTGAAAGGCATGCGAATGGTACATGTCATATTTAATAAATCTATAATATATATATTTTAAACAAACAAAAAATAGAAGCATGTTGAGAAACCACAAATTAATGAAAATTTCTATGGAAAGAAAGGGGTTGAAATTATGCTAGGTCACTACTTGTAACTTTTTACAAGAACTTGTTGATTATGTTTTCTTTACAATTTTTCTCCAAAAAAAAAAGCAATAACATTAATTATTCATAGTGTGCATATTTCTATAATATCTTCCACTAAAACAAGGGTCATGGCTATCCAACATATAAGATAACACTACCACATTGTGTCTCTGCATGCATATTATATGTCTATATTATGCATACCATTCTATCAAAGGGCAGTATTTGTGTATTTTATTTGTTTTAAAATTTCAATGATTTTAAAAAGTAGTTGCAAAGGATTAGATGCAGTATGGGTGGTAAAACATTGCTCTCACAAATGAGAGGTCAATGGTTTAATTGGTAGTATTTTTTTATCGTGGGGTGATAAATATAATATGTTTATCAAAATATAAAAATCTAAGTATGGAAGTAGGGAGCATAAGTGGGGACTTGCTGGATGGTGTTGTCATGTGAATTAACTAGCCCAAAAACAGAAAATTGTCATCATGACAACCAAGCCACCAAATATAAACTTGCTTCAAAATCTTCCTCAATCCCTCTCCTGATCAGTTTGTCTTCCGTGTCATGATCATCTTGACCTTGCAGGTTCTCCTAATGTAATGAAAAATCATGTACAAGTTTTCAAAATGATGTGATAAGGTCAATCCTTCCATTCAGTAAAGTGCAGCAAAAGACTAGTTCTCCAACATGCCTAGAAAGGCCAATTTTGGCTATTTCGGGGCCTATGTACATCCTCCGGGAGGATTCTGAAGAGGTCATAAACATCCAGAGGTGGTATTGGAGATCCTTGAATATGTTTGAAGTATTTAAATAATATTTAGGAAATATTTGGTGATTCAAGGGCAGTTTGTGTAAAAGTGAGTTTTCAGGTGTAAAGAATGAACAGTCAAATTATGAACTTGAGCTTCTCTAGATGATTCTGGGAGCTTTGTAAGGAGTTATAAGACAAGCAACTAGAAAATGGAAATCTTGAATAATCCTCTACATGGTGGTAGTATTAAATTTGATCCAAGGTTTGATAATTTCTTGAGGCAGTTCAAACTTTGCAGGTGTACCTTGTTGTCCCGATAAAAAAAGGGGCCATTTTTTCGAGTTATAGGCTGAATTAAGGTCTAAAACCTTTTACATTGGTCTTGTAATTTCTTTTGGATTTAGATTCATATAAAATTTTACCTCTACTAAGCCTCCGAGGGTGAAGATTTCATGCTTTTAGGCTATTTCGGGCAAGTCGATGCAAAACCTGGCTTTCAAAATGAAGTAAGACACACTTTGATACACATCTTTTCATTTTTTCCCCAACAGGATAGAAGGCACAAGAAATTGCACCCCATGACATCCTTGTAACTTATCAACCACCCATGTGTAGTCAAGATAACTCGGGTTGAGTCTAAACTGAGTTAGGTGAGTGAAAACCCATACTTAACTAATTTTCCACTGTTCCACATGTCACCACCTTGCTTCAAGGCACACTTTTGTGTCTTTTTTGTCCCCCATACACCCAAGGGGATAGAGGGGATAAGAAATTGTGCCTCATACCCATTTTTATCCTCCAAACATTCACATGAACCTGTATAGGCTTCACAAGCTTATTTTTCAACTCCAGTGTTCAACCACTCTACCCCTAATGCTCAAAATTACTTCCATGCTTTTCTGTGGGTGTAACTTTGTGTCCCCATTGTCCCCACTATTCAGTGGGACAAGAGGGACAAGAAATTGTGCCTATGCCCAAGCCCCAGCTCCTAGTCATTCATGTGACCTCTCCCGGATCTGCATGGTGCTTACCTAGCTCCTCCATCTCACTCACCCTCTCTCCCATGTTGCCACTTGTCCTAATATTTCTTCAAGGTGGACTTGGGAGCCCATGTTATCCATTTTGTCCCCAATGCACCATGAAAACCAGATTTTAACATCACATTAAACTTTCATTAACCCAAGGTCAAACCATGGTCAGCAGGACATCATAAAAGTGTTTTATATCTCATTTTCAAGTCATTTCTTCACCACGGATCGACCATCCACCATTACTGATGTTTTAAAACCTTTAAAAATTTCCATTTTACCAAAGATGCTGGATTTTTTTTCCAGAACAACCATAGCTTCCAAAACTGAGTTTTTCTCATATCTCACTAACTAGGAATCTGATTGCACTATAAACTTGTCAGATTGTTCTTCTCCAAAACACCTTTGGGAAGATTGCACTTACATACCCTATGATGCCATATCTTTTTTGATACATCGATCTGAAATCCAAACCCTATAAATTTTCCTTTTAATTTCTAAGAGTTTCAGAGGGCAAAGAACGGTGAAAATTAGAGCACGAGATCTTGATGCAAAACAAAACAAAACGATCGTGGTTTCGTCTCAATCCAAAACTAGTAATTTCACTTACTAAAAATAGCATATGCTCTAAAAAATGATATGTTAAAAATAGTAAGTTTCCCGAAACAAAAAACTCTTGACATTTAGTATATCCAAAAGCAATGAGAAACACCAAACAGGGTTAATCAGACAAATTTTCAAAAATAGCACTTTCAAAAAAAGTAGATGTCCCAAAATAGAAAATTTATAAAAATAGAAAATCATCATTTGTGAGAGTAACCTAAGTGGATTAGGATCTCTAAGGAACAGTGATTGTGTAAAATCATCAAAATTTCTAAAAATAACAGCTCTTGACCCCACATGCCAAAAATAGAAAGTTTCGAATTCTAGTGCAAAAATTTGTTGTCGGCTCCATTTTCACTCATCTTGTTGATTTTTAGAAACATGAAGTTAAAATTATCATGTATGGATCCCATTTCAACAATGGTCACTAAGTATCTCAGTGTGGGTGATAGTGATGTCATTGACATGGACCTAGAAGACCTAAAAATAAGATGCTTAGAGGACCAAGAGATCCTATTGAAGAGAAGCTGTTCATGTGCAGGTTGTTTGTAGTAGGAGGCCATCCTTTGTCAGTACAAAGTGCATAATTTGTGTTAGCATGTGCTCAACACTATGAACTGAATTCTAGAATAGTAAGGGCGGATGACAACTACATCCTCACAATGTATGCAAATTCGTTTGCATCTCACGAATGGTTGAAGACTGGATCTTACCTCCAAGGCCTTGCATTAGGGTCATGGTTGAAACAAGGTAGGAATCCCTCTCATGTGTGAATATATTTTCAAGAAGTAGTTTCATGAGGGTTACTTGGATGCAATCATCTTTTTTAAGAAGGGTAACAAGAGAGGATACACCAAAGGACTTGCAGGACTGGATGGACTAGTTCATCCTCGTTGTCACTGAAGGGAACGAGGTGGTAGATTGGGGACAAATCATAAGTGAAAACATCCATCATCATTGCTCCAGTTTCTGGTTACTTATAAATTCACGACGAAATCTTACCTGGTGTATGCTCTCACGAGCATGAGATCATTCAAAGGCCTAAATCTTGCTCAAAATGTTTCTCAGAAAGTACCGGCTTATGAAAGGTACCCTCAACTCACTCTCAAGAAAGTAATCATCATTTTTCTAAGGTGGATGATTAATTTACCATGTTCATCATCTGATTGCTATAAGGAAATCCAAAATTGAGGTTATCTTCTCAAACCACAACACTAATAGAGAAATATGGATGTTACTTCACTCAATTCTCCACCTTTTCCTATATTAGGGTTTCAGGATTTGAACTCACTCCTCACAAGCTCCCTATATATCTCAGTGAAAAAATAGTGATGATCAAATTGTTATAGACACTAAATCATGCACTTTGGGTATCTATCTAGTCCTGATCGCATACTACTATTCATATGGTTCATAAGTAAGAAAAGTACTAACCAACCCATGTCTTTAGCCATCTTTGTTTGCTTTCTATTGCCACATTCGGTCTTGCACTCTTTCTAGCCCAGTCTGTATTTTTATACTTCAGAATTACTCATCTTGGACACCACCACCCAACCAAGATGCCAATGCCAAGCACCCTTGACCTCTGTATACTTTGTTCACATCTTTTGGGTCCTTTGTAGCCATTTGGGCATTTTATCTTTTTGGTAGTCAGCATTTTCAAGGTTAATCACGAAATTCAAGAAAGGGAATCATATAAATATAGAGTTATGTGATCATAATAAAGGACCAAGCACTAAGCATTAGTTATCACCACTAAGGTTGCATTCAAAGGCCATCATTAAGAGCATTCAAGCATCCATCTAACATCGACACACAAGGGCAAGGGACTGATACTTCTGCATACATGAATAGGAGGGAAAGTTCATTCTTTCATGCACACATCTATTTACATTTCTTACATCTAGCTACTTGCTCTCTATCAAGTGTGACACACACAAGAGCCACCTAAGGCATAATTACACACACACACACATATAACTACATTGGGTCTGAGATGTGGTGTAGAACTCAGTCATAAGTTCACTGCGTGATAGCCAAGGATAGTCCGACCCCTCATTTTGCATCTTTCCTTTTAGGATTTGATGTGGTTTGAGGGTTTTTCATGTGCTTCTTTTGGATTGCAGGTTCCAAGAAAATAAAAGTGAAGTCCAGTGACATACAAGAGATCAAAGGTGACAACCAACAAACATCTCACGACCCAACAAAATTGGTTTTCAAAGCTTCTGAGCAATCACGGGTACCCATAATAGGTGTACGATGCCCCAGGTGCCCCTGACCCTCCATAGGAACCCCAGTCTAGCATATTCCAACATGTCTACATTTTTTTGGGCTTTAATCCGACAATCTGCACTTCATATTTTCCAGTTTGACAGTTGTATGCACCTTTGGGATCATAATGAAACAACTAGGTCATTTTATCTCTTCATTTGCACTTAAGGTTTTAAATCTTAATTGCTTATTTTATTGGGTCAATTTTTTACTTTATTGCATATTTACAACATTGTTATATAATTAGTATTAGGAATTTATTCATTTCAATATTTTCTTAATCATTTGGTAAACCCACTTTCGAATACTTATAGATATTTTTGTTTCTTCTATAATGGCTCATAAGGTCTCTCAAGTCTCTTTGCTTCAATTGCGTCAATTGCACCCATCTTGAAAAGATAATCTTCACAAAATCCTAGCGACTGTGTATCTCCCTATCAACATGTTGCCTTCACAAGTCAGTGCCATCTTCGATTATCTCTCCGATGACTCTATTAGTTCTAATGCCAATCAATCAATTCGTAAGCAGGGATAATTTTAGCGGTGAATATTCGTAATATGGTGAAAATTTCATTTTAGGAAAATTTGAAAAGGTGAATTATTCGGAGTGGGTCGGTGTCCTGTTCGCCTAAAATATATAGTATATTTTTTTTGGGGGGTCGGCTTCGCCTTCATTTGAAAACATCTCCTATAAAAACCTAGGTGATTCGTCGGGTAGTATACCTCAAGTAGCTTACCAAATTACCAATACTGTGAAATTTGAACTCACATACCCTTAAGCACCAGAGATTCAGATTACTGTTAGCCTGTGATTGTTCATTGTGGAAACGCGACAGGGACAGTGTTGACGCGCGAACAAATGCAGTTATTGACGCGTGACAAGGGCATTTTTGACGTGTGACAAGAGCAGTTTTGACGCGCGACAGGGGCAGTGTTGACGCGTGACTTGGGCATAGCAGTTGACGCGCGACAAGGGCAGTGTTGACGCGTGACAGTATATTTAGACAGTGGACGTGCGACAGGGAATAGGTTGTTGATGCGCGACAAGTGTAGAGTTGACACATGACAAAACGTGGACCTCAGACAGGGGATGCGCAACAGAGACCTCAGACAATGGACAAAGTCGCTACTTGGTTCTTTTGCTGACACAGGACTCTCTTCAGAATAATGGAAGGTGCCAGCTCAAAGAATGCAAATAACCTAAAAGTAAGTAAGAAATCTCAGAAATCGCTCTTCAAGTATTTTGGAAACTCTGCGGATACAGATATTGTAAATACCAATCATATAGATGCCACCACAAAGAATCAGAATACTGACTGTGTGGAAGGTATTATTGAGGTGGACATGCATTCTGCACAATATCAAAGTCAAACAAATGAAACCTACGATAATATGCCAGATCTTGAAGATATTGTTCATGTTGGGGTGCAACCAGAAGTGCATCTAGATATCACAGATACAAACACTCAGCAAAATGGAAGACAGAAATCAAAATCAAACTCCGGTCCAAGAAAGAGGAAACCAGGTGATTGTGATATTGCTCAAAATTCTACTAAAAAAAGTAAAGCATTGAAAACGAACAAGAATATGTGGACCATTGGCAGGACATACAAGTTTGATTGGGCAGCTAAATTTCCATTTATTGAACCTGTACAATCATCTAATTCTGAAGAGATCCCATCTGAATGTACATGTACAATATGTACGTGGAAATTGGGAAAGCAACAAAAAATGCAACTGAAGCTGGACACTATAGAAAAACATTGTGGAAAACAATATTTGACTGTAACGGGGGCGGATGGCCAGAAAATCAAAACACATAGGTGGAAAACTGAAAAAGAATGCATGCATGTTAGATACGCAGTGGAATATGAGGCAGAGCAGAAAAAACACAGACATCTGTTGGAAAAGGGAGGAATGATCACATCGCATATTGGTAAGATGAAAGAAACAAATCTACATGCAAAATTCATACAATTCTCTACTCTTTTTCAAATACTAAAAAAAGGAAGAGCGATTTCAGATTTCCTCGATTTCAAAGTTTTGTATCAATTTAACGGAATGCTGAATGTACCTCAGTCTCATTGGTCTGAAAGTAGTGGATGGGAAATGGCAAAATGCCTCTCGATGATAGAGAAGGAAGATTTGAAAGAGAATGTAAAAAAAGACAAACTTTATCTCTCTTTCAATTGATGAAGTGACAGCAGTCGACAACACCGCATGGGTATGTATCCACGTCTATACTTTAGAAAATCATATAAGGACACCTCATCTGTTGGGTGTTATGAAAATGGTTGAAAACTGCAATGCCGAAAACCTACATAAAATAGTTGTTTCTCATTTGAAAGATGTTGCTGGAATGACTGATTATGAAATTGCTACGAAGTTGGTATGCGTTGGAGCAGATGGTGCATCTGTCATGCAGGGTCACCGAACAGGGCTATGTGTTAGATTACAAACAACAGTGGCCCCATATATGCTACCAATTCACTGTATGGCTCACAGAATGAATTTAGCGTATAAAATGGTAAGCAACCACGAAAATGTTGCTAAATTAGAAGACCTTATAAGAGAACTTCATGCCTATATGTCAAGCAGCCCAAAGCGATTTCTTGAGTTCCAAAAATTTGCAATTGGAATTACAGATGGCAAAAAAACTTCTGAAGGATGTGGAGACTAGATGGATCTCTTTGTATGAACCTGCATGCAGAGTTCGTGAGGAGTATCCTTCATTGGTTGGTTTCATGCACAAATACCGTCATGAAGTTGATAGGGCAAGGGACTTGTTGTTCCGTTTAACTGATTTGGAGACATTGCTTACATTGGTTGGTATTCTTCCAATGTTAAAGGAGATCAATACACTGATGAAGCATGCACATGGCAAATTAATCTATATTGTGGATTTTATACGGATGAGAAAAATGGTATGTCAAAGTCTTGATATATTGTACTGTTCCCAAGATAGTTTTGATGCACCTGTTTTTGAGAATTGGAAAGCTTTATTAGATCTTAAAAATCCTAACACCTTTTTGAGATTTAATATCCATGATCACCTCTGCATCACTGTTAATGGGAGGGAAATACCACTGCACATTTTGCAAAAACGTCAAGATATTACAGGATCGGAATGAGAAGATGTTCCCGTGACACGTAATTTGTTTGAGTCTGTTATAGTTGAAACAAGAATAAAGATTAAAAAAATTTCAGAAACCTTGTCATCAGAAATTAGGGAACGTTTCTGTAAAGATAAAATTCTGGAAGCCATGGGTGTGATGAATCCTAATTTTTGGAATACTGAAGGTGGCCGTGCAGACTTTGTCAGAAAGCATTTCCATAAATCAATGGGTACAATAATGGAACAATTTACAAAGACTTCAGAGCTCAAGGGTATGGAAATCAAAGGTATACTGAATGCCGATTTATTAAAGTTTCAGTCAACAAATTTTGCAACAACAATGAGGAACCAATATAAGAATTTAGATCAACCTTCTGAAAGTGGTGCTATTACAAGGCTGTGGCGAGGAATCTATCAAAGTTCTATCTTACAAGAAGATATCGGTGAATATTTCAGATTATATGAGTTATGCCAAACAATGATTTTGGGGTCTGTGGAGGATGAAAGGGTTTTCAGTGCATTGTCATTTATAAAATCAAAACTGAGAAACAGGTTGGATAAAAATCTGGAAAGTTGCATGAGGTGTTATGTTTCTCGATACTCCATCGAAACCTTTCCGTTCGACAGAGCAATTGCGCATTGGAATTCCCTTTGCAAAAGAAGAGGTGTGAATAATACAGCTACAAGTACAAATATTCCCAACCTTGAGAGTGTAATTGGCTCATCGTCACATTCTACAGAAGACAACATCGAGTTTGATGAAGCTATTGATAATGGATTGTTTCAACTTTAAATAGGTATCTTCTTTATCTTTATCTTTATCATTAAAGATGTTACAGGTCTATATATTTAAATTTATTTAACTACAATCTTTTTATAGGTCCTTCTCGGGACTGAAAATGTCAGGCAATTCACCCATCTATCTACTAATCCATTTCTCGTGTTGGGTTTTCTTAAAACACAGATCTAGCTCATTACCAGTGGCAGTGATGATTTCAACTTTAAGGAGGTATCTTTTTCCCCTTAATCTTATTGTTTGTTACTATTCATTTTTTTCAGCTCTGGTTATCATTAAAGATGTTACAGGTCTATGTATTTACATTTAGTTAAATACAATCTTTTTATTTTTTGAAAACGTGGGTTGACATCCATCCGAGGAAGCTGTTACTTCTCGGGACTGACAATGTCAGGAAACTCACCCATCTATCTACTAATCCATTTTTTGTGTTGAATTTTTTTAAGACAAAGATCTAGCACATTACCGGTGATGATTTCAATTTTGAATAGGTATCTTCTTCAACATAATCTTATTGTTTGTTACTTTACATTTTTTCAGCTCTTGTTATCATTAAAGATGTTACAGGTCTAATTCTATATATTTACATTTATTTAAAGATGTTGCTGGTCTATATATTTAAAGATGTTGCTGGCACTTCTCAGGACTGACAATGTCAGGCAACTCACCCCTCTATCTACAATGTCAGGTAAAACAAAGATCTAGCACGTTACCGTTGATGATTTCACAACAATCTAATACGCAAGAGGTAAGCTAAACCCTATCATATTTGCAATTATGTTTAATTTCTTACCAGTGATGATTCTTTCTTGATTTCTTAAAATTATATTTAATTTATTTTTTATATGTGCAAAATCCTTTGATATATTTTTCTAACTGTGGGATAAACAATACATTATACAATTTTAAATATAAGTCCACATAAAATTCCTCATCATCCATATATATCATATCATCACCATATCATTATCATAATCCTGAGTCCTGACACTACAATTATTATTAACACAATTATTTATCTAATTTAAATTTATTAAAACAATTCCATTTTTTAAAAACAATTCATAATCATATCATTACAATTATATTCGTTCTAATCTCATCTATATCCATTCTAATCATTAATGTCATCTATATCCATTATAACACATTCCATTTATTTATCATCTATATCCATTCTAATGACATTATGATCATATCGTTACAAGTATAGAGAATAATTATCTTAAAACAAGTTCAAAAGTCTAGAGAAGAAGAATTATTGTGCTTGATGATAAATCTACGTACACATTAAATTGATCATCGTCCATATATATCATATCATTATCGTCATTCATCATATTTCATCATCATCTATCATTAATTATCAATTATCATCATTCATCATCTACGTCCACATACAATTCATGACAATGCAAGTAAACAAGAAACATACATATAATTCATGATAATCACCATCTAATGCAATCAAAATTAAAGATTGTCTATAAATCCATATAATTAAATTCAAATACCATACTCAATATTAGAAGTTTTCAAACTCAATATTTAAAGTTTCCACAATAATAAAAGTTTTCTAGTTTTCAACCCTCTTTTTCTTTATCCAATTGTACTCCTCTGCTCCTTTCCCCAATGGCTTCTTCCAATGTGGCTGTACCCCTTTCCCCGACAGCAGAAATAACCCCTGAACTTATAAGATCTTCCGCAACACTGTCCAGATTTTTTAAAATTCTTTCTTCTTGATTTGTTGCATCTCCATGCGATAGAAAATTTGGATCAGCTACTGCTTTAGCTTTGAATAATATGTCAGGGTCGAAACCATGCTCTTTAATTATCCGCTTTAGTGTATTGTTTTGTTTGTTAACCAAAACAATATTTTGCTTCAAATTTTTTGCTGCGGATAAACTGTTCTTTGTTGTTTCCAAGTGAACTTGCAATACCTTCGCCTGACTCTTCAAATTTTCATATTTCAACTGCACAAAAAGAGTAATGTCAATTCAAAATATTACTAAAAAATGAAAATTTCAAATTAACAAGAATGATTGTTTGAAAGTAATAGTACTTACAACCGCTCTATCTCTTTCGGCATTTGCAATTGCTACCAAATCCTTGTCCTTGGACCATTTGTTAAAATATGCCTGGGCCTCGGCACTAATATTTTCCAATTTGTTTAATGACTTATCTAAAATGTCATCTTTATAGTTGTTGTTATACGTGACAGTCCCACTTCTTACTTGGGTAAGTAAGGAATCCATCTTCGCAGGTTGATTCTGGACTGCAGCGTATAAACTATCCTGTTGCCAATAATTTTCATAACGACTAATAATCTCATTGATAAGAACTTTAGCCCTTCTCTCCCATTCTATAAGCTGATTGATATGAGGAAGAATAAACTCACTGACATGGGATTGACAATCATAACCAATTAAGTTCTCCAAAGGAAAAGGTAGCAACTGTTCACTATCTGAATCTGATGAAGATGATCTTGCTGGAGAAGTATGGGGGCTTTCAGCAAGATCAACTGCTACTTGTTTCTGCCTTTGGGTGGGCTGATCCTGTTTGTGAAAAAATTAATCAAGATTTAGATAAATAAATTTAAATCGAAATGTAATTCAAAATTGTAAAGCATATTTAAATTGAAATTTGAAGTATACCTGCTGGCCTTGAATCATCTCGCGGGTATTGAAAAAACCAGTTGGGTCATTGCTATCAATGCCCAAATAATCTTCATCTAAATTTATATTGTTCAAAACTGATATGCCCGTTGCACTGGGCAAGCCACCAAGTGAGAGAGTTGGAATTCGAAAGGAGGAGGCAATGTTTAGTGTCCCACTAGGGGCCGGAGCAAGTGGCATGCGTTTACCAATGTTCTTTTTCACTGTTCCTCTGGTTGGCATTTTAAAAATTATTGGTTGAGTGGGTGTCGGTGCCGCGGTTTGATCAGGACTGACATGTGCTGAAAAGTACAAGAAAAAAATGAAAAATAGGAAAACAATTCAAAAAGGCAAAAACTACGAAATTAAACGTACTATCGAAAAGTTGTACCTTGTTGTCGAGGGGTAGTTTTTCTCGGTGCTAAGGGTGGCCTTGTAGGAGTTGTATTCAGTGTTTGTTCAGAAGATACGAATGCATGCGACTGTATGGAGTGAGTTGGGGAAGAAGGTTGAGTTTCTGAAACAAGTGTATGTTCCAAAGTCCCTGCAATTCATCAATATTAAATGTTGTCAATTCATTTGGTTAAAATTTAAATTGAAAAATAAATATGCAACTTTGGAATTTGTAAATAATATATGAGAAGGTATTACTTCTCTGGCATTTAACGAGTTCAAACTGTTGAGGGTTTGGAGAGGAGTGAGCTTTCATTTCAGATTGGGAGTCCCTCGAAGCCTCAGCGTGTTGTTGGCCTCTTCCTCTCGATAACGCCTTTTTTCGGGGAAGGGCTTCAATAAATCTTCTCTGCAAAACATTAAAATTTAAGTGTTAATAACTGTGCAGTGTAATGTCGAAAATTGAAATACAAACTAAATACTTTATACCTGTTGTTCTTCAAATGGAATTGACAACTTCATCAACTCCTCATCAGTGCAAGTAGGAATTTTTTTATCTTTTAAATTTAAAAGTGCCTCATAATAAAGGCCGAGGAGATAGTTTGTTGAATAAATGACAGGTTTTTCTGAAAGTTTTGAATTTGTTAGGTCAGTTCTTATTTTTTTGGATAGATAGGTGCACCAATCAAATTTTTGTTTTGAGATAGTGGCAACAATGTATGCAATGGCCCAATTTGGTATATCTGTTTGGCGACCCTGCAAAACAATTCTGGATTGAAAAAATGAAATAACTGCAGCAAGAAAGTGGTGTGCAATTGATTGCGTATCCACACCACGCCTGGATTTATTGACATGGGCTGCAAATGCGAAACAGTGAAAATTACTATAAATTTATAACAACAAATTGTATCAGAATAAAAAACAGAATAAAAAATATGAATTAAAACGAATTATACTTACAATCAACATGGAAACCGAACGTTGATTCGAGAAATTTCTTGTCTTCTTCCAGGAGTGTTGCCTTGGTTGTAACAATTGGTAAATTTCTGAATGGAAGGCCCATAAACCGATGGATGTCATTTGCTTCGATACTGAATTGGAACATTCGGCCATCGTTCAGAGTCACATAAAAAAGGCCGTCCTCTGAATTGTAGGACGACAGAAGGTAATTCAAAATATCCGGATCTGTTTCGAAATGGGGCATATTAACGAGCCCTGTAAATTCACACGCATCCATCAAATCTTTATATTCAGAAGACATCTTTAAAACAGTATGGATGTGAGGGCATAAGGGATTCCTGTAGATGATCTTGGCCATGGATTGAATTGGATTCTCTTCTTGATTTTTTTCCTGAGCTTGCAGTTGGGAAGCATGTGAAGTCGACATTATAGTTGTACTTGCGTCTTTGACAACGATTGAGACCTGTAAAAATTCAAGAGCGGGAAGATGTAAACGAGAAAATGACCGGTTGAAGGGTATTTATAGGCCAAATCACACGTCAATGGCTTCAATTGACGTGCGTCAATGGTATTAGTTGACGCGCGTCAATGGACTCTGTTGACACGCGTCAATTGGCTCTATTGACGCGCGTCAATGATCTATTGACACGCATCAATTGAAATCTGTTGACGTGCGTCAACTGTAAAGCCAGTTGACGCGCGTCAATAGAAGCCTCAGTTGACGCGCGACAACTGGAGTATTGACATTGAATACAATTGTCCCATTGACGCGCGTCAACTGAATCTATTGACGCGCGTCAACTGAGTCTATTGACGTGCGTCAATGGATCCATTGACACGCGTCAATGTACTCAGTTGTCGTGCGTCAATAGTATCAGTTGACGCGCGTCAATAGAGCCTGTTGATGTGCAACAACTTGAGCCATTGACGCGTCAAAGAGGATAAGACCATTGATGTTCATTGACGCATGTCAAGAATGGTTATTGACATCTTGTTGTCGCTCGTCAATGATGCAACCTTTGAGCAACAGGAAAAACTAGGTGAAAATTTGGTTTTGGAATACTGTCAAATTTGCCTTTCACTGAAACTGGTTCCGGGGATATTCGCCAGGTATTTTCCACCTACAATTTTATAGAGGTGTCTTAAAATGAAACATCCATTCAAAAAAATCTGGAAAATCCTTCTATGTAATCGTTAAGAGATGGATCATGAAACCGCCTAACTCAAATAAACAAAATATGTCAACCAGTAATTCTCATTTCATTTTAGTAGGTACAAATGCATTTCTTCGAGTCAAAATAAATATACTGCCTCTCAAAATGAGTCCATCAAGATTAATAATGGATATTGTTTTTTAGGGAGCAGTAATCAACTGATCATTTTGAATGATACCATTCATTCCAATATATCCTCCTCTATACAAACATTTTTCACACTCCCGTTGTGACATTTCATACTCCTAATGTTAATGATAAGTCACTTTTCCTTATTGATAAGAAAAGACACATTTTACAATTCCAGGAATATCGTATGGTCCTACTGTAAGCTTAATAATACAAAATTCTTGGCTAACAGTCTCATCACCAACAAAGATATAGAAGCTCACCAAGTACATGGCAAGTTATCAAAATCTGTGCATTTCTTCATAAATCTCCATAAAAGTTAGGGAGAAGCAATAAGAGAATGAAACTAAGTTATCCCCCTATATGGAGCACTATAGATTGTTTCAAAGACCCTGGAATGCACTATCACTAGAGTATCACTTCTGCACTTCATCACTACTAAATTAAATCTTGACACTGAATTTAAATTTTCTTTCTTGCAAGGAATTACGGTGTTAATCAAAATCTCCAACCAATGATCAACTGCAACATACATTGATTTTTAATTATGTATTTGTTGGTATCTAAATTGATTCTCCTGTGAGGGTTGAGCAACATCATGAAATTGGCAGGATGCTTAGAGATAGATGAATCATGATATGATTAATTTTGTAGCCAGGGAGGGGATTCAACCAACTCTTTGTCCCTCAGGCGTTGGAGAAATTAATAGCACCTCACCGAGGGTTTGATCTACCCTTACTACTTTAGGTCATGCCTTCAACTAGGGTGAGAGGACCTATTTTATAACCTGTGTTGGTGAAGGATATCAAGAGATTTTTCTGTGCACAATTTTCATGAGAACCTTGAGAAAATATGATCAATACAACACAATATAACTCTCACAAGTTGTCACACTAGATAGTGGAGATGTTTCCTGGACAAGATTTGGGTTACAGAAGACAATAATTGAAACCTGATTGTCTCTGCATACTTTTGCAATGGAATTTGTTAGTTTGTGGATACACAGTACAAACAGGGGTAGTTCATGTGGGATTCATTATTTGAGAATGTTTTTGTGGGATGTTAAGAAAGATGAAGTTGATTATACCAGATCTTTCATATCCTTTACAAATATTGCAAAACTCACAGGACAGAATGCTTCAAAACAGCCAAAATATTCCTTTAACCAGAGGGTGTGTATCAATGGAGGCCCAGAGATGCATGGTTTCATACAATCTTCAAGAATTCAACACAAAGGCTCATGCTAAAGACTCAATTAAATGCTATAAATCCCAAGTTCGTCATGCCTAAGATACACTCATAGAATTACAAACAAACTTTATCAACATAGTGAAATTAAAGTGATTTTAAATTGTTTATTTCATTACCAAATGAAAACTCTTCTCATAATGAAATTACAAATGCCACAATACTAACACACGAACAAGATCTTATGTGACTCAGAGAGATGTTAACATAAGATTGCAACAGGAACAAGAAAAACTATTTGAAAACATTCTAAAATAAGAGAAAACACAATTGTGCTCATGATCAACACAAATTCATTTCAAGGTTCATTAGATACATTAGCAGGGGAGAGTTTCTTTAACAATCTCAGAGCTTGTCAATGGATGTACACTTGCAACCATCTTGACGTGATTAAATCTAAAACATAGGAAAATAAACAGATTTCTCACACGGTCTCTCGGGAAAATGGTTTTTCTCAAACTTTCTCAGAAAAATTAACCCCCCTATGCAAGAGTATTCTCATTGCATTTATACAATTTCACTCACTCACTCATCCCAAATTTTCCTTCCAAAAGTCTAAATCTTCAAGATAATATTCCTCTTTACAACATACCGTTTAATCATGTTTATTCCCTTGAAAATATCTTACTTTCTGTTGCTAGGTGGATAAATCATGAACTGATCACGTTTCTCAGTTCCTCAACTATGACTGGGATGTCATGTCATAAATTTTTAATCATTCTATTATTTTGTCATGTAAGAAATCCCCTTTTTAATAATTCTCAGGTGGCTCCATATGGCTTGATCTGATAAGAAATCCTTTTCACCTTTGAGAATAGACCTTGAATAATAGATACCTACATTTGTGCCTCTCAGAAATGAGTGTCCTCGCATTAATTATACCACATATCTGCGTTGTGATTGTGATTCGTCCAAGTGTAAAGAGGAGCCAACGGAAGCCTCCACATGTTTCCTTGGTGCAATTGCAAAGGTGAAGTCTAGAGACAGGTTCCTCAAATGAGCGCGGGCCCTCCACATTTCCAAAACTCGAGAGAGTTACACCGGTCACTGAAAAATCTGAGCATGGGAAATTCTAGCAGAAGCTTCCATGTGTTTGTTCGGCACAACTTCAAATATGAAGTCTAGAGGTGGGACCTCAAACGAGCGCAGGCTCTCCATGTGCCCTAGGCCCAAGAAAGTTGCCTCGGTCGTTGAGAAGTCTCAGTATAAAGAGGAGCTAGTTGAAGCCTCCATGTGTCTCTTCGATGCACTTTTGATATGGTGCCCAAAATGGATACCCCAAACAAGTGCGCGTGTAGACACCAAATTTGTGTCTTACGACCCCCTTGTGCCCCGCATCTCATTTCGCAACCTAACCTCATCACCTAAACCTTACACAATTATTTATTAATTACCTTATAATTAATAAATCCACATCGCCATACCTGCCACCTCATTTTTCCACCTCATCATGACCTAGTCCTAACCCTAAACTAACCTAATTAAGACCTATAACTTGGTCTACATCCACACCCATGACTAATGACTCCTCACTCGCACCCAAAAACGACATCATAATAACTTGACCAAGCCCGCAACTAATCCCTCAGGAGAAAAGGAGGGAAAGTTGGCTATTTTACTAAAAATAGCCCACTTTGACTGAACCGATACCGGTTTCTACTCGACCGCCGTCGGTTACGTAACCGCCATCAGTTCCCTGTAAATGACCTCCTCCAACCAAAAACAGGAGAGGATTTTTGATTAATCGGGATCATCAGAAGTCATTGAAAAGAATCCGGATTTTACTTGGCCGAGAAGAGACAAGTGAAGAAACAAGAAGAGTTTACAGATAAGGACATCAAGCCTAAGACTGTAACTGAGTAACCAGAGCCTTGTGACACTCATCTGATCATCGGGAGGGAAGATAGCTCATCTCCTGATTGTCAGGTCATCCTATCTGAGTTCTGCCTTCGTCATCACAGTTCTTGGACCTGCATCCTCATCAATAACCAGTAAGTAGTATCTTGTATGTCCTCTTTAATAACATTTCTTGGACTTTTGAATCACAGCCATCATAAGTCTATTCCTAGATCTACTACCTAGTAACACACTACATCTAACTGTTATTCCTCTACCCTTACGTTACCCCAAGAACACCCTCCCCATACTCTCTGAGTCCCTCTCATCACCCTGTTACCAAACCCCACTCATTTACCAACCTTATAAACAACACAACCACCCTACAACCAACCCTCACCAAAAGTCCCTAAAACATTGCCCTTACCGATATCGGTTAATAGCAACTGGTACCGGTCACTGTGATTCCAAACCAAAAACCAGCCTTTCCTCTACTTGTTTCAACGAGGCAATTAAATTGTGATTTTACAATCATTTGTGTTAATTCATATTAGTAGGGGAACTGACCACCTTCGAAAGGAAGTTTTATATTTCCTGGGCCGAAGGCAGTTCCCTCATTTATTGTCTAATTAAAATTTGGTGGTCTTGTATTCTTACTTGCAGGTAGTCCTTCCAAGAAAAAAAGGAGTTCTTCGCAGTCGATCTGATCTCTCTCTACGGTACGCGCACACCCTCTCGACATTCAACAGGTATTCCTCCTAGCCCTAACCCTTATCTGTTTCTTAAAGGAATGAAAGGATAGAAGCAACTCTATTCCCAAAGGATAGAGGGATGCAAAGCTTTGAAAGCCATCCTTCGTCAGTCACCTCTCTCAGATAGAAAGGTTAAGAAAGACAACTTACGAAGGGAGAGACCTTTAGCTTCAATTCCCTCTCCTATACCACCTGTCCCCGCCTTACCAAGATCTATCATTATTACAACCCCACCTCTTGAAGCCCATGATTCATCCCTACCATCTTCCTCCTCTCGTGTTCACGAGATCAAAATGATTAGTGTTGCTACTCGAGGGAAAAAAAACAACGAGAAAGCGAAAGAAAGCACACCTGCGGCCTCTCTTTCTCCATCCACCATCCCGATCACACCACCATCTAAAGTGGTTATTCGTGGACCCGCCTACCTTGTCTATAATGGAGTTTCCCACCGAACCATGATCAAACAGCTTCACCAATCACCTGTAAAAATGACACTGTATGATCTCATTCAGACTTCTGAATCTCATCGACAAGCTCTCGTTGAGATTCTTCAAGGGATAGAGGTCTTACCTAATGAAACCTTTTCGGTTACCTCCATTTTAACACCCAATCACATTGCTTCCCTCACCAAACAACCTACCGCCCAAACCACTTCTGTCTCTGTACAACAAGCCGCTGCTGTCAGTTTCTCTAAAGACGAAATTGTTGACTTTGGTGCAGAAGATCCTGACCCTGCTCTTTTCATCTTAGCTTACGTTCGGGACATCCGGGTACGTCGTGTTATGATTGATGGGGGTACTAGCCTAAACATCATCTCTTCAAAAGCCTTCCAACAAATGAATATCCCTTCTAGCTGCATGTGTGCCAACCCCATCATGTTGCGGTCATTCAATGGTGCTATTACTTCTACCTTAGGCACCATGATCCTTAACATTCGTGTAGGACCACGTACTTTACCCGAACTCTTCTATGTCCTTGAGGGAGAGTTCCAATACAATATGTTGTTAGGCCGCCCTTGGATCCGGGCTATGGGATGCGTTCCCTCCACCTTACATAGATGCATAAAATTTGAGTACGAGGGGAAGTCCTACACTGTAAAAGCTGATCCTCCCCCCTTCAAAACTTGCAATATGTTATATCGCCCTAATTATGTGCTTGTACCGGTCAAGACACCCATTCATCCAGCCCAACCATCCACTCTAACCACACCTCTACCATCCACTTCAACAGCACCTACACCTTCAACCAATGAAACTGCCATAGCAAATACCACTTCCTTTCCCGCAGCTAACATCCCAACCTCAGACCCCTTAGTATATGTTTTTCAACGCTTTACGCTGGGGGAGTATCACCTATATAACGTTAGTTCTTTCCATACCCCACAGGAGTACGAACAGTTACATGCGCATCCTACCTATGACCGTCACATGGGGGAGGTAATCTCTTATGGACCACCTAATTTCCGCACCAACCTAACGTATGGGGGTGTCGACGCATCCTATGTTACCCCTGAACCTCCTCTTGGTGTGTTTCCCTTCCAATCCGATTTTCAATACTTGACAAATCGTCGTTTCGCCCTCACCTTTCTGACTCGCTATGCTTGGAAAGGCTTTGGTTTTGGTCTTTATGAACAAGGCCGACATACAATCATTCCCGTGACTACACGCAAACACAATGATCGTAGTGGTCTCTGATTTCCTGAAACACTTACACCGAAGGAACCTCGTGTTAGTTGTCTCCTGGAAGATGACGACATTACCCCTACTGAACCATCATCACCCATTTTTCCATCGTCACCCACAGAGTCGATAGATCTTGAATCTATCCCTCCTAACTTTTTATTTTCATAAATGCTATCTTCCTAGGTCCTCTCACTTATCAACGTGATCATGAGGACCCGTCTTCTCTCCCCCTTCTATATCCAGACATGATCGAAGAAGACTTGCCTTCAATTAATGTTGTTGAGTGCCAGGTTGATGACTCCATCCTCACTTACCTTGGTGCGGACGACTCCTATATTCAACGCGCCTTACCGTCTGAAACTCAAACCATGTTGAATGAGTCTACTATAGAAATCAACATCCACATAGAGGAGGATCCTCACATTTTGAAGATCAGAAAATCCCTTAACACATTAGAACAAGTTGTTAGTGCAAAATCACAGCACCCCTGGACGCACATCAGGCTTCTAGGTTGATGTTCAGGCATCCAGTGTGATTGCACAACATGGAAACCTCTCTCCAAGCGTGGGACTTGTAAAACCGAGAGAGGAATCTCCAGAGAAGGCTGGTTCCTGCTCCTAAACTACTTGCCACAAGCTATTCCAGTGCAGGCAAGCTAATCTAATCCTAATCTAACCATGCCAAGGAGACAGAGAGAGAGAGAGAAAGGAAAAACAACAAAAGCCTACACTAAAACGGTGATACACCAGAGAAGGAGAATGTTGGACATCTATCAAAACTGCCATGGGACAAAGAGAGGTGAGCAATGGGAAGGATGGACAGATGCATCACAGGCCCAAGGATAGATTTCGCACAGAAAATGTCCCAAAACTCCATGAACACAGCTCCAGACCTGCAATGAACATTCAAACATGCACAAATACCTGCAATGAAGAGAGGCAAGAAGAGAACAAGCAAAAACGAGGAAGGATGGACAGATGCATCACAAAACAAGTTTTGTTGCTCCAGAAGTTTGCACAGAACATCATTCCATTAGTAAAAGGCAAAAAACGCCATTACAGAGTAGGGAGGAGGTTCGAACTCCATTTTCAACCCTAGAGAAGAAAAGAAGGGAGGGCCGAGCAGAAAGAATGAACAACCTGTTCTAAATGAGCCAAATCTGGCTTTTTACATTGCATGGGTCGAGCCCAGGGGACAGAAACGTAAAAAACGTGCAAACCCATCCCTCATTGACTGCAGATGCATTAAATCAGCATGGGGAATCTTTGTCAACCCATACCCTGTCACTTTGAGTGATTTTGAGGAGAATGCGACCCATTTGCATTAACTGGGCCGCTAAAATGTCACTTCTGGCCGTGCAGAAGAAGAATGCGACCCATTAGCATTAAAATAGGTTGTTGAAAGGTCGCTTCTGGCCATTATCACACGTCAGCTCCGTTTCTCGATTTTCTCTCTTCAGACTGCACCAAAACTCAAGATTGATCCCAGAATCATGTAGAGCATCTCAACAGATTTCCGTTGATATAAAGAACGTGGAAATCCGAGCTCTGGATCAAAAGATATGGCGATCTGAAGATTTAGGGCACGGAATAGATCAAAACAAATTTTAAAATATTTTCCCGCTCTTCGCCATCTGGACGACACGTGGCAGGTTCTGATTGGTCGCGTGATTCTCTCTCCTCTACCTTTCGGCGGGCTGTCTTTTGAATTTTCCTTGTGGGCCCTAGCTGGGACACGTGGCACTATCCCATTGGTTCGGATCGGTGCTCGAAAACTCGCCCATTGACTTTTTGACTTTTCTCTTGTGAGGACACGTGGCAGCTTCTGATTGGTCCTCGGCTGATTCGGCTCCTACGCGTACTTCGCCTCCATTTGTCCCGGATGTCCCATTTGATTTTGGGCCCTTTGTACTCATTTCAGCCGGTTCGGGCATTTCGCGTCCATTTGTCCCAGACGTCCCATTTGATTTTGGACCCTTTGTGCTCATTTCGGCCGGTTCGGGCATTTCGCGTCCATTTGTCCCAGACGTCCCATTTGATTTTGGACCCTTTGGGACAATTTCGGCCGATCCGGCCGGTTCGGACATTTTTGGCCCGCTTGTCCCACTTTGCTTCAGACTGACTCGACCTTTTTCGCCCGGTTCGGCCGGTTCGCGCCTTTTCGGCCCAGATGTCCCAATCAATTTTTTACTGTCTGTGCTCATTTCGGCCGGTCCGGCCGGTTCGGGTCTTTTTGTCCCAAACGTCCTGAGCAACACTTAGCCAATTTTTCTTCTTTCGGCCGGATCAGCTTTTCGCGCCCGCCGCGTACTTTCGTCCCAGATGTCCCTGTTGCTTTGCGGGCTGTTTGTGCTCATTTCGGGCGGTTCGGGCGGTTCGCGTACCTTTGTCCC
Organism: Taxus chinensis; assembly: GCA_019776745.2. NCBI lineage: Eukaryota > Viridiplantae > Streptophyta > Pinopsida > Cupressales > Taxaceae > Taxus > Taxus chinensis. The sequence continues at coordinate 383,226,175 of CM034155.1, read as the reverse complement.
ATTTGTCCCACCTTGTGCTGGACTGGGACTTATCCATTTTTATGATTTTTTCCTGGATCAACCTACTTGCCTTCTGCAACCTTTTTTCACATTTTCTCAGAGCTTGCTCTTTTCCTCTCAGACAGGGGACTTAGAAAATATTTGAGGGACTCTAGCAACATGATTTTTGGCCCCGAATCAATCAATCTACCTGGGACTTGAATACTCTGATGCATGTTATCGAAATTTACCCTGGGGGGGTGAAATTTTGACAACAGTTTGGCGACTCAGCGGGGTCATCTGCCTGCTAGATGAAAAGACCAGTTGCCTGAAGCAATCCATTGGGCATGGAGTCATAAGCAAGCCTGAAAACTGATCTGAACCTTGAAAATCTCCCTCTGAGCCACTTGAAACCCACCGGACATGGAGTTGTTCTCACCAAAAAACCACTGAAAAGAACTGTGCAAGAGCAAAACCAGCAACAGCAAAACTATGTACAGAACTGAAAATCATACATGCCCCAAATGGAACATGCAGAGTGTGCACAAGCACTTATTCTGCTGAAAGCAAACCTAGCTACTCTACTCTAACTGGAAGCAAAGGCAAGCTAAACAAACCCTGCAACTGGTTGTGAGAAATAGCTTCCTTTCTTCAAAATTGGCAGCCATGCAATTGATTTGGCACTGATCATGGCTGTTTGGATGGATGGAAAATCAACAAGAAGCTGGTCTTCTATCCAAATCATCAAGGTATCAAATGAAAAATCCAATACCTCTTTTAGTTGCTCTGCATTTGGATTGGAGAGGTATGGCAGCTGATCCTTGGTACTTTGTAGCTCATCCTCATGTTCAGAAGCAAGCATGACTGGTTGTGGCTTCTCCTTTGGCTCCAATGAAGCCAAATACCTGATTGGGAAAGGTCTGATCCGTTTGACATGCCCATAGCTCTGATTTTCAACTCTAGGAATGGAGTTCTCTTGCAGACCTTGAATGGATGGTGTGGAAGAAATGGTGGAATCCTTCTGTCCTTTCTCTTCCTCCGATGAAGAACATGGAAGATTTAAATCTTCCAATCTTGACTCCAAAGGGCTGCTATAAGATGCAGGCTGCTGCAAACGAAAGCTCTCCTTCATGGCAGCAGGCTCTGGTGTTTGGAATGTGGATGATGAAAGAGAGAAAGGTGAAAGCTCAACCGGCTCTTCTCCATCAAAACAGTCCTCCAAATCTGACAGGTAAACTGCCTCATTGCTGTGCTACTGCTCGTATTCAACTTCCTCCGTGGTGTCCTCTTGATGTGCAACCTGACCACCATGGTTTGCTTCACTCTCCAATATTGAGTTTGAGAGATCAAACTCCTCTTCATTACTAGAACTTGAGAGAGGTGAAGTAGAAAGAAGAACTGAAGGTTCTCCTGTAGCCTGCTTTGTGCTCAAAGCCCTTGGATCTGCATTTTTCTCCTCCATAGCTAGAATGTGCTCCTCTTCTTTTGGATTTGGAGTAGCTTCTCCTCCCTCCAATGTTTGAAGGCAATCTTTCTCTTGATTGAACTCTTCCTCCAGCATGAAGTTTGTCAAGTCAAACTCTTCAATTTGTTGCTCTAGAGGACAAGTTGGGGCTGCAAGATCTTCTTCTTCAACGAAATCAGTCCTCACCACCATTTGTTCAACCTTAGCCTCTTCTGTAGGCTTAACCATCAAGGGGATCTTTGTCATCCCAAATCTAAGAGCCCAACTCTTCAGATTTTGAATTTCTTCATCTTTGTTGGCACTCTCTTTTTGCTGTTGTTTTCCTTGACTGGCATTCTGATTTTCATCCTCCCAACATGGATTTGGGAATGCAAGAGGAGGGATGGGTTGAAACTCAACTGATTTGACATTTTTTTGTGCTGGTGGAGGAGGTGAAACCTCTTGTTTCTTTGGAGGAGGGGGTATTTCTGTTAGCTCTTGTGGAGGGGATGACTGTTTGGAAGGGAAAAGGAAAGAAGAATCAAGATGAGGTGGAAGACTGGGGGGTGGAGAAATGGATTCAACACATGGGACAGCAGATGGGGAGTTTGAATGAGATGGTGCTGCTTGAGTAATGGAAAGAGAAAAACCAGATGATGGTGTAGAACTTACCCATTGACAAGGTTGTTCAACAACAAGTCTGTAGGCCTCTATTTCTGCTGTCCATTGTGCAAGCAAAGGCAGCATTGCAATCATGAAGTCAAGCTTCTCCTGAGGGCTGTAATGCCTTGGAAAAGGTCCAACCCATGGACAGGGTGCTCCATAACCGATTCCAAAAGCTCTCATTTGAGCTGTTGCTCTGGACTGCACCATCCCCACCTCCATCTTTTGGATTTTCTCCAACAGACCAGCATCTTGGATCTGATTGTCTTCATTGTATGCATACTCTTGCTCTTGGAAAGCTCCATAGCCAAACTGACTTTGGCACTGCTGTTCATATGGGTATGCATACTGATCTTGAATCTACTCAAAATGCTGATTTGGAGGATTTGTAAAACGTGTTGGAGGTGGAATATATTGTTGTTGTTGATGTGAAATCCATGATGGAAATGAAGTCATGATTGCACAACTTCATGGAATGGAAAAGAATGAAAGGGATGGAAAGAAAGATGGATGAAAATGTATGGAAACGGGTCTGCAAGCTCAGAGAAATGGGTTGCTGATCAGATGGAGTCGCCAGATGTGTTTGCAAGTGCCTCCAAAGGCTGAAATCTTCACAGGAACACATCAACCTACAAAAGATGAAGTGAAAGACCTCTAAGGTCCCACCGGGCGTGCCAAAAATGTTAGTGCAAAATCACAGCACCCCTGGACGCACATCAGGCTTCTAGGTTGATGTTCAGGCATCCAGTGTGATTGCACAACATGGAAACCTCTCTCCAAGCGTGGGACTTGTAAAACCGAGAGAGGAATCTCCAGAGAAGGCTGGTTCCTGCTCCTAAACTACCTGCCACAAGCTATTCCAGTGCATGCAAGCTAATCTAATCCTAATCTAACCATGCCAAGGAGACAGAGAGAGAGAGAGAAAGGAAAAACAGTAAAAGCCTACACTAAAACGGTGATACACCAGAGAAGGAGAATGTTGGACATCTATCAAAACTGCCATGGGACAAAGAGAGGTGAGCAATGGGAAGGATGGACAGATGCATCACAGGCCCAAGGATAGATTTCACACAGAAAATGTCCCAAAACTCCATGAACACAGCTCCAGACCTGCAATGAACATTCAAACATGCACAAATACCTGCAATGAAGAGAGGCAAGAAGAGAACAAGCAAAAACGAGGAAGGATGGACAGATGCATCACAAAACAAGTTTTGTTGCTCCAGAAGTTTGCACAGAACATCATTCCATTAGTAAAAGGCAAAAAATGCCATTACAGAGCAGGGAGGAGGTTCGAACTCCATTTTCAACCCTAGAGAAGAAAAGAAGGGAGGGCCGAGCAGAAAGAATTAACAACCTATTCTAAATGAGCCAAATCTGGCTTTTTACATTGCATGGGTCGAGCCCAGGGGACAGAAACGTAAAAAAACGTGCAAACCCATCCCTCATTGACTGCAGATGCATTAAATCAGCATGGGGAATCTTTGTCAACCCATACCCTGTCACTTTGAGCGATTTTGAGGAGAATGCGACCCATTTTCATTAACTGGGCCGCTAAAATGTCACTTCTGGCCGTGCAGAAGAAGAATGCGACCCATTAGCATTAAAATAGGTTGTTGAAAGGTCGCTTCTGGCCATTATCACACGTCAGCGCCGTTTCTCAATTTTCTCTCTTCAGACTGCACCAAAACTCGAGATTGATCCCAGAATCATGTAGAGCATCTCAACAGCTTTCCATTGATATAAAGAACGTGGAAATCCGAGCTCTGGATCAAAAGATATGGCGATCTGAAGATTTAGGGCACAGAACAGATCAAAACAAATTTTAAAATATTTTCCCGCTCTTCGCCATCTGGACGACACGTGGCAGGTTCTGATTGGTTGCGTGATTCTCTCTCCTCTACCTTTCGGCGGGCTGTCTTTTGAATTTTCCTTGTGGGCCCTAGCTGGGACACGTGGCACTATCCCATTGGTTCGGATCGGTGCTCGAAAACTCGCCCATTGACTTTTTGAATTTTCTCTTGTGAGGACACGTGGCAGCTTCTGATTGGTCCTCGGCTGATTCGGCTCCTACGCGTACTTCGCCTCCATTTGTCCCGGATGTCCCATTTGATTTTGGGCCCTTTGTACTCATTTCGGCCGGTTCGGGCATTTCGCGTCCATTTGTCCCAGACGTCCCATTTGATTTTGGACCCTTTGTGCTCATTTCGGCCGGTTCGGGCATTTCGCGTCCATTTGTCCCAGACCTCCCATTTGATTTTGGACCCTTTGGGACAATTTCGGCCGATCCGGCCGGTTCGGGCATTTTTGGCCCGCTTGTCCCACTTTGCTTCGGATTGACTCGACCTTTTTCGCCCGGTTCGGCCGGTTCGCGCCTTTTCGGCCCAGATGTCCCAATCAATTTTTTACTTTCTGTGCTCATTTCGGCCGGTCCGGCCGGTTCGGGTCTTTTTGTCCCAAACGTCCTGAGCAACACTTAGCCAATTTTTCTTCTTTCGGCCGGATCGGCTTTTCGCGCCCACCGTGTACTTTCGTCCCAGATGTCCCTGTTGCTTTGCGGGCTGTTTGTGCTCATTTCGGGCGGTTCGGGCGGTTCGCGTACCTTTGTCCCATTTGTCCCACCTTGTGCTGGACTGGGACTTAGCCATTTTTATGATTTTTTCCTGGATCAACCTACTTGCCTTCTGCAACCTTTTTCGCATTTTCTCAGAGCTTGCTCTTTTCCTCTCAGACAGGGGACTTAGAAAATATTTGAGGGACTCTAGCAACATGATTTTTGGCCCCGAATCAATCAATCTGCCTGGGACTTGAATACTCTGATGCATGTTATCGAAATTTACCCTGGGGGGGTGAAATTTTGACAACACAAGTTGCCTTTACTACCTTTCTCCGTACCTGCAACCAAGATTTCGCTTGGTCCTACGCTGACATGCCAGGAATTGATCCTGACATTGCTGTCCATAACCAACAACACCTACACCTTCAACCAATGAAACTGCCGTAGCAAATACCACTTCCTTTCCCGCAGCTAACATCCCAACCTCAGACCGCTTAGTATATGTTTTTCAACGCTTTACGCTGGGGGAGTATCACCTATATAACGTTAGTTCTTTCCATACCCCACAAGAGTACGGACAGTTACATGCGCATCCTACCTACGACCGTCACATGGGGGAGGTAATCTCTTATGGACCACCTAATTTCCGCACCAACCTAACGTATGGGGGTGTCGACGCATCCTATGTTACCCCTGAACCTCCTCTTGGTGTGTTTCCCTTCCAATCCGATTTTCAATACTTGACAAATCGTCGTTTCGCCCTCACCTTTCTGACTCGCTATGCTTGGAAAGGCTTTGGTTTTGGTCTTTATGAACAAGGCCAACATACAATCATTCCCGTGACTACACGCAAACACAATGATCGTAGTGGTCTCTGATTTCCTGAAACACTTACACCGAAGGAACCTTGTGTTAGTTGTCTCCTGGAAGATGACGACATTACCCCTACTGAACCATCATCACCCATTTTTCCATCGTCACCCACAGAGTCGATAGATCTTGAATCTATCCCTCCTAACTTTTTTTTTTCATAAATGCTATCTTCCTAGGTCCTCTCACTTATCAACGTGATCATGAGGACCCGTCTTCTCTCCCCCTTCTATATCCAGACATGATCGAAGAAGACTTGCCTTCAATTAATGTTGTTGAGTGCCAGGTTGATGACTCCATCCTCACTTACCTTGGTGCGGACGACTCCTATATTCAACGCGCCTTACCGTCTGAAACTCAAACCATGTTGAATGAGTCTACTATAGAAATCAACATCCACATAGAGGAGGATCCTCACATTTTGAAGATCGAAAAATCCCTTAACACATTAGAACAAGTTGCCTTTACTACCTTTCTCCATACCTGCAACCAAGATTTCGCTTGGTCCTACGCTGACATGCCAAGAATTGATCCTAACATTGCTGTCCATAACATCACCCTAAAACCCGATTCCAAACCAGTCAAACAGAAACTGAGAAAAATGCATCCACGCATTGCCCTCTTGGTCAAAGAAGAGCTTCAACGACTCCTTTCTGTTTCCTTCATCCTGCCTATTGACTATCCTCAATGGATTTCTAACATCGTACCTGTCACTAAAGCGACGGGAGGACTTCGGATATGCATGGATTTCCGAGACCTTAACCTCACTTGCCCCAAGGATGACTTCCCCCTCCCAAGTATTGAACAACTTGTTGATCTCACTGTGGGCCATGAGATGCTCTCTCTCATGGATGGTTTTTCGGGATACAACCAAATTTTGGTAGCCCCTGCCGATCAACATAAAACTGCCTTCATAACTCCTTGGGGAACCTTCTGTTATCGTGTCATGCCGTTTGGCCTTAAGAATGTTGGTGCAACCTATCAGCGGGCTATGACTTAAATTTTTCATGACATTATGCACACTATCCTTGAGGATTACGTCGATGATCTTTTTGGCAAATCTAAACATCGCAGTGAACACCTCGATGTTTTAACCATTATTTTTGATCGCCTGTTACAATATTCTGTCCGTCTTCAACCAAAGAAATGTGTCTTTGGTGTCCTTTCGGGAAAACTTCTTGGTTTTATCGTCTCTTTGCGTGGCATTAAGGTCAATCCATCTAAAGTCAAAGCTATCCTAGAAATGCCCCCACCTACTAACCTCAAACAATTGCGTAGTTTGTAAGGTAAACTCCAATCTATCTGGCATTTCATCTCCCAACTCTCGGATCGATGTCAACCTTTCCATCACCTCCTTAAAAAGGATATTGCCTTTCAATGGAGCGAAGAGTGCCACCAAGCCTTTGAGGCTCTCAAAGCTTATCTCTTGCAGCCACCCGTGCTTATCCCACCTCAAGACGATCGCCCTTTCTACCTTTACCTTTCCGCCACCGACCACATTGTAGGGGCCATGCTTGCACATCGTGACTCCGAGTATCGAGAACAAGCCGTTTATTATATAAGTTGTACTCTGGTGGATTATGAGACTAGGTATACACATTTAGAAAAGTTATGCCTAGCCCTGTCATTTGTGGCCACCAAACTTCGACACTACCTCCTGAATCACAAAACTTTCGTCATCACCAACACGGACCCCATCCATTATATGTATGCCAAACCTCATCTAAATCAACGCATCGCCCGATGGCTTATGCTCCTTGCTGACCTCGACCTTGAATTTATACACCATAAGTCAATCAAAGGACAAACCATTGCCGACCAACTCGCGGAAGCCCCTTTACCTGGGGCGCAATTTACCAATTTTAATTTCCCCGACAAACTCATCGCCACTCTTTCACTCAGGGAGGAGTCGTATCCAATGACCCTCTTCTTCGATGGATCCAAGTGCCAGCGCGACGGCGGGGCTGGAATTTTTCTCATTCCTCTTGACGCTGAGCCTATGCCTCTTTCATTCCGACTTGATTTCCCCTGCACTAATAATATAGTAGAATACGAGGCCCTTGTTTTGGGTCTCCAGGTTGCGTTACACTTAGGTGTCAAATCTATCAATATTTTCGGCGACTCTCAATTGGTATTCAATCAAGTTATGGGCATCTATCAATGTAAAAATGAGGAACTTCAAAAGTACAAACGCTACGTGAATTCACTTCTAACCTTATTTACTCATTATTCTATCCAAACCATTCCCCGCTACACTAACAAATTTGCGGATACTATGGCTTGCTTAGCCTCGCAAATTCCTGCTTCATCAACTGACTCTGACATTTTCATCTTGGTCCAACAACTCTTTGCCCCATCTTACTCAGCCCTGGTTGTTTGTATGATAAATAATGTGTCTGCTAATTCACAGGATACCTGGTATCACCAATTTCACAACTACCTTACAACCTCTGTTCTCCCACCTGACCTTACTAGTACCAGCAAACGTGCTTTTCTTAAAAGTGTTTCTTGTTATGTCGTCATGGGGGGACTCCTTTATAAACGTGGCTTTGATGGCATCCTCCTTCGATGTCTAACCGGCGCGGAGGTCACCTATACCATCCAACAGGTCCATGACGGTATTTGTGGTGGACATTTTAGCGGCCTTGCCGTGGCCAAACGAATCCTTCGCCTAGGTTATTATTGGCCTACTCTTAATAACGATTGCTACGAATATGTTAAGCGTTGTGTTATGTGTCAACAACATGCCAAACTTCAACATACTCCTAGCCATCCGCTACAGGTCGCACGAGATCTTTGGCCTTTCTCACAATGGGGTTTAGACCTTATTGGTGAGATTCATCCGCCCTCTTCGCAACGTCACCGATGGATAATCACGGCAACCGAATATTACACAAAATGGGTGGAGGCCATTCCACTCATTTCAACCAAAAAGGAAAAAATTGTAGAGTTCATTAACCACCACATTATCTGTCGTTTTGGTGATCCTCATCGCCTGATAACATATAATGGAAAATCTTTCAAAAATAAGTTGTTACAAGACCTTTGTAACAACTTCGGTATCAAACTTAGCTTCTCGTCACCGTACTATCCATAGGCAAATGGCCAAGCTGAATCTTCTAACAAAACCCTGACCAAAATCCTAATGAAAGTCATTAACGATTCTGGAAGAAATTGGCATGATCACATCCCCTTTGCCCTTTGGGCTTATCGTACTAGCATTTGTACCTTCACTAATGCCACACCTTTTTCTTTGGTATATGGTACCGAGGCTTTCTTGCCTCTCGAAATACAAATACCCTCCCTCAGAATATCTCTTCAGGATATTCTCACCAACGATGATTTCCGCCAAGAGCGGTTAGCCTAATTAGAGCTTCTTGACGAGCGTCGTCTTACGGCTCTTGACCACCTTCAAATCTATCAAAAAGGCATCAAGCGTGCTTATGATAAGCGACTTCATGAGTGTACCTTTAAGGTTGGTGATCTTGTCCTCAAAGAGAATCAACATGTAACCAAACTAGAAAAGAGCAAACGTGGAAAATTTGCTCCTAATTGGATTGGGCCTTACAGTATCACTCACACTTATGGATCAGGCACTTATCGTTTAGCTTCGCTTAATGGTAAACCTGAGCCTGAACCCCTTAATGCCTTGCATCTTCGACCATTCTATTGTTGAATTTAGTGTTACATCACTTCTTATCTACCTTGCGCTCGTCCCTTGAGCTCATTTACCACCACATACACTTTGTTTCCTACATCTCAAAATAAAATCAAGCTCACATGGTTTGATTATCACCTCCCTTTAAAAATGCCTTCCCCTTTTTAGTCTAGTCCATGACTTCAAAGTATTAAAATGACACATTCTTAATTAAACACTTATGGGATTTTCTAGAGTCAAACTTCCTACAAAACTAGATGCTTTATGCCAAACGGACATCTAGATCTCTAAATTATATATAGACTACTCCCTCGAAGGACAGCTATATGCCAAACTATTGCTGCTATTATATATAGACTGCTCCCCTGAAGGACAGCTATACCCAAACGCCGCATCTGCTACTATAAATAGACTGCTCCCTTGAAGGACAACTATACATAGTAAGCCTTTATTAGAAGCTTCTCGCATTGATCAGCTTCGTGAAGACCTCAAGAGTAATAAAATACATATCCCTTGTAGACTTCCCACATCGATCAGTCTATATTTAGCAAAATAAAAGCCGCATTCAAAAGAACTTTTGAGTCATGGACTTGTCTATTTAGGTTTGGTTCTCTTTCGTCAGAATACTCACTTTATAACAAGTTCTCTGCGCCTCAGCTACACCATCCACCTCACCTCACCATTTGTTTAAACAACAAAACTCAAGGGACGTGACGTACATCCGATATATTGTGATTATACAACTCTTTTCACCTATCGACTTCTTGTCTATGCACGGTACCTAGGGGTTCAAGCTCATTCTACGTTATTCTATGGTTTGTTTAGCTCTTTTCACCTACGGAGCACTTTTTCCTCTTTGACTCAAATCTAGGATTATGTGTTGACCTTAATCAGGACACGGTTCCCTACCACTTGGGTAGGCTAACTTTCGCTTCACCTATACCCATTCCAACATCGCCAATTCCTTACCAACACCAACAACATTACCCTACCAAAACTAATACTTTTACCCACCAACAAATTGCCTAAACATACCTAAATTGCCTGAATTCACCTCTCCCTGGTCCTAAGGGAGAACTAAATCGATCTGAGGCCCCTCCTTGCTTTGTGCAATGGGCTATGTAGGCAGCACTTAGGAGACATAGTGTCTCCCAAGGTTAGCTCGACCATCCCCTACCATAACTTAGCATGTGTTGTAAATATACATATTTTTGTGTATTTCTTTTCGCCAACATTTATCTTTATCATTTTTCAAAACAAACATTCAAAACACGATCCTTCTCATTAGTATAACTCAAATCAACATACCTATTCAGTTTTATTTTAGATGTTCCACAAATACATCTTCTCTATCATCGACGCGCAGGTCGGCATCCTTATTTATTCTTATCTAGCCGATATCGGTTTAATACCTAACTTCACCCAACTTCTGCCCTTATTCACCAATCTCCCTTTCTCACCACGTTGCCTATTCACCACATCGCCTGTACCCTCCATTGTTATTTAGCCGTTTTTTACTTCATTGGCCCGACCCAAGGCCACAACCCAACCACTTGGCCCGACCCATGGCCACAACCAACCATTTGGCCCAACCCAAGGCCGCAACCAACCATTTGGCCCGACCCAAGGCCCCAACAAACAAATCCGGCCCGACCGAAGGCCGCAACCAACCATTTGGCCCAACCCAAGGCCCCAACCAACAAATCCGGCCCGACCGAAGGCCGCAACCAGCCAATTAGGCCCAACCCAAGGCCGCCACCAACCATTTGGCCTGACCCAAGGCCACACCCAACCAATTAGGCCCGACCCAAGGCCCCAACCAACCAATCAGGCCTGACCCAAGGCCGCAACCCAGCCAATCAGGCCGCCCCCAACCAATTGGCCCGACCTAAGGCCGCAACCAGCCAATCAGGCCCAACCCAAGGCCGCCACCAACCATCAGGCCCGACCCAAGGCCCCAACCAACCAATCAGGCCCAACCCAAGGCCCCAACCAACCAATCAGGCCCGACCCAAGGCCACAACCCAGCTAATCAGGCCGCCCCCAACCAATTGGCCCGACCCAAGGCCGCAACCAGCCAATCAGGCCCAACCCAAGGCTGTCACCAACCATTTGGCCCGACCCAAGGCCGCAACCAACCATTTGGCCCAACCCAAGGCCGCCACCAATCATTTGGCCCGACCTAAGGCCGCACTCAACCCATCAGGCCCGACTCAAGGCCCTCACTAATCAATTGACCCGACCCAAGGCCGCACCACTTCACTCCCTCGCCCAAGACCCAAAAATTACAATTTTATCCATCCATCCTGTCACTTTTTGTTCAATCGAGCTCACCGGTTCATGTTTTAGCATGATTAGGATACTTTAATTGCTCAGCCGACCAAATTTTCCTAGACCAAGACCGTGATGTTTATCTCAACCAAACCACCCATTTGGTACTGCCGAACATGCCCAAACGTTCCTGTAACTTACCTGTTATATCCCCTGGAGCTACTTCCTATGCCTTGGATACCAGGATTATATCACCCTTGTTTGGATAAACTATCGACCTTTGCCTATGAATTGCTTGTTTGCTCTTCAAATCATGTACCCTGGTCGCACTACTGCATTTCAACATGCGTCTGCTTCTTTGGACCTACCCCACCATCTCACCATTATTTCAACACCATTTACCCTTTATCAACTCTATCCCTGATTTCACGCTGCCTCAATCTGTGATAGATTTGAGGGGGATTACCTATACCCTTAACAGGGGTAACCACTTCATATTATTGTCCGTGCAGCTTTACAAGACAAGCTACACGACAATAAGGGGCTAATGTAGACACCAAATTTGTGTCTTACGACCCCCATGTGCCCCGCATCTCATTTCACAACCTAACCTCATCACCTAAACCTTACACAATTATTTATTAATTACCTTATAATTAATAAATCCACATCGCCATACCTGCCACCTCATTTTGCCACCTCATCATGACCTAGTCCTAACCCTAAATTAACCTAATTAAGACCTATAACTTGGTCTACATCCACACCCATGACTAATGACTCCTCACTCGCACCCAAAACCGACCTCGTAATAACTTGACCAAGCCCACAACTAATCCCTCGGGAGAAAAGGAGGGAAAGTTGGCTATTTTACTAAAAATAGCCCACTTTGACTGAACCGATACCGGTTTCTACTCGATCGCCGTCGGTTACGTAACTGCCATCGGTTCCCTGTAAATGACCTCCTCCAACCAAAAACAGGAGAGGATTTTTGATTAATCGGGTAATCAGAAGTCATTGAAAAGAATCCAGATTTTACTTGGTCGAGCAGAGACAAGTGAAGAAACAAGAAGAGTTTACAGAGAAGGACATCAAGCCCAAGACTGCAACTGAGTAACTAGAACCTTGTGACACTCATCTGATCATCAGGAGGGAAGATAGCTCATCTCCTGATTGTCAGGTCATCCTACCTGAGTTCTGCCTTCGTCATCACAGTTCTTGGACCTGCATCCTCATCAATAACCAGTAAGTAGTATCTTGTATGTCTTATTTAATAACATTTCTTGGACTTTTGAATCACAGCCATCATAAGTCTATTCCTAGATCTACTACCTGGTAACACACTACATCTAACTGTTATTCCTCTACCCTTACGTTACCCCAAGAACACCCTCCCCGTACTCTCTGAGTCCCTCTCATCACCCCGTTACCAAACCCCACTCATTTACCAACCTTATAAACAACACAACCACCCTACAACCAACCCTCACCAAAAGTACCTAAAACATTGCCCCTACTGATATCGGTTAATAGCAACCGGTACCGGTCACTGTGATTCCAAACCAAAAACCAGCCTTTCCTTTACTTGTTTCAACGAGGCAATTAAATTGTGATTTTACAATAATTTGTGTTAATTCATATTAGCAGGGGAACTGACCACCTTCAAAAGGAAGTTTTATATTTCCTAGGCCCAAGGCAGTTCCCTCATTTATTGTCTAATTAAAATATGGTGGTCTTGTATTCTTACTTGCAGGTAGTCCTTCCAAGACAAAAAGGAGTTCTTCGCAGTCGATCTGATCTCTCTCTACGGTACGCGCACACCCTCTCGACATTCAACAGGTATTCCTCCTAGCCCTAACCCTTATCTGTTTCTCAAAGGAATGAAAGGATAGAAGCAACTCTATTCCCAAAAACTGAAACATTCTGTGTGAAAATACGGGCTCGCCACGTGTCTCGGGCCTGGAAACATTACATCGACAGTTGAATTTTTTTAAAAACTAGTGGAATATGCCATGTGCCTAGGGTCTGAGAAAGTTGCATCAGATGCTTGAAAAGTATAAGTATGGGAAGATCCAGCGGAAACCTCCACATGTCTCTTCAGTGCTCTTTTAAAACTAAAATTCATGGGCATGTCCCCAAATAGGCGTGAGCCCTCCACGTGTCCCGGGCTTAAGAAAGTTGCCTCAACCGTTTAGAAGTCTCAGTATAGAGAGGAGCCAGCGGAAGCCTCCACGTGTCTCCTTAGCGTAACTTCAAAGGTAAGACCCATAGGTGGGACCTCAAACGAGCGCAGGCTCTCCACGTGGAAAAGATTTGAGTTGAAGTGGCCTTGGGGTGCTTTTCACATTTTGTATCACTTAAAGAAATTATGCATTTTTGTAAAATTTGGCCCGCCCATCCAATTTTGATATAGGCTTTACACGTGGCTTTCTAGGGCGTCGACAAGGTTGTAGATTACTTTATGATTTTCATTCTTTTTCAAAATAAATCTGAGAATCTTAAAATGCCCTGGCGACCCACCTCCCCGCTTTTAACTTTTGATGTGGGCATTAGTGGGGCTGCGCTTCACTTTTATACTTTATTCCTTTTTCATAATAAAGCTAAAAGTTCCAAACACCTCCAGTGACCCACCTTCCCGCAACCACTTGATTTATGACACGTGTACACTTTTCGAGGCCAAAGTAATAAATTGCTCCGCCGCTTCATATCGTTGAGTAGCCAATTAGAATTCATCGGAGCCACGGGACCAATTTGGCATTTTTTCAAATGTGACAAAAAGTGACAAGTTTACCAAATAGACCCGCCATACTATGTCCAATCAAATAAGACCACGCATTTGTGAGCGTTGGGATAAAATTTGACAGGGAAAACATGACCACGGAAAAATAAAAGGAAGGGGAAACCCCAACATTCACGCCCAAATAACAAACTAGTCCACATGGAAAGAGAAACTATAAACAACACAAAGGTCAACGCGTTTCATGACCATAGAAAGTGATTTGATGACAACAACTTGATAAAGATAAAACTTCAATCATCCACACAAGGATACAAAAAATATTTCAGACCATGCAAACTGAATTTTTTTGAACAAACGGGGTGAGATTGAAATGAGCACCAACATCGGCTCCGAATCGGGGATGGGCACTCCCATCGAGTTCCGCAATAACAACATAACATGCCATGTGCCAAAAATCCATTGGGAAATAGAGTCAAGATCCGACCTCCAAAATAAAGAAACAATAACCAACCTCCCAAGAACAAACTGAGAAACGAACAAAAACTGGTCACCAAGGACCAGGACAAACCGAAATAGAGAAAACACAAAAACAAAAAAAACAAAACCAAAGACTACACACTGTACAATGATGCGTACCTTGATTATGAGAAATCAATCAAGGAAATGTTTCAAGTTCTTGCCATTCTGAGTACAACCAAGCTAAGAAGTCTTGATACTTTTTTAACAACTAGACATATGCTTGTTTATCTTCTCTATCCAAGTTGCTACCTAGCCATATTTTCCAAGGTTTATCTTTTGTGCCTTTACCAGATCTAGAACAAACCCCATCAAACATCAGAGTCTAGGGAGAACCAATCTGCTTGGGATACTTGCACTCATCAATTTTATTCTCCTTACAATCAGCATAACCCACAAAGTTGTTGACGTCGACGTCTGCATACAATAATTCATAAGAAGCATTGTTAGGGTCCTCAATGAGATGTAACATTTTCTTCTCACCATACAACTTCACAAGGTTCCCCTCAATTGGTATGGTTGTGTATGACATGTCCATTTGTACGCTTCCATGCACACTAGCTGCCCACTTTCTGGATAATAGCATCCCCCATTTGGTAGGAAAGTCCACAATAACCACATTCATGGTTAAGCATTTTCCTAGAAAAGTTGCCAACTGCACTATTAATCCCTTTGCATACCCAACTACTGACACTTCTATTGAATCCATAGCAGTACATTTCCCAAAAGCTGTTGTTACCTTGATATTTAACTCATTCATGACCTCAAGAGGCATTACATTACATGAGGCTCCTGAATCAAACATGTAGTTATGTACCAACCTATCTTTAATAATCAAAGTGGTAAAAAATGTATCCACATTAAGCTGAGATTCAACCAAAGAAGTTCCCAAATACACCTCAGGTGATTCAACCTGTTCCTCCAATACTTGTGGTATTTCTAATTCTGTAATAATATGAGGAACCTTTACATTTTTCACACTTTTACCCTGGGTAATTTTCTCTTCTTTAAATCCCAAATATTCAAATGCCCTTTTCCTATGCTCAGAGATCCTGAGTAATTCAACAATGGGAACTGTGACCTTGATCTGACTCAAGATTTGGGCTATGTCATAGGGAACATATTTGGGTAGGGCAGTATTAGGAGGGAGATTCGCCACTTCCTTTGATAGTATAGGAGTTTTCAGAGTCTGGGCATGGGAAGGAGTACAAGTTTTATTTAGGGTAATTAGGCCTTTGTCAGCTGTATCTTTCTTAGGGGTTTCCTTTGGAATATTGGTAAGAAATAGAACTTTTGGCTTGGTTTGTGGCCCTTCCCCTTTGACAACCTTACTTCTGGTGTTATATTATTTCTTCTGAGCAACTACTGCATTCATCAACAGTTGCTTGTCCTCTTTCAAAGGGATCCCTCCATCATACGTTTTAATCATCAAGGCCCTTAAGTATTCAAAATCATGATTAGGTAGATCAAATGCTTGCACCATATCAATTTCAAAACTATTAATAGGAGGAAGAGGCAATACCCAGTGAACATAATCCCAGAAGTTTTCAACATTTCTAACACTTATCAATTCATTTGAGGTTGCCCCCTACCGTGAGTTTACAGTGCATTCTAATATGCACACATCATCATACATCTCATCATCATTTTCTTCCTCAACTTCTTGATCTACATCACATGGGGAATGTGGTAAGAAACACCTATCACACCACTCAATAACGTGGGCCTCCTCCATGGTAGTAATCCTAGAAGTCAAAGGATCACGAACCAATCTATTTTCCTAGGGTTGAGGCTGTCTATTTCCTGACCCCATGGGCCATTTTCCTTGGTCATCTAGTCTATGATCCCCTCTGGGGTGATTTCCAAATCTCTCATGACCTTGTGGCTTATGTTGACCTTGGGAATTCTGTCCTATCCCCTTTTCTGCTCTGGCCAATTTATAAGATATCTCTTTAACTGCTCCAGCCAAAGTTTTTACAACCTCTTCTAGATCCACAACCTTGGTTGACTGAGGATTTTTAGGATTGATCGACTTAACACCTTCCCTCTTAGGAGGCTTGCCAACTGCCTTAATATTATTGTCAATTTGTAAAGCCATAGTGAAGGCTTGCCTCAATGTTCCCGGGTTTTTATCTCTTAAGTAATAAACAACCTTTTTATCAAAAGCATTAGAATACTTAATCAAAAAAGATTCATCACTTGGCCTTAAGATTATAGGTAACCTTTTCAAGGTTTTATCGAACCTAGTATTGAAATCATTGACAAATTCATTTGGATTTTTCTTTATGTTTTCAAATTCAGATAAAAGGAAACTGGGATCTGTCTTATCCCCATATTGCAATCTAAAGGCATTTTTCATCTTGGTACATGAATCTATTGAATTATCTGGTAAAGCCTTGTACCAGTCATGTGCATCCTCCTCAAGAGTATGAATAAATAGCTTTACATACACGTCTTCAAACTCAATTTCAAAATCTTCCATCATGTTGACAAAGAGTTTTAAATGCTGGTCACCAGTGATGCCATTATTCCCTTGAAACTTTGGCAACCTATTTTTGACATCTTGTGGCACCATATTAGGATATTCATCCATACCTCTAAAATATATAGGTGTTTCGATCCTTTTTGCATACAATCAGAGACTGAAATAGATAAGGGTGTAGTAGGTTTACATGTTTTTTGGTGATGGGTAGAAGGTGGAATGTGCGCGTGTAGACTTCCGATCTCGGTCGATCGTGTGAACTCTTTTTTGGTTGGGAAGGAAAACCCTGTAATAAGAAAACAATACCACAAGAGAGAGTTAAACAACATATGACAGTGGACTACTTAGCGTATGCTAGATCCAGGAAGTGTGATACTTCCTAGATGGATGTCAATCCACTGTTTTATAAATTAATATTAAATGACTGGAACATGTAAATAAAAGGAATCTAGTGCTTGCGTTTTGATTTGGGTGCCTCAGGTCACTATCAGCATTGATCCAATTAAATATTATAACTATGCAGGTATAAAGGTCTTTGGGTCGGGTCACGGGTAAGTTAGGTGGTCTGCAAGTCACAGAAAAGGTCTTGTTAGAGGTAGGTAGGGTATTTTAGGCTGTTTGGGTGAGTGGGTAGGTCGTTGGTTTGTACCATGTTAACAAACACAAAGACTGACGTCAGTCTGTCTAATCGATGCTAGTGGAGGGTAGATCGATGCTGGTTAAGGTTGACCAATATCGGTCACTGTAGAAGTGACAGAGGTTTAAGTGGGTGGTGTTTGGGTTCCACTCTGTCTCAGAACAGAGGGTTGGGAGGATATGGGTGAGGTTTAGGTGAATGGTAGGTTTAGGGTCAGAGTTTTGGGGTCTTTGGGGGTGGTTTTTGGGTGTGTTAAGGTAGAAGGTGGGGAACTAATAGACAACAGGGTGACCGACGACGGTTAGGCTCGATTGACTGCGGTTAGGGTTAGCTAGCGACGATCACTAGGATTTGGTCAGAGTTTGGTAGTGGGGGTTAGGGTGCTCTCTGTGACTAGTCAGGGATTCACTAGGGAACAGAATGGGGTGAAAGAGGGTCTTATGTATGGATATGGGTTGAATAGGTAGGGTTTAAGGAGAAGGACAGAGGTTTTTGTTCTTGGAGGAGGAAAATAGAGTAGGAAAGTACAAAAACATGAGTGAAGCAGGAGGGGATCCACCTACCCGGAGTCCAATGTGTGTAGAAGACTGAGCAACTGATGAAGAAGAGTGATAGATGTTGGTGAAGGTTGGTAGGTTGGTTAGAGAGCTCCTTCTTGAACTTTGTATGGCTTCAAGGTCCTTCAATGGTTGTGTTCACAAAAGGTTCTTATGAATACTTCCACTAGTGGTCTCATCTTGGAGTTCTAATGGATTAGTTGTTTCCATGAATTGCCAATGGGGAATGTGAACGATAGTGTTGAATGAAGATGCCCCCTGCGCAAAATGTGAATCAACTAATGAAAAATCAATCAGCCAACCAACCACCCTTTGGAAAGAGTGAGAAATGGGCATCTACAGGTGACCGACGCCGGTCCCACTTGACCAACATCGGTCAGACTATGACCCACACCAGTTATGTCGAGGAGGTTTGTTTTTTCAAAACTGGGGAACATGCCTTCCACACTTGATTTTGAGTGGCGGAGCACATGTGTCTTCCACCCGTAGAACAAGTAATAGGAAAAAGAGGGGTCATATGAGTGGGGTGGCTATTATTAGGGTTTCTAGAAGTGTATGGGCCAGGTATGGGCAAGGGGGGGAGTGGAATGGTGAGGTGGAGGGGCAAGTGGGGTAGTGGAATGGTGAGGTGGTTGGTCTAGTGGCAAGGTGAGGTGGATTTAATGAGTGGGCAAAAGGGAGAATTTAATTAATTGATGTTAATTAAACCCTTGGGTGTGTGAATGCGGGTCATTATGGTTTACGAAAGGGGGTATGAGTGACCGAATTAGGGTTAAATCGATCACCCGTGTAGAATGTGGTTATTAGGTCATTTTGGAGGAAAGTGATGAAAGGTGGCATGTTTTTTGTGTCTACATTTTGCCCCTTTTTGTTGGGCAACCTGTAGTGGCAGATGACGTGAAAAAAAAAAAGGTTGGTTTTTTCCCCATGTGACGTTAGGGTGAGAAGGTGGATGTTGGGTGCCCCAACCAGGGGCATGAGGGATCCCCCCTCAAATCAGGCACTGATGATAAAGCATAGAGATGTGGTGGGTGGTTTGATAAATTAGGGGTAGGTGTGAAAGAGATGAGGTTTGGGGGTATGGTGTTTGCAAAAGGTAGGGTGGAGTAGTTAGAGCATTCAAACATAAGCACATGTTGTAAAATGAAATGAGGTACAAGGGTTGCTCAACATAATAAAGTTACGTCAGCTAAGGTTGTAAGGGTCATCCAAAACACGAGTTGTTGAGGTCCGGTATCCAGGGTAAAGGATACAGTCTGGGAACTAAATGAGGTAAGATGTAGGAACGCATAGGGTGGTTTTGGTACAATCCAAAAGGGTCAAATGGTAAAGGTTTTTTTGGAAAAGGGTCACAACCATAGGCAAGGTAATGTCGTTAGGTTGAGTAAAACATGTACCATCATCACAAGATGCAACAAGTGAGGACATGGGAATATCCCACATAATCAATGGGTGGGTAGGTAGGCGTGGGTAGGTAGGTGTGGATAGGTAGGTGTGGGTCGAGTAGTGTTAATCAAGCATACACACACGTAGAGATTGTGACACGGTACCAATGGTGAAGAGCTTTTCAAACTCTACATCATCCAGGGTCGATCAGGTTATCCAAACAAAGGTTTGTTGAGGGTTTGGTATCCATGGTGAAGGATACGGTCTAGGTACTCAATGAGGTAAGATGCAGGAACACGTAGGGTTGTTTCGGTACATCCAAAAGGTCAAGGTTTGTTTTGGGTAAAAGGGTCACAGTTGTAGGCAAGGTAAGGTTTGGTAGGCTAACAACGTGGGTAACAACATCGCAAGGTAGAGTGAAATGCTTAAGGTCGATGGGCACCTGAAAGGGGGCAGGTATCAGTAACAAGGTGTGGCGTAGGTAAGGCCCATGGGAGGGGTAGAAATAGGCCCCAAGTGATGGTGAGGGTGGGATTGGAATGATGAGAGTCAGAGGGTCAGGGTGGGCATTAGGTGAGATGAAAAAAGGTTGCGGGTAATCGAATAGGGTGAAATGGGTAGCAATGGTAACCGATACTAGTCAAGGTCAACCGATGTCGGTCTGAGGGAAAACCTGACCCATGGTAAGCTAGGGCACATGACCGATGTCGGTTGAGGTACAAGTGACGTTGGTCAGGTCGGGGTTTATATAAAAAAGGAAATTTCTATGTTTTGTGGAATCATTTATCAATTACAAAATAGGAGAAAATGACTGGTGAGAGAGAGAAGGGTTGAAAGTGACCGAGCAGAACAAAGTGCTGAGGTGATGAGTCGAGGAGTGGCGTGATCGGTAGTCGATAGGTGGGGCCATGAGATCAGATTAATCGATTTGGTTGGGTGGAGGTGAGTAGGTCAATTGGGTGATGGTAGATGCAGGAGAGGGATCGGGTGGACCACCAGTGTAGCATCCCGACGTGCCACCACAGAGATGAAAATGCAATGAGGTAAGAGCTAATCCTATTCTGTGTTTTGTGAGGTAGATTATTCTAGAGGTCGGGTTTAGAAAATGGTTTTTTTGGGGGGAAAAAGGGAAGTGGAATTTGGGAGGGAAAATTAGGCCCAAATAGGAATGGGGAGGGGTGGTGTTATGTGAACGAGGGGTGGGAAGGGTTGGAGGGGAGTTTTTAGGTAGGAATGGGTGGGTAGAAGGGTAAAGAAAAGGAGTTTTTAGGAAGAGGTGGGTTTGGGTTTAACGGAATTTTGACATGACAGTGATCGGCGTCGGTTAGAGGGTGGACGACGTCAGTGATGGTGAGCCAGAATCGGTCATTGGATAAGGTCACCGATGCCAGTAAAAATAAGACCGAGGTTGGTTGAGTAGAACCCGTATTGGTTGGTAGTGGGAGAAACAGGGGCCAGAGGAACCATTGGGTGGGTGGGTGAGAGAGATAAGGATAAAAGAAGATGTTTTTGATGGAAAAATAACATGGGTAAGAGGTTGAAATAGGTATGGTTGAATGAATTTTTGGTTAGGGTTGGGGTGGGAGAGGGTAAGTTATACGAGGGAGAAAAAAAGAGAGGTATGGATAATAGGTGTAGGTGAGAGTGTCATGGGTGATTGCGGGTATGATTAAGGTGTATTAATGTGATGTTTTGTTGGATGCAGGTGAGAGATCAGTTGCAGATGCGAGATAGGGTGCCACCCCTTCTCTTGACAGTTTGAGGAGGTGTGACAGTCGAGGATTGGAGGCATGTTGCATATGTTGGCCCGATCGGGGTCAAACGCTACTGGCATGTAGTCTGGCAGCCGAGTTTGATGGTCACCCTCATCGATAGATGGGATTCGGTGCCCAACACATTCCATCTACCGACAGGTGAGATCACAGTCACCCTGGAGGATGTTTACAGGATCCTACGGTTACCAATATTGGGGATGCAGGTATATTCGATCTCCTCAGAGGCATATGAGGATCTGATGCTGATAGTATTTGGTGAGGGGTTGGTGGAGATGAGATTCCACAGTGCCAGCATGAGCTATGGAGAGATGTATCTGACCCATCCATAGGAGACTAGGCTAGTAGTGTTGCTGATGGAGGTAGTTTGCTATTTTGCACTGCCCGATGCAGAGGGTGAGAGATTCCCATGATCATTGATGGGGGTCCTTCATGATATGGTGGTGGACAGGACTTGTTTCTCATGGGTGCCAAAATTCCTGGTGCAGTTGTATAGAGAGTTGTGGGCGTATGGGTGACTACGGAGGTTCAACTTATGTTGTACTTTCCTACTTCACTGTTGGGCATATGAGCACATCGTGTGTGTGCATCCAGTTGGTATGCCCTGGGTGGATGCGTTTGAGCCAGGTTTGGTTTAGGTAGGTTACAGGCGATGGGTGCATGTTATCGGAGAGTGTCAAGCAGGTAGGGATACTCATGATGTTGCCTATTACAGGTGGTTACTAGAGGGGTTGTCTGACGTGGACATCATTTGGAGACCGTATGTGGGTTATCCTTCATACAGATAGATGGCTGATGAGTTAAACAGACTGTAGCTACTCAGATGGATGGAGAGGCACCGTGTAGGAGAGCACGAGATGATACCCATAGATAGGGTCAGATGGTAGTTTGGGCTGCCTCAGGATATACCCCCACCCTTCCCATACATAGTATAGGAGGGATGACGTGGAGAGGTCGTTGTTAACGTGAAATCACAGCACCCCCAAATGAGTTTTACAGGTCTGATTTTCTAAGGCAGAGTCATTTGGTGTGATTGCATAACATTGAACTTTTCCCAAGGCGTGGGACCTTGTAAAAATGGAAAAGCTCTCCAGATCAAAGGTTGGTTCCTTATCCCTCTATTTAGGTGCATATGTAAGGATTTGTAGAGGATCTATCTCTATACCTAATCTAAAACTTGCCAAGGAGATAGGGATAAAAGAGTATAAGAAATAAGAAATGACTAAACTACCAGGTGATGCACCAAAGGAATGATGAACATTTATTTTGCTAATAGACACAAACCAACAAAATGCATACAATAAACAAGCACAAATAGCCAGATATATAATGGGAGACTAGATGAAAGCAAAAGAGACAAGAAAGGATCTAAAATCGATCACAGACGTGTTTTATTGCTCTGTAGATTGATACAGTCCATTACAAAGTAACCAAGAGGCAGAAACGTAATGCAATTTTGATGGAAGGCCTGAACCCCACAAATCCCTTTGCTAAGAGGAGAAGGGAGCCTGCAAAACAAAGAATGTCTAACCATTTACAGTGAATCCTGCCCCCGTATTTATAGATTCAACCTGAAAGAAGAAAAAAAGAGAAACGGGAAAAGCAGGTTGAAGCTCAACCACCACTATTAATGCCTCTGATGAAATATCTCCCCAAATCTATCTTTACTGCATCAATCCTTGGTTCAGCTCCTTGAAGGAAGAGGAAACAGTGAAACAAATCAAATCTGATCTGGTTGTTGAGGCAAGAAGATCCTGCATTGAAATCCCGAAGACATTTCCTCCATTTTTCTTCACATAACCTCCTCAAAATTAAAATTTCAGACCTCTATGGCATGGGTGAGGCTGAGATCTTTCCAACGACATCAGATTTGCAATATTTCGAGCCTTGAGTCGAAAGATATGCCCCTTCAAAGTTTGTATCGGGTCCGTACAGGAGGGCGGGAAAACAAATTGAAAAATGGGCCCCCTTTTGATATGGAACACGTGGCAGCCAAATTGGAACAAAAATTGGGCCTACGGGTCCATAATTTATCTTTTTCCCTTTCCTCTGATTCCCCGCTTGGCTTTGACTCGGGCCCAAATGCTGACTTTTTCCTTGGGCGGAGTTGTGGGCCATTTTGTAACTTTTACACCTTTTGGGGCAAAGGGTGAAAAACTAACTTTTTCCCCGACGCCCCGCTTTCCTCTGGGACACGCGGCAGTCTGGCACTCATTTAGAAACCTTTTCTCTATTCACCCCTTGAATCAACGCCATACTGACACTTGGCATTCTCCGCTTATACCTTTATACTTAGCCAATTTTGAAGCCTTTTCTATCCGCATTTTGACTCTGTTTCCTCTTATGTGGGATCGTGGTCGATCCAATATTTGGCACGGGGGTGAAATATGGATAACAATTTGGTGACTCACAGGGGTATCTTCTTGCTAGATGAAAATACCAATTGCCTTGTCATATCCGTTGGGCATGGAGTCGAGAAAGACGGTCTGATACTAATTTTGCCTCTGATTCATGAGCCCGGCTGCTTGCACTCTCAATTTTCATAAGAAATCTCGAAATGAAGGTTTCTGAGAGTAGAAAATTGTTTTATCTCAGGGCTTCATCTATCTTTCTGAATGGACTACATAAGAGCCATAAAACAACACCACACTATACAAAATTTGAAGTCATACATGCTCCAAATGGAACATGCAAAGCGTGCAAAGCACTTAAGGAGAAAAGCAATCTACACCACAGAAAGACAATGTGCACAAGCACTTAGAGGAAAGAGAAAACTAAACTAATATGTATAGGGTGAGAACTCCCCTTTTAGTAGCAGTGTTTAAGATAGATCCCATTTACTGGGATATGCAACTCTTCACCCTCCAACGTAGACAATTGGAAATAATTGCTACTTTTGCATCTTGTGATCATATAGGGGCCACTCCAGATGGCGTCAAATTTAGAATGTCTTACTGGTTTTTCTCGATCTGCATCCCACTTCAAAACCAGAACTCCTTTCTAGAAGGTCCTTGATTTTTCCTTCTTGTAAAAGCATTTCTTGACTGAAGCCTGATTCTTCTCTATTACTTGGAGGGCATGCTCTCTGGTTTCTTCTAATTCTATCAGCTCCACATACCTGGCCTCCATTGGTCCAAATTCAGACATCTCTAGTTGCTTCACGAGCTCTAATGCTGACAACTCAAGTGATATAGGCAACACTGCCTCTTTCCCATAGACAAGCTTGAATGGAGAGCTGCCCGTAGATCTCTTGGGCATTATTCTATCAGCCCATAAGGCCGTTTTGAGCTTTGTGTGCTAGGTCCTCTGATTTTCATCAAGAGTTCTTCTGATGATTTTTAGTAGGTTTTTGTTTGTGGACTCAGCCTGGCCATTACCTTGAGGGTAATATTTTGATGAAGTACTCAAATAAGTCCCATTCTTAACTGCCCATCCTATGATTTTGGAACCTATGAATGCTAATGCATTGTCTGATATGATGGTGGCTGACACTCCAAATCTGATCACTATCCCTTCATAGAAATCCAGGATACTATAATCATTTGCTTCCTTGAGGGCCACTGCTTTGGTCCATTTGGTAAAATAATCTGCCGCTGTCAGGATCCATTTGTGACCTTGGATTGATGACTCCAATGAAGTTTAATCCCCATTGCATGAAAGGTTGGTTGACTGAGATTAGGTGCAATGGAAGTGCTGCTAGCCTTTCCTTGCCTTTGAAGAATGCACAATTCTTGCACCTTTTGATCCATGTGTAGCAGTCACTAAACACTATGGGCCAATAATATCCTGCTTTCATGATTTTGAGTGTTGTCACTCTTGGAGAAAAATGGCCTCCAGCTGCTTCAACATGGAATGCTTGTAGCACTCTCTCCACCTGATCTGTCTCAATGCATCTCAGCAGAATGCCATTGATGTCTCTTTTAAACAAGACACCATCAATAAGAACATATGGGATGGCCTGTAGCCTGAAATTCCCTCTTTTTTCTTTACTCATCCCATGAGGACACATGCATGTTTGAAGGAAGTGCACCATGTCTTAGGTCCAACAAGGAGCAGGTACATCATCTCTCCCTTCTTCTTGATCATCTTGTAGAACAAGAACAACCTCATTTTCACTATTTGTTTCATCTTTTTGACCTGAGGCTAGTTGTTCACACAACCCCTTCCCACAGACCAGCTTGGTGACCTTGATCTCAATGTCATATTCCATGACATGGGTGATCCATCCTACGCGCTTTTCATTCAGGTCCTTACTGAGAAGGAAATCTTTAACTCCCACATGGGAGACCAATAGTTGGATTTTGTTGTTTGAAACCAAATGCTTAAACTTCTTCAATCCTTTGATTACCACCAGGACCTGTTTCTCAATGAAGGAGTACCTCACCTCATAATCTTCCAGACTCTGGCTGAAAAAAGCAATTGGTTGTTCTGTACTTTCTTTGTTCTGCTGCACCAAGATTGCAGAAATTGTGTCGCTGCCACCAAAGGCATACATAGTATGAAGTCTTTGGAAAAATTTGGGTTCACAAGAGTTGGGGCTTGTGATATGGCTTCCTTGATAGCCTCAAAACTTACTTTTCCTTCAGCTGTCTACCTGAATGTTAATCTCTTCTTCAGCATAAATGTTATTGGCTTAACAAGGGCAACAAAGTTTGGAACGAACCTGCGGACAAAATTTATTTTTCCCAAGAAGCTTTGAAGAGCCTTCTTGTGACTTGGCAATGGCAATGCTCTTATTGCTTGAACTCTTTCTAGGTCAATTTCCAATCCTTACTTTGATATGATATGGCCTAGAATTTTTCCCTCATGGGCCAAGAATACACATTTTTTGGGGTTCAGTGACACCCCAAAACTCCTGCATCATTGGAACACCTGCCTAAGATGGGAAAGGTGGTCTGATGCATTCTTGGAAAACAATGTAATATCATCCAGATCGATCAACACTATTTTGTTGATTAGCCCCTTGAATGCCATATCCATTTCCCTTTGAAAAGTGGCCTCCGGTGTTGGATAGTCCAAAAGGCATTTTCTTGTATGCATAGGTGCCCCATTTGGTAGTGAAAGTTATTTTGAATTGATCATATTCTTTCACCATGATCTGGTTGTACCCTGAGTAGCCATCTAGGAGGGAGAACCTTTCTGACCCAGACACTACTTGCAAGATTTGCTCCATTGAAGGGAGTGGGTAGTGGTCTTTGAGGGAGGCTCTGTTCAAATCCTTGAAGTCAACACACAGCCTGATTTCTCCATTTTTCTTCCTGACTGGGACCAGATTTGCAACCCATCTTGAGTGTTTGATTGGAAATATGATGCTTGCCTCTATCAACTTGTTCAGTTCCTTCTTCATCAGAAGCTCTATATGTGGGTTGAATGGTCTGTACTTCTACATGATGGGCTAAGCAGCTAGATCCAGTTTGATTGTGTGTTGCACTAGCTTTGGATTGAACCCTCTTAGGTCTTCATAACTCCAAGCAAACACATCAAGAAATTCTTGGCAAAGTTGTATGAATTCATACCTTTCTTGCTCGGTGGCCACCTTTCCAATTTGAAGTGTTTTGTCTTCTCCAACTAGGATTGACTCTGAATCTTCTCCTTTGATCTACATGTTAGCCTTCTCCTTTCTGAACTGATCATTAGGATTGAAAATAGATTCTAGTGTCACTAAGCCTTTGGGAAGCTTGTTTGTATGCAGCTATACTATTTGATTCCCATGCACTGCTTCTTTAGTCTGCTCTGGTTTATAGCTGAGAATTCAGCTTCTTCTTGTAGAAAGTTAATGATCTGTTGATCATTCTCAAACACCTACCAACATGTATTATTATCTGGCACTACTGGCCTCACAACCACATGGATATGTGGTTGTTCTCTGTCTCTTTTGATGCTGTCAACCACATCAAATGTTGCCCTGACTGCTGCAAGTCTGTCAGCAGCTTCATTCTCCTTCCTAGGTATGGACACAATACTGAAGGCCTCGAAATCCTCCATGAGATCCCATACCATGCTCTTGTATTTCTTGAGCAGGTCATTTTTGATAGCATTTAGTCCTCTGACTTGATTGGCAACCAGCTCGCTGTCACCGAATACTTGCAAGTTCTTGATTCCCAGCTTCCTTGCCCAATGAAGACCTTGGACTAAAGCCTCATATTCAACAGTGTTATTTGAGTAAGAAAACTAGAATATGAAAGCTGAATAATATCTCATACCTCTGGGGGACACAATCATGGCTCCTCCTCTAGCTCCTTGTCTACTCCTTGAGCCATCAAAGAACAATTGCCATACCTCATTGTTATCCTTTTATTCTGGCTTGATTAGGTCAGGAAGAGGTTGATTCTCTTCATGTAGGCAGTAGACACCTAGCTCAAATTCTTCCATCTCCCTATAGGGATCAAAAGCATGGCTTTTGTTGGCCCAATCATCGAGAGTCAAGTCTGGGATACATCCCACCTTGGTATTTGCTTCAGAAGTGCTTAGGAGGTCTTCTTGATCAAAAGCTAAGAAATTGGCATTGATTGGGCTAGGTACATAGGATTCAATATGATAATCAACAATAGGTTCAGATCTGACTGTGGTCTTCACCCCATATCTTATCCTAAAGAGCATGTGTGACCAATCAGCAGACAGGTAGCCTCCAATTTTGGCAGTGAAATCCCTGGATAGACACAAAGAAAAATGCGGCGTCAAATCTATGATTGATACTTTTTGTAAAATAGTCACATTAGGGCAAGCGTGTAGGGTGAGACTCAGATCTTTGATGATTCCCACAGTAGTCACTGTTGTCCCATCTAATTGGAATACTCCTCTAGAGATGACTTCATATTGGAGACCCAATTGATCAGCTATTTGTTTGGGCATCACAGAACTACTAGCCCCATAATCAATCATACAATTGTGCACCAATTTGTCTCCAATAATCAATGAGACATAGAAGGGAGGAGGTCTCATCTTCTTACCTTTTTGTTCTCCATGGTTTCTCCCTGGTTGAACCACATTAGCAAGCACTCTCTCTTGCTGGTTAGGGGGGTGATTTGAACTTGACCAATTCTGCATGGTAGTCTACAACAGATCCCTCTGCACTGGAATGACCAGTGAATCCCATAGTGAAATTTTCAAAATTATCCTTTTCATCTACTCAATAATATTGAATGAGCTATCTTTTTTCTGCCCCTTCCCAGACACATCTCTTTCTTGCACATGGGTTGTTCCAACCGGTGCTTGACTAGGTTTGTAAGGTGGTCTGTATTGGTTCAGCATGTTGGGATTTGTACTTGGAGCACTAGGACCTTGTGGAGTGATGGAAGGGTGAGGGTCACTTGAGTTCAGTGGTTGGCCTTCTCCAATATTTCTCCTTTTAGACCGTGTGTCAGCAGCCACACCTTGATGAGGGGGCTGATTCACCCCATAGAAGTCTTCGGCTTGCCAATTGACTAGCATAGTCTCATTTGGGGGGCCACCTTGTTGAGATCCTTGTGGCACCATACTAGTTTGCACCATCAAGGTTTGATTTAGAGCACCATTGAAGCACGTTGATTGGTTATGTGCCTGATCACATGGAAAACACTAATCATATTCCTATGCCATATTGTTCTGTGCTGGAACTAATGCTCTTGATGTTGAAGTTGTGTTAGGATCATACGACCTGAAAGGTATAACAGCTTAGGGCTGCCCTTGGTTTTTGCTCTGGTTTATAGTCTGAGGTGGTGGCCTATTCTGCTTATACTAGGGTCTAGCTTGATATTGAGCCTGGAGCTGGTATGGCTTGGAACTCTGAGCTTGTTGTATTTTGATGGTCACTATCTCATTCCCAAAGTTTTGAAGTTGCTTCATCACTTCCTGAAGCTCTTTAGAGGTATTAGATGATGAAGTGGAAGCTTCAGCTGAGCTTTGACTCTTGGGGGTAGGTATAGGAGCTAATGTAGGTGCTTGGCTAGAATATGGGCTTCTTAACTCAGGGTATAGAGACATGGATGACCTAGGAGTGATTTTTCCAGCTTGAATCAAATGGTTCTCAACCCCTATGGAGAGGCTATAGGCTGCAGGTACTGTAGTGCCCCCCATTGACTGAATTGTTAGAATTTAAAGCCCTAAGAAAGTATAAGAAGGAACCTTCATTAGTGGGCTTTACTGCTGTTGGAATCCTATCCCAGATCCACTAGAATATGAGGTTGAAGTCTGTTAGCTGCTCGTTCGGGGATCTATTGATTGTTGTTAGTTGTTCCAACAAAGAAAAGTTATCATCTTTTTCCTCAAACTGATTGTGAAGATCTGTGCACAGCTAGTTCTAGTTCTGGATAGAGCCTGCTTGAAGACTCCTGAACCATTGTAAATCTTTCCCTTTGAATGAAGAGGCGAGCAACTTGACTGTAATGTCCATCTCATGGATTTCATGGATTGTACAGACATTTGCAATATCTTGGACATGGTCACCAGGAGAAGTTTGATTTTCCCCAGTGAAATTTGGGATGCTCTTTAATGCTGTAATCAGAGCTGGGTTTTGTACATTCAAGGCGAGTGGACTACTACCGGTGAAGTTGACATATGGATTTGGTTGTGCCATTCTGATTGGCCTAAGAATCCTTACAAACTGAAATAAAGGCCTTGTAGGTGGAGGTGTTGACAAGGTTATGCTTGGTGGAGATGGAGACCTCTGAACTCTTCTTCATCTCCTTTCTTTGTCTAGGGATAGACGCAAGTATTCAAATATACCTTCTTTCCTTGCTCTAGACCGGATTTTTCTCATGAATCTACCGAGCTTGGGCTACTGAAACCAGTAGATTTGTTTCTTTTGGAGTCGTTAGATGTATAATTTTAAGGCTTCTTAAAATCCAGAATCACAACAAGTGCACACCAATCCCTACTGTAATAAGATGGAGACTTCTTAGTTCCACTGGGCATGCCAAAAATGTTAACGTGAAATCATAGCACCCCCAAATGAGTTCTACAGGTCTGCTTTTCTAAGGAAAAGTCATTTGGTGTGATTGCATAAAATTGAACTTTTCCTAAGGCGTGGGACCTTGTAAAAATGGAAAAGCTCTCTAGATCAAAGGCTGGTTCCTTATCCCTCTATTTAGGTGCATACGTAAGGATTTGTAGAGGATCTATCTCTATACCTAATCTAAAACTTACCAAGGAGATAGGGATAAAAGAGTATAAGAAATAAGAAATGACTAAACTACCAGGTGATGCACCAAAGGAATGATGAAAATTTATTTTGCTAATAGACACACACCAACAAAATGCATACAATAAACAAGCACAAATAGCCAGATATATAATGGGAGACTAGATGAAAGCAAAAGAGACAAGAAAGGATCTAAAATTGATCACAGACGTGTTTTATTGCTCTGTAGATTGATACAGTCCATTACAAAGTAACCAAGAGGCAAAAACGTAATGCAATTTTGATGGAAGGCTTGAACCCCACAAATCCATTTGCTAAGAGGAGAAGGGAGCCTGCAAAATAAAGAATGTCCAACCATTTACAGTGAATCCTGCCCCCGTATTTATAGATTCAACCTGAAAGAAGAAAAAAAAAGAGAAACGGGAAAAGTAGGTTGAAGCTCAACCACAACTGTTACTACCTCTGATGAAATATCTCCCCAAATCTATCTTGACTACATCAATCCTTGGTTCAGCTCCTTAAAGGAAGAGGAAATGGTGAAATAGATCAAATATGATCTGGTTGTTGAGGCAAGAAGATCCTGCATTGAAATCCCGAAGACATTTCCTCCATTTTTCTTCACCTAACCTCCTCAAAATTAAAATTTCAGACATCCATGACATGGGTGAGGCCGAGATCTTTCCAATGGCATCATATTTGTAATATTTCGAGCCCTGATTTGAAAGATATGCCCCTTCGACTTTTGTATCGGGTCCGTACAGGAGGGCGGGAAAACAACTTGAAAAATGGGTCCCCTTTTGATATGGAACACGTGGCAGCCAAATTGGAACAAAAATCGGCACTACGGGTCCACAATTTATGTTCTTCCCTTTCCTCCTATTCCCCACTTGGCTTTGACTCGGGCCCAAATGCTGAATTTTTCCTTAGGCGGAGTTGCGGGCCATTTTCCAACTTTTACACCTTTTGGGGCAAAGGGCGAAAATCTAACTTTTTCCCTAACACCCCACTTTCCTCTGGGACACGCGGCTGTCTGGCGCTCATTTAGAAACCTTTTCTCTATTCATCCCTTGAATCAGCGCCATACTAACACTTGGCATTCTCTGCTTATACCTTTATACTTAGCCAACTTTGAAGCCTTTTCTATCCACATTTTGACTCGGTTTCCTCTTATGCGAGATCGTGGTCGATCCAATATTTGGCATGGGAGAAAAATATGGATAATAGTCATTACCTCTACCATAGTTGATGGTGCCTACAAGGTAGCAGGAGTAGGTGAGAGTCTGGCAGATTGATGATGCCGGGGTGACAGACAGATATAGACAGTGGTGGGCTGCTCATTTACTGGCAGTACCATTGAGGCCAGGGTAGCCAGATTTAGCCACCATCACTGTTCAAAGAGAGGCCTTACAGTGGTAGGTGGCTACCCTGATTACACCATTGGGGATGGTGCAGGGGCAGTTGTCAAGTTCAGAGGTTGAGGTTGCCACTTTGCAGGCATAGGTGGCCAGTCTACATGCCCAGATAGCACAGGGATAAGCACCTGCACAGGGTGGAGATGGTGATGAGGTACATGTGTCTGCTTTACAGGTGCATGTTACAAGTTTACAAGGCCAGTTGGCCACTGCATAGGCCCATATTGTAGCTCTACACGCCCAAATACAGGCATAGGGTGCGAGGCCGATGGCACCACCACAGGCACCAGGACAGGGTCCCAGTTTACAGGAAGGGGTGGGACAGGGTCCCACAGGACAAGTACAGAGTTAGAGGCTGATGGGGCCACCACAGACATTACCTGTAGCCAAATTGTGGGATGCCCTAGGTGAGGCTAGGTATTATCAGGACCATCTGATGGTGGCAGGGATAGATTTCTTATCCTATAGAGAGTACAGGGCACAACAGGCCTCGAGTGAGAGGACCATATCACACACCCACAATGTGTAGAGCATAGGGGGCCAACGAGCCCCACAAAATGGTCAAGGCGAGGTCACGAATTCATGGAAGCAAGCCCCAGGTGATGTACCAGTAGGGACCCTGCCACGACCCATGATGGGCGGTGAGATGCTAGCAGGTCGTCGTACAGGTGCCGAGGAGGAGGAGACATGCAAGACAGATATGGAGGATATCTGGTAGAATGATGCTTGATGTATGTACCTCCATTTTGATGTAGTTATCTATTTTTGATATATACCGGCCTATGTGCCGAAGAGAGTGAGGATGTATATGAGAGTTTTTTTATCTTATACTGTCCTGTGTGCTAAAGATGGTGAGGCTGTATATGAGAGTTTTTTAGAGACGTATTTTATTTGATATTCGTGTATATTTGTATGGATACACATATTTATATGATGAGATGGATGATTTTTTGATGATGAATTTATGTTGATAGAATGTGATTATTATGCATAGATGGATGGATGATAGGTGTGTTAGGCATGGTTGAGTCAGGTCATAGGCATGATGGAGTCAGGTTGGTAGTAGGCATGGTTGAGTCAGGCTATAGGCATGATGGAGTTAGTTTGGTAGTAGGCATGGTTGAGTCAGGTTATAGGTATGGTTGAGTCAGGTTGGTAGGCATGGTTGAGTCAGGTTGGTGTTAGGCATGATTGAGTTAGGTTATATGCATGGTTGAGTCAGGTTATAGGTATGTGATATGATGAAAAAGAAATAATGAGGTATGCATATGTTTTGGGTTTAATTTGTGGTGTGTATGGTAACATGGATCATGTTGGTATGAGCATAGGTAATGTATGATTATGGTAAATGTGATGAAATAAGTGTTGTAAAAATGTATTAATTTCCAATTGTTTGGTAATAAAATGGAAAAAAACTAGAGTGGAATGTGAGTGGAACAAGTAGCCAAAGGTGAGAGGTGAGTGGAGGTTTGTGGATGGGAGATGGTGAAGAAGGTGACGACGATGGTCGAGTAAACCTCCAAGGGCCCCATGCCCTCGGAGTGCTTCCTACATAGCCCCGATGAAAGAAGGAGCCTCATATCGATGTAGTTCTCCCATAAGCTAGGGAGGAAAATAATAGGTATAAATAAGGGTTGGTAGGGTTGAGGTAGGTTGGATTCATGGTTATGTAGGTAAGTGTAAATAGGTGAGGGTTGACGGTATGGTTGAACACGTAAGGGTCAGGGGTATGTAGATAAGGGAAAAATAGGTAAGGGTCAATGGTACGGTTGAGTAAGCAAGGGTCCTGGGTATAGGTAGATAGGTAGGGTCGAGGATTGGGCCAAGGGTATATGTGTGATTGACCTTCGGTTAAGGTATGGGTGAATGTGTACAGAGGTAATTTTTGTGGGTAAGGGTAGATAGGTAAGATGTTGGGTTAGAGGTATGGGTGCACGTTGATAATGTGGTGAATATTAATAGGTTGAGGTAGGTATGGGTGAGAGGTAGGTGGAGATAAGTTGAAAGCTTGTATTTTGGTGGAAGAATGTCAACAGTTTGAAATGTAGGTAACAATAATAGGATTGATGATGTAACCAGATTGGGAAGGACCATCGATGCACAAACCAAGGGTAGGTGCGATGAACCTCAAGCCCCTAAAAGGCCTTGTAGGTTGGACTGTTCTAAAGGTGAAGCAATGTGCAGGATCATGATAGATCATATTAGTGACATCGTCTCGTGGTAGGTAGGAAACGTAGGGTAAAAGGGGTGATGTGGTGAAGGGTTGGAAACATGAAGGGGAATAACACACCTCTTGTATAAGATGATCGATAACCCATATAGGTGAGTCCATGGAAAAAAGGGTGCGTTATTTTGGGTGGATAGACTGATCAATGTGGGAAGTCTATGTGGGATGATTAGATAATCTCCTTGAGGTCTTTGTGAAGCTGATTGATGCGGGAAGCTTTAGAATGGTCCTAGTATTTTTTTACTAAGTAGAGTATGGCTACTGGAGTATAGCTGTCCTTCGAGGGAGCAGTCTATTTATGGCGACTAGATACAAATGGTAGATGTCCTTTTGAGGGATTCATCTTTGTGCTTGGAAGTTTGACTCAAGGAGGGTGATCCCATTTGATAGGTGAATTTGCTTTTACCAATTAAGCCATGGACAAGGCTATAGAGGAATACAAACAACGTAGGTCAAAAGGTGGAGTGAAGGTGGAGGTGGAGTTGGATGTTTTTGAGGGGTATATGGAATGGTATGTGACCATGGGATTCCATCTATGAGGGGATGAAAAGTATCCATGAGAATCATGCCATGAGTAGAGCTGTGGTACTCATATTGAAGACAAGGTTGAAAAAGTGACGGATAGTCACATGATTCTTTGTTTAATCATAGGTTTGAGAGATGGTGATAAAAGGAGTGGGTGCTCACGGGATGAGCCAGTAATAGTCAATGGGTAATAGAGCACTTGGTTCAACAATAGAACGGTTGAAGATGCAAGATGTTTAGGGGCTTAGGTTTGGGTTTACCATTGAGTGAAGATAAACGATAAGCACTTGATCCATAGGTATGGGTAATGATATAGGGTCTAAGCCAATCGGGAGAAAATTTACCGCGTAGATATTTCTCAGCTTTGGTGACATGTTGATTTTATTTCAAGACGAGATCTCTGACTTGATTGGTTCAGGGGTGGACACGCTTTTCATAAGTGTGTTTGACGTGTTTTTGGTATATTTGGAGGTGATCTACAACATGGAGACGTCATTTGTCTAACTATTGTAGTTGTGCCAGACAATCCTAGTGAAAGTCATCATTGGTGAGCATGTTTTGGAGTGATATGTGGAGAGATGGGATCTGGACTTCGAGAGGCAAGACAACCTCGGTACCGTAGACTAGAGAGAAAGGTGTAGCAACATTCAATGTGCAAATACTAGTGCGGTATGCCCATAGGGCGAAAGGAATGTGTGTATGCCAATCCTTCCCAGTATCGTTGACCACTTTCATGAGGATTTTTTTTAGGGTTTTGTTGGTTGATTCGTCTTGGCATTGGTTTGCATGTATTAAGGTGAAGAAAAACTGAGCTGGATACCAAAGGTATCACATAGTTTCTGGAGGGTTTTATTTTTGAATTGTTTTCCGTTATCAGTGATAAGGCGATGAGGAATACCAAAGTGAAAAATAATGTGATGGTTGATGAACTCAAAAATCTTCTCATCTTTGGCAGATATGAGTGGAATGGCTTATACCCGTTTGGTATAGTATTTAGTAGCGGTTATGATCCATTGGTGGCATTGAGAAGAATGAGGGTTGATCTCACCGATGAGATCAAGGCCCCATTGAGAAAAGAACCAAAGGTATTGTGCAACCTGTAAGGCATGACCAGGGGTGTGATGAAGGTTTGAGTGTTGTTGACATTTCACACATCATTTGACATAGTCACAACAATCACGGTTGAAGGTAGGCCAGTAATAGACAAGGCAAAGGATACGTTTAGCGACAACCATGCCATTGATGTGACCCCCACAAATGTTGTTGTGTATTTCTTTGATGGTATAGGGTATTTTAGAGCTAGTGAGGCATTGGAGAAGGATCCCATCGAAGTCGTGCTTATAGAGGAGACTCCCATGATCGACACTACCAGGAGATTTTGGAGGAAGGTAGCATTGTCCATTGTAGGCAATGTATTAGGAATAGGATGTTGTTAAGTATAATTAGTAGTGGCGTCCAATAGAAGATAACGGTGCCGTCAGTACGGTGCCGCAAATAATGTAGAGTATGGTAACAGTCAAAGTAAAATAGGAATGTTGTAAAAAGCAAATATTTGTCGTAAGTGGTCCGGTAATGTTAAAATGTCAAAGTTGGGATAAGTAGAGAAGTAGGGTCTACATGATTAGGACTTAGAAACCTATTATATTTGTATTTAAGGAAAAAGTAGTGATGTCATAAATATTTTTTGTATTTTATTTGTGGAAAAGTCTAAAAAGGTTGAACCCATGTGAGATGATAAGGTTTATCTTATCTTAGAAGATAAGCCTACATGTAAAGGCAAGAGTTTGAGGCATGGAATGATGATTGGCCGGAAGAGATTTCCGATCCTATTCTTAGAGGTAAGGTGGATAAGCCTAAATTCCTAGTAAATGAAGAGGCCACCCCCTCCCCCTACCCCTCATTTAGCATAGAAGGAAGTAGTGAGAAATATTGTATGAGTTCAGTGTGTTTAAAGGAAGCCATCAAGTTTTGAATGGTGTGTTAAAGAAGCCATCTAAGAGGTGTAATTGTGAAGTTTCTCCCATAGTTATTGTTGGAATTCGGCAAGTGAAGTTAGTAACACTTGAAGTACCTCATGGGTGAGATTGTAACAATTTCATGTTAATATTATAATTTACTCTGATATTTCAGATTTATCATCATTCCTTCTTATCAAAGTCTATGGTATTCTTGTGTTATGTTTGTTGTTGTGTTTCTAGATTACATCCACCAAACTAAAAGATGTGCATTAGTAAATAATCATAGCACGAGGAATTCCTGGTGAAGAATTATCATAGTGCCGGATTGGTGGTGACAAGACCTCTCATGATCATGTACCGAGAGACCTTTTAGAGGAAATCTCGTTGACCATTACGGGTAAGATCCTGAGGGAGGATAGAGAGGGAGAGGTATATAGGTCTGATGGGTCAGTGGAAGGTTTCTCAACAAGGTTGACAACGTGAGAGAGGTAAGAAGGTGATTGCAATCTTCGCACAACAACAAAGATTTGTGAGGCGAGACAAGCCATGGTATATGTAATAGAACTTGTTCCTAGAGCGGGGGATGGTGGTTAACAAGAGGTCTAGATGGTGTTTGTACCATTTTAATTCCACATTGTGACATTGGTATAGTCCATTGACCTGATTTACTACCAATTGAGAATCACCAAAGATATTAATGGATTTAACATCTAGGGTTTAGGTGGTTTAGATACCTAATACGAGTGCTTCGTATTCGGCGATGTTGTTGGTGCACTCAAAGTGAAGTTTGAAAGAAAGGGTTATGGGTTCACTGTCATGTCAAATGAGGATGATTCCAGCACCACCCCCTTGGTGACACTTAGATCCGTTGAATAATAAGGTTATTTGATAGTGTGGAGGTTACTCGGCAGGTTCGTCGAGGGAATGGGTAGCGATGGATTCATCGGGGAATTCGAAGTTACTGGGTTGGTGGTTAGAGACTGGGGCATTGAGAAATTGATCGGTGATAGCTTGACCTTTGATTGATTTTTGGTGAAGAAAGGTGATATCTAGAACAACAAGTAGCATGAGCCATCACGAAATGCGTTGGTTTTGGAATGGTTTGGCATACATGTAATGCAATGAGGTGGTCAGTGATTTTCGAGGCCACAAAGACTAAAGCAAGGCATAAATTTTCTGCGTGTGTATATCTAGTCTCATAATCCACAAGGGTGTGACTTATGTAATAGACCGCTTGCTCCCTGTGTTGGTCATCCCAGTGTGCAAGCATGGCGCCCAAGGAATGGTCGATGGTATAAATGTAGAGGTAGAATGGTTGGTTGTCCTTAGGAAGGGTAAGCATGGGTGGCTGTAATAGGTACACTTTCAAGGCTTCAAAAGCTTTGTGACAGTCAACATTACAATGGAAGTTGATATCCTTTTTAAGGAGGTGGTGGAAGGATTCGCAACGATTTGATAATTGAGAAATGAAGTGACAAATAGATTTCAGTTTACCCTGCAAGCTACGAAGTTGGCGGAGGTTATTGGGTGAAGGAATCTTGAGGATGGCCTTGATTTTAGTAGGGTCAACTTCAATGCCTCGCAAGGAAATAATGAATCCCAAGAGTTTATTGGATAGGACAGGGAAAACACACTTCTTAGGTTGGAGGCATACACAATATTGGATGAGACGGTCAAAGATGGTTTTAAGGACAGGTAAGTGTTCGGCACAACTTTTGGATTTTCCCAAAAGGTCATCGACGTAGTCTTCCAAGATATGATGCATGATTTCATGGAAGATATAGGTCATGGCTCGTTGGTAGGTGGTGCGTATGTTCTTTAGTTTGAAGGGCATGATGTGATAGCAGAAGGTCCCCCAAGGGGTGATGAAGGTGGTTTTGTGTTGATCCTCAGGTGCGAGTAATATTTGATTATAACCTAAGAACCCATCCATGAGAGATAGTATCTCATGTCTGGCAGTGAGGTCAACCAATTGGTTGATGCTGGGTAGAGGAAAGTCATCTTTAGGACAAGTGAGTTTAAGGTCCCAAAAGTTGGTACATATGCGGAGTCCCCTCATTTCTTTGGTGAACGTAACAATGTTGGAGATCCATTGGGGGTAGTTGATGGGTAAGATGAAGGAAACAGAGAGGAGGCATTGGAGTTCTTCTTTGACGAGAAGGGAAATGCGTGGGTACATCTTGCATAGTTCCTGCTTGACGAGTTTGGCATCAAGTAAGGTGACGATATTGTGGACCATGATGTTAGGGTCAATACCGGGCATATTAGCGTATGACCAAGAAAAAACATTGCTATGGTCACAAAGGAAAGAAGTGTAGGCTTCTTGTTTAGTGGAGTCCAAAGATTGGCCTATCTTTAGAATGTGGGGGTCATCTGATGTGTGGATGTTGATGTCGATGGTTGATTCATTCCGCATGTTTTGTGTTTCAAAAGGTAGTGTGCGGTGGAGATAGGAGTCTTCCGCACCCAAATAGGTGAGAATGGAATCGTCATTCTGACACTAGACAACATTGATAGAAGGGGTGTCATCATCGATCATATCAGGATAGAGGACGAGGAAATAAGTAGGAACCTCACCATCTCGTTGAATGGTGAGGGGTCCCAAGGAAATGGTGTTTATGGAAAAAAAATGTAGGAGGAATAGATTCTGGATCTATAGGCTCCGTGGGTGAACTAGGCAAGGGGATGTGAGGATGGGGTGCCTCTGTGATGGGGTCGACATGGGATTGTTTAAGCGCCAGCTCAACAAATCCTAGCCCACTGTAGTCTTTGTGTTTACAAGTGGTGTAAGGGATGACAGTGTGAAGGCCTTGTTCGTAAAGACTGAAGCCAAAACCCTTCTAAGCACAACAATGGAGGAAGGTATGGGCAAAGTGTCAGTTGGTCAATGAGGGGAGGGTGGTGGTAAATGGTAAGGTCTGGGCTAGTGGTTCAGGTGTGTAAGTAGGAGTTTCGATGCCTCCCTAGGTTATATTGGTGCAGAGGTGTGAGGGTCCATAGGTAATAATTTCACTGATGCGGTGGTCATAATGGGGATGTTGTTGAAGGTTTCCATACTCTTGTGGGGTACGAAAGGTATCGACATTTGTAGAGGTGATACTCCCCCAATGTCAGGTGTTGAAAAACACCTTCTAGTGGATTAGTATCTAGGATGTGGGTGGCGGGAATGGATGTCTCCACGAGGGTTTGAGATGGGGAGATTGTGGGTTTTAGAGTAGCGGAGGGTTCTACAAGAGTTGTTGTGGTGGTGATACCAAGTGATGTAGGGGTTAAAGAAAAGGCGGTAGCGGAGGTGGTAGTGGAAGTGGGGTAGTGATAGGTATGAGGACATCGTTGGGCCGGTATAACATGTTACATGTTTTGAATGGTGAGAGGCCAGCTTGAATGGTATAGTTGTGTCCCTCATGTTAAAATTTGAGACAACGATGAAGGGTGGATGGGACACATCCCATGACATGAATCCAGGGTCGGCCAAGTAACATGTTGTATTGGTACTCCCCTTCTAGGATGTAGAAGAGTTCAGGGATGCTACGGGGACCAATACAAATGTGCAAGATGACTGTCCTCAGGGTAGTGGTTATGGCATCATTGAAAGAACACAACATAATTGGATCGTTATGCATGTAATTGGATGGAATGCACATTTGGTTAAACACATGAGAGGAGATGATGTTGATGCTAGCTCTGCCATCGATCATAATATGACGAACATGTATATTGTTGACGTAGGCAGAAATGAATAGGGCGGGATCAGGGTCCTTCGTTTGGTGAGGTGCGATCTCATCATCGGAGAAAGTGAGGGTAGCCACCTGAGATGAGGCAACAGGTGTCGAGGTGGGAGGTGAAGAAATAAGGGAGGCCACGTGGTGAGGTGTGATGATGGATGCAACTGGTGTGGGGTCATTAGGTGGGACCTCAATGGATTGTAGGACCTCAATGAGGGCTTGGCGATGAGATTCAGAAGTTTGGATGAGGTCATACAAGGACATTTTGAGTGGTGATTGGTGGAGTTATTTGATCATGGCATGATGGGCTCTCCCATTGGAGACGGGGAAGGTAGGTCCTTGGATGGTGATTTTTGGTGTGATTGCAGGTGTGATGTGAGGTATGGTTGAGGTAGTAGGTTCATCTTCCCTGGCTTTTCCCTTATCACGTTGAGCCCGAGTGGCTATTCGAACCATATTGATTTCGAATATCGGTGGTGGGTAGGAAGGGTATGATGTGTGGGGTGATGATGGTTGAGTTGGTAATGGTATAGAAGGGGTGATTATGGTGATGGGAGGATCGAGATCTTTTTCTAAAAGATCATCCTTAGTGAAGAGCTATAGAAGGAGTGCTTTGAGAGCTTGGCAATCCTCCATGTTGTGCCCTGGTGTATGATGGTAGGTGCAGATCTGGGAGTCATCAAACCATTTTGGTTTTGGTTTGAGTGGGTCGTAGGGTCAAATGGGTGGTAAGGTGATGTGGGAGGAGGTTAGTAGGTTTTCCAGGATAGTAGCATAGGATCCTGCCATTGGGTTTCATTGTGAAGTGGGTGTGAGTTTGGGTGAGGAGCTTGGTAGTGACTTAGGAGTGGGTGTTGCCAATTTTGGTACGGGGGTTGTCTGGGTAGTTTGGGTATGTTTAGGTTTGGGTTGGGGTGTGGGTTGCACCTTGTTAGGTAAGAGTGCAGTGGGTGATCTAGTTTTGGTTTTAGGTGTTGCTTTAGGAGGTGGGGTGGTGAGTAATGTAGAATGATGGTGTGATGAAGAGGGTTGTGCCGAAGGTAGGAGAGGATAGGTTATCCAAGGTGAGAGTGGTGATGCTGTGGAGGTAGGGGTAGGTGATGGTAGTGGCAGTTAGTGTTGTCGAGTAGGTAAGGGTTATTTTATAGGGTTAGGTAGAAGGTGAGGTTGAGATAATTGGGGAGGTTATCAAATTTTGGTTATACTATGTGCATAGTCAATTTTGTTGTTAGGGTCGATGGATGAGGGCCCAAGAGGGATGGTAGTGGTAAATGGGGACAAAGAGGTAGTGGGTGATGTTAGTATCGGAATCTGGGGTGGTTGGTGTTTTAGTTTTAGTAGGGGTATAATTTTGATGAGAGGGTGAGAGGGGGCAGTCAGATCAATCTTGATTTCCAGATGGGTAAGGCTTGATGTGGGTCGTACCCCCAGGATATGAGAGATTGTGGAGATTGATGAAGGGTTAGGAAGTGAGGATGTAGAGGATGCAGATGATGAAGGTATATGTATGGTCAAAGGTGATATGGGAGGTGTTGTGGGAACCTCTGTGGGTAGGGTAGGTATGGATGTTTCCACTATTCTAGGGTAAATAGTGGGTGAGTCGCTAGGCAACATCTACATCTGTGTGGAGATGGGGATTTGAAGGCATTCCTGAAGTAACGAATGATCAACATACTCCAGGTGGTCCATTAAATGGGGTTATGAAGAGATGAAGGGGATGAGGGTTGATTTGGTGGTGATCCCTATAAACGGAATTGATATTTGTGAAACAGGGAAGCCCTCTACATCTGATTCGATAGGAAGAAGAGATAAGAAGACATTGTTTAATGTTATAGGAGATGGTAGTGGGTTGGTTGCACTCAGAATGGGATCTTCTTTGTGGTGAGGTGTGGGTAAGGTAAATGAAGTAGGGTCTTCCTTGAGGTGTGGTGAGGTGGAGGAAGGGGAAGGTATTGTCGACTCCTTGGTGGGTATGAAAGTGGTGTCGACAGGTGATTCGTCAAGTATGAGGGTAGGAGGGTTAATGACATGGTCAGGTATGGTAGTTATAGCGCCTGAGAAAGATAAATTTGTTTGTACTAGGTTATCTTCTATTGGTAGTGGGGAAGAGGGTGAAGATGCTAGTGAGGGTAAAGGCATTTGTTCAAGATGTTCTTCTGTAGGTGCGTCTGGGGGGTATGGTTCAAGCAACATGGGTAAGACATTGAAGATGGTATGAATCTCCTGGGTATTATCACTTTCGACGGAAGAATAGTTGTGTTTGGTGGGGGGTGTATGATTAGGAAATGGATTTTGGAAGATGTGAAGGTTTTGGTTTACGGGTGCGTTGGGATTGTCCAGAACAAGATCTCCTCTATCTAACATTTCTTGGACAATGGTTTTGAAGGTGATGTATTTGTTGGTGTTGTGCCCTTGGGTATGATGGTAATCATAGATTTCATTCTCCTTATACCATGAGGATATCAGATGGGCATGATCAACACCAATGTGGTTTAATAGCTGGAAGAGTGATAGCCCCTACATTCAGGAGATTTTCCAAAACAATGGGGTATGGTTCAGAAATGGGGGTGTATTTTTTTTGTTCA
Organism: Taxus chinensis; assembly: GCA_019776745.2. Taxonomy (NCBI): domain Eukaryota; kingdom Viridiplantae; phylum Streptophyta; class Pinopsida; order Cupressales; family Taxaceae; genus Taxus; species Taxus chinensis. The sequence continues at coordinate 383,183,093 of CM034155.1, read as the reverse complement.
TGTTTGAAGAGGAATGTCTACACTGGTGAGAGGTTAGGTGGAGGTTTTGGTAGGTTGGATGGGTGAGATGGGCCAGCCTTCAGGACCACCGCATGGGTGGATCCTTTGGTTCTAGGAGGGTTGAGAGGAACGGTTGGTGGTGTCTTGGAAGTGGAAGTGGGTTCATGTGGTTTAAAAGGAGCACCCTTGTTGCGTAATTGAATTATTTTCTCCTCGATGGCTCAGATTTCAAGCTTTCGGGCCATGGTGAATGCCTCGTCAAATGTGTGAAACATCTAGATTTGTAAGGTGGATGAGATGTGGCGAACACAAGCCCATGTAAAAATATCTATTAGTTTGTTCTATGATAAGGGGAATGTGAGTTGATTGATCAGGGCACGCCAGCAAGCAAAAAAGTATATGATTGACACATCCTCATATTGACACATGGTGTACAAGTTAGTCATGGTGAATTTCTTGACTACATTGATGGAGAAGTGATCCAAAAAGGCTTGGGCCACCTGGTTGAAGGAGAAGATAGAGTGCTTAGGTAGGGCACTATACCAATCTAGGGTGGGTCCATTGAGGGACATAGGAAATGTTCACAAGAGAAAAGCGTCATCATGAGCGATGAGATAACACGTGTCTAAAAGACCTCAGATGTTGCTGTGGGTCTTCTTTTCTATTGAACCAGTTGAATTTCAGCAATTCCCAGTGTGGGGGGTATGGATGATAGGAACAGAGAAGTGAATAGGCTCATTACAAATCTCCTCATAGGTCAGAGATGTGCGTGAGCCGGAAAGAGATGCTTCCAGCGTTTACATCTTATCCATCATCATCTTGATAAGATCAGGGGTAGGTTGTGATGAAGGTTGACTTCCCAAAGGAGGGGGAGGAAGGTAGGAAGAATATGATGTGGAAGGCATCACGTTGTGTGAAGGAGTGGCGTATGAAAATTGTGGAGGTATATGCGAGGAGAAGGATGAGGAAGGGTAATATGTTGAATAAGAGGTAGAGGCTACTGGTGGAGGTTGAAAGTGGGTGTATACAAGAGGGGTCGAGGTGACCACCCTAGTAGCAATGGGAGGAAGTGATTGGGGAATAGATAGAAATAAATTCTGAAGGGGGTTATAGTTTTTTGATACTGGTAGGTGGTTGAGACAGAATGGGTATGTAGGTAGTGGACAACATGGGGCCACTTGGACTAATGGCCATAGAGGTAGGCATGGTAGATGCCATAGGGGGTGAATACGTTAAAGTTGTAGTAAATGTATATACTATCGTGGTAGGGTCAAGCTGTGACACCACCGGTGGTAAGGGAGAAGCGGGGAGAGCCAAGCTAGAAGTAGCCGACACGGAGGTAGGTGCAAGAGCGGGAGGGATGGACACGGGCATACCATATATAAGATGGCCTGAGGAGTTCTGAGTGGATGAGTGGGCTAGATAATGTTATAAGGTGGCATGATTTTGATCAAGAAACTACACAAAGTCCACGTCACCCATATTAACAATAGCAGGTAGATTGGGGTCCATAGGTGATGACATGGAAGGAGGTGACGGACTAGGTGGAAGAGGTTGAAGGCTAGCATGGAACACAAGTGTGTTGGCTTGGTTGCGCTTCAACACCATGTGAAGGAGTGTATATTAGGTGATGTTTTACTTCGTAGATGATGTAGAAAGCAACAAGAATGAAAAGTATGGGTATTTGTAGGTAGATTGGGTGAATGTGCTAGTTAAGAACTAGCCCAGGATAACTGACACTGGTTAGGGGTAACCGATGCCGGTTAAGGTTAACCACTGCTGGTCACTGAAAGACAAGGATATGAGTTTATCAAACTGAGGCAAAAGAGTGATGATGATCAGGTGGGAAAGTTCTATGATGGTTGTTTAGTAGGAAACAGAGTGTTACAGAGACTCAAAGGAATTTTGACAACAAGGGAACTGAAAGAGGGGTCTTTTGGACAGGTTAACCCAAAAGAACATAAACCAATGCCAGTTGGGTATAACCAATGCCGGTGAGGAGTAAACCAATGCCGATTACTGTGGAGATTGAAAAATTGTAGAAAAGAGGATTATTGTAAATTTAAATTAGCAGAAAAATAAACACAGAGGTTGGTGGATGATATAATGAAGCCTCTTCACTCTCAGAAAAAGTTAGAATACTCCAACTGTGATTGGGGAGTGTAAAAGGAAAAAGAAAGAAAAATGGAGAAAATGTATTCTCACACCTCAAAACACACTTCAATACAAACACTAACAAAATACGTTATCCAACAAGTGATTTTAAATGTGTTAAGCTTACGCTATTTAGAAGGACTGACTCATGAACTTTAGAACAAAGTTTTTGGTGAGGAAGGCTTCCTACGAAGAAGGAGATCTAAAAGGTGAGGTTTCAGGTTATGTTATGGTGGGGGTGGGCTGTCCTCTGAGATAATGACTCGATAGAGGCAATGAGCTGGGGAGTACCTACCAACCTGATCGTGTGATCGCAGATAGATGTTCCCAGGTAAGATGTCATTTAAGAAGATGTGTTTTTTGAATTTTTGTGCAGTCTGGTAGAGAGAAAGAGAGAGAAAGTTCTTTCTACGATTCATTTACATCAACCATCAACTGTGCATGACTTCCAGCATATAGGTTGCCCTCAATTTTAATGTGATCTACAATGTAACATACAAGAAATGAGATGTGAGTGTTTTAAACCCAAATTGAAATGTGATATTTGATGTCACAACTGATGAACAGGAGAAGGGATGCTCTTTCACTAATGCGATACTAATGAAAGGAAAGAAATGTTCATTTTAAAGCACCAAAACATGATTGCTTTTAGACAATAGAAGAAGAAGAAGATTCTAGAGAAGGAGATTAATGTGAAAGCCTTTTAGAAAGGGAAACAAACATACAACTTTTTCCTAAGAATGAACAAAATGCAAGGAACCCCGGATGGGTCCCACCGGGCATGCCAAAATGTTTCGATCCTTTTTACATACAATCAGAGACTGAAACAGATAAGGGTGTAGGAGGTTTACCTGTTGTTTGGTGATGGGTAGAAGGTGGAATGCGTGCGTGTAGACTTCCGATCTCGGTCGATCGTGTGAACTCCTTTTTGGCTGGGAAGGACTACCCTGTAATAAGAAAACAATACCACAAGAGAGAGTTAAACAACATATGACAGTGGACTGCCTAGTGTATGCTAGATCCAAGAAGTGTGATACTTCCTAGAGGGCTGTCAATCCACTGTTTATAAATTAATATTAAATGACTGAAACACGTAAATAAAAGGAATCTAGTGCTAGCATTCTGATTTGGGTGCCTCAGGTCACTATCAGCGTCGATCCAATTAAATACTAGAACTATATAGGTATAAAGGTCTTTGGGTCAGCTCACGGGTAGGTTAGGTGGTCTGTAGGTCACAGAAAAGGTCTTGTTAGGGTAGGTAGGGTATTTTAGGTTGTTTGGGTGAGTGGGTAGGTCATTGGTCTGTACCGTATTAGCAGACATAGAGACTGACGTCGGTCTTTCTGACTGATGCTGGTGGAGGGTAGACTGATGCCGGTTAAGGTTGACCGGTATCAGTCACTGTAGAAGTGACAGAGGTTTAAGTGGGTGGTGTTTGGGTTCCACTCTGTCTCAGAACAGAGGGTTGAGAGGGTATGGGTGAGGTTTAGGTGAATGGTAGGTTTAGGGTCAGAGTTTTGGGGTCTTTAGGGGTGGTTTTGGGTGTGTTTAGGTAGAAGGTGGGGAGTTGACAGATAATAGGGTGACCGACACAATCAGGCTCGACCAACCAGGCGGTTAGGGTTAACCGGTGACGGTCACTGGATTTGGTCAGAGTTTGGTAGTGGGGTTAGGGTGCTCTCTGTGACTGGTCAAAGATTTACTAGGGAGCAATGGGGTGAAAATGGGTATTATGTGTGGATATGGGCTGAATAGGCTGGGGTTTAAGGAGCAGGGGAGAGGTTTTTCTCTTGGTGGAGGAAAATAGAGAAGAAAAGACAAAAACATGAGTGAAGGATGAGGGGATCCACTTACCCAGAGTCTAATGTGTGTAAAATACTAAGAAGCTGATGAAGAAGAGTGATAGATGTTGGTGAAGGTTGGTAGGTTGGTTAGAGAGCTCCTTCTTGAACTCTATCCAGATTCAAGGTCCTTCAATGGTTGTGCTCACAAAAGGTTCTTGTGAATACTTCCACTAATAGTCTCAGCTTGGAGTTCTGATGGCTTTGTTGTTTCTACAAATTGCCAATGGGGAATCCAAATGCCAGTGTTGAATGAAGTGCCCAACAACCAAAATGTGAACCAATGAATGAAAAATCAATTAGCCAACCAATGTGAACCAACCCTTTGGAAAGAGTGAGAACTGGGCATTTACATGTGACCGACGCTGGTCCCACCTGACTGACATCGGTCAGACTGTGACCAACACCGGTTATGTCAGGGAGGTTTATTTTTTCAAAAGTGGGGAATATGCCTTCCCCACTTGATTTTGAGTGGTGGAGCACATGCATCCTCCACCCTTAGAATAGGTAATAGGAAAAAGAGGGGTCCTATGAGTGGGGTGGCCACTATTAGGGCTTTCTAGAAGGGTAGGGTATGGGAAAGGTGGGGAAGTGTATGGGCAAGGGGCAAGTGGGGTAGTGGAATGGTGAGGTGGAGGGGCAAGTGGGGTAAGTGGAATGGTGAGGTGGTTGGGCAAGGTGGTTGGTCCAGTGGCAAGGTGAGGTGGCCGTGATGAGTGGGTAAAAGGGGGAATTTAATTAATTGATGTTAATTAAATCCTTGGGTGTGTGAATGAGGGTCATTGTGGTGTGCGAAAGGGGGTGTGAGTGTTTGAATTAGGGTTAAATCGATCACCCATGTAGAATGTGGTTATTAGGTCATTTTGGATGAAAATGATGAAAGGTAACATGTTTAATATTCTCTAATGACTCAATTTCTTGGAAAACCCTATCAACCTTGGAAAAAATAGGGGAAAACTAAGAGGCATGCTTTTCAAACACAAATGATGGCCCCTCTCTAGTTGGAGAGCTAAAATTTATATAAAGATTACTTGGTCTAGAATCACTTGATCACCTTTCAGAACTAATATCTCCTTTCTTGATTCTTGATTTCTAATCACTTTCTAGACTTGTTTTCCTTCTGAATTTTCTTTTGCCAATTCTGGAATCTACTTTCTAGTAGTATCCCTAGTGAAGAAATACCTTCTTCCCTCCAGCTTTGTAAATATTAATGAAAAATTTCACTTGATACAGGTTAAGACACTAGTAATCATCAAAATTTCAATTCAACAAGGAGTCGCCACTAAGGATTTTCACCTTAGTTGTACAGATGCACTATAACTAACTTGTCAAATATCTATTAATGCTTAATTTCTGTAAAGCTTAACAGATCCAACCTTCCTTTACCCACATTTATCACTATTGATGCAAATTTAGTACAATAACCACTAGAAACTAGAAATACTACACAATGAACTTGTAATCTTGCACAAATCTTACAAATCTTGAAAAAGGATAAAATTTAAACAATGTATTTATACTTAAACAATGTAAGAAACATTACCAGGGTCGGCATGTGTATGCATTTATAAAAATAGTCCCCGACAACGGCTCCATTTCGATGGTGTTGCTACAAAAATAGGCCACGATGTTAAAATATTCCCTGACAACGACACCATTTGGGTGTTGGTATCTAAATTGATTCTCCTACGAGAACTGAGCAGCATCACGAAATTGGCAGGATGCTTAGAGACAGACGAATCATGATATGAGTCATTTTGTAGCCAGGGAGGGGATTCAGCTGACTCTTTGTCACTCAAGAGTTGGAGAAATGGATAGCACCTTATTGAGGGTTTGATCTACCCTCACTACTTTAGGTCATGCCTTCAACCAGGGTGAGAGGACCCATTCTGTAACCCGTGTTGGTGAAGGATATCAAGAGATCCTTCTTTGCACAATTTTCATGAGAACCTCGAGAAAATATGATCAATACAACACAATCTAACTCTCATGAGTTGTCACACTAGAGATTGGAGATGTTTCCTAGACAAGGTTCGGGTTACTAAAGACAATAATTGAATCTGATTGTTTCTGCATATTTTGGTAGTGAAAATTGTTAAACATTTGTGGATACAACATACAAATAGGGGCATTTAATGTAGGATTTGTCATTTGAGAATATTTTGGTGGGAAGTTAAGCAAGATAAAGTTGATTATACTAGATCTTTGAGATCCTTTACAAATATTGGAAAAATCACAGACAAAATGCTTCAAAATAGCCAAAATATTCCTTCAACTAGAAGGTGTGTATCAATCGAGGCCCATAGATGCACGGTTTCATAAACTTTTCAAGAATTCAACATAAAGGCTCATGCTAAAGACTCAATTAAATGTTGAAAGTCCTTGATTCGACACACTTAAGATACACTCATAGACTTACAAACAATATTTGTCAACCTAGTGAAAGTAAAGTGAATTTAAATTGTTTATTTCATTACAAGATGAAAGCTCTTCTCATAATGAAATTGCAAATGCCAGAATACTACCACAGGGATAAGATCTTGTGTGATCTAGAGGGATTTCAACATAAGATTGCAACAGGAATAAGAAAAACTATTTGAAAACATTCTGAAATAAGAGCAAACACAATTGTGCTCATGATCAACACAAATTCATTTCAAGGTTCCTTAGATTCATCATTAGGGGAAAGTTTCTTTAACAATCTATGAGCTTGTCAATGGTTGTACACTTGCAACCATCTTGATGTGATTAAATCTAAAACATAGGAAAATAAAATAGGTTTCACACACATTCTCTCAGGAAAATGGTTTTTCTCAAACTTTCTTAGAAAAATTAACCCCCCCCCCCAAGCAAGAGTATTCTCATTGCATTTATACAATTTCACTCGCTCACTCATCCCAAATTCCCCCCCCCCAAAGTCTAAATCTTCAAGAGAATATTCCTCTTTACAACATACCGTTTAATCATGTTTATTCCCTTGAAAATATCTTACTTTCTGTTGCTAGGTGGATAAATCATGAACTGATCATGTTTCTCAGTTCCTCAACTATGACTGGGATGCCATGTCATAACTTTTGACAGTCTTTTTAATCATTATTTTATTTTGTCATGCAATAAATCCCCTTTTTAATAATTCTTAGGTGGCTCCATATGGCTTGATCTGACAAGCAATCCTTTTAACCTTTGATAATACACCTTGAAGAATAGATACTTGTATTCATACCTCTCAGAAATGAGTGTACTCGCATGGATTATACCACATATCTATGCTGCGAGTCTGTGTCGGCCAGGTGTAAAGAGAACCAGCGGAAGCCTCCACGTGTTTCCTTGGCGCAACTGCAAAGGTCAAGTCCAAAGGTAGGTTTCTCAAATGAGTGCGGGCCCTCCACGTGTCCAAACCCGAGAGAGTTGCACCGGTCACTGAAAATTCTGAGCATGGAAAATTCTAGCGGAAGCTTCCATGTGTCTGTTCGGTGCAACTTCAAAGATGAAGTCTAGAGGCGGGACCTAAAATGAGCGCAGGCTCTCCACGTGCCATGGGCCCAAGAAATTTGCCTCGACCGTTGAGAAATCTAAGTATAAAGAGGAGCCAGCAGAAACATCCACGTGTCTCTTTGGCGCACTTTTTATATGGTGCCCAAAAGCAGAGACCCCAAACAAGTGCGGGCTCTCCACGTGTCTCAGGCCCAGAAAAGATGTACCAGCCATTGAAAAAGTTTAAGAACCAGCGGAAGGTGCCACATGCCTAGGGTACGAGAAAGTTGCATCGGACGCTTGAAAAGTATAAGTATGGGAAGATTCAACGGAAACCTCCACGTGTCTCTTCGGAACTCTTTCAAAAGTAAAATCTAGGGGTAGGTCCCCAAACAAGCACGGGCCCTCCATGTGTCCTAGGCTTAAGAAAGTTGCCTCAGCCATTGAGAAGTCTCATTATAGAGAGGAGAAAGTGGAAGCCTCCACGTGTCTCCTTGGTACAACTCTAAAGGTAATACCCAAAGGCGGGACCTCAAATGAGCACAGACTCTCCATGTGGAAAATATTTGAGTCGTAGCTGGCATGGGGGTGCTTTTCACATTTTGTATCACTTAAAGAAATTGTGCATTTTTGGACAATTTGGCCCACCCATCCACTTTTGATATAGGATTTATACGTGGCTATCCTGGGCGTCGACGAGGATGCGGCTTACTTTATGACTTTCATTCTTTTTCAAAACAAAGCCAAGAATCTTAAAATGCCTCAGCGACCCACCTCCCTGATTTTAACTTTCGATGTGGGCATTAGAGGGGCTGCACTTCACTTTTATACTTTATCCCTTTTTCATAATAAAGATAAAATTTCCAAACACCTTCGGCGACCCGCCTTCCCACAACAGCTTGATTTATGAAACGTGTACACTTTTCAGGGCCAAAGTAAGAAATTGCTTCACCACTTCATATCGTTGAGTAGCCAATTGGAATTCATCAGAGCCACGAGACCCATTTGGCAATTTTTATAAATGTGACAAAAAGTGACAAGTTTATTAAATAGACCTGTCATGCCGTGGCTAATCAAAGAAGACAACGTATCCATAGGCTCTGGGATAAAATTTGACAAGGAAAACATGACTGTGGAAAAATAAAAGGAAGGGGAAACCCCAACATTCATGCCCAAATAACAAATTGGTCCTCATGGAAAGAGAAACTATAAACAACACAGAGCTCAACGCGTTTCATGACTATAGAAAGTGATTTGACGACAACAACCTGATAAAGATAAAACTTCAATCATCCACATAGGGAGACAAAAAATATTTCAAACCACACAGACTGAATTTTTTTTTAACAAACATGGCGAGATTGAAACGAGCACCAACATTTCTTGTACACATGAACCTCACACAATACACACTACACTACATGTTACATACTAAACATTACACACTACACACTTAAATTTTTGTGAATTCATCTCTTTCTATGCAACATATACTCTATGCATTCATGACATATCTTTCTGGCATCTATTTCTACACGTTGTGATCATTACCTTATGATGTAATCTAGTTCCACAGTCCATACTCGATTGCTGAGGGTTTACATATCAAATAGACCTCACCACACTCACGCGTTCACTCACTCACTCATTCACTCACTCACTTGCTACGCTCTATGCTTTACCGATCACATCTTTCTATCATGCACACATTCAAACCATTTCCGAGTGACACACTCTTGTTATACGGTTCAATCTTGATTACTGAGGGGGCATGCATAAATGAACTTCATTACCTGTATACTCATTCAATTGGGGGGAACCCGGATCCTATCACACTCACATTTTATTCCATTCCATATCATCCACAACATCTTGCATATCTTGGTTGTATTTACTCTTGTTTTCTTATGCTTACATGTACACTTATTACACATGCTAGACATATATTTTTATGTCATTATATTATCATATACACATGCGCGTTCACTTTCTTTCTAGTTTTGATAAAAAATTCTACAGATCCACACACGTAGCATGGATGTTTTGACATAATATCTGTGTACATGTATAATTTGAAAAGATATGGAAATGAGGTTAGAGAACCTCAAATCTTAACTAACTATGAACCATGAGATAAGAGCTAAATAAGAGTTACTCCTATACATGCATCATAAATTTGACAAAAACATCAAAACCTAGCATATATACTACTCTCTACTCTTTTGAATGCTTCAAAACATTTAAACCTATGAAGATCCTAACAATCAAATGTGATGTTTGGTATGAATCTTGAGAATTTTAAGAATGAGAGCTCACCATTAATGGCTACAAGGCCATATGGTTCTTCTCATTTACTCAAGCTTGGATGATGGATGGTGTATTAAGATATTAGCTACAATGGAGGATTTCTTAACAATGGAGTATGTCCAAGATCAAATATATTATAGCTTAAACCTACCACAAATGAGGTCTAATTCCTTTCCAAAGAGTCAAGAGGTTTTGATATGATAATCAAAAAGTAAGTTGAAAGGGAGGGTTTAGCCTTCTATTTATAGATTTCAAAATGGGAGAGTTTGGAACTTTGGTCCATGTGGGACTAAAGCTAAGCCAAAATAACTTTATGATTAGGAGTGATAAACATGCTTTAGTATAGTCAAGCTAGGTTAGGCTAGTTAAACTTGATTAACAAGTGATTAGAGACTCATTAAGAGTTGGGAGGGGTTTGGTTAATCATTTGTGACTGATAGATAGCCTACAGAAGTGATCCAGAGGAGAATAGGAAGATGGCTAGCTAATAAAATGAGGTTATTAACCAAATGAGTTGAATATAAGAAGAATACAACTAAGAAGGTGTCATAAATGGGCATTTGAGAATGAAGCGAAGAATAGCCAATTAACGAAGTGTTGTTAATTGACCGAATTGGAGGAGATGCTAGGCGTGAGCATACTTTAAGTGTCTACATTTTCCCCTCTTTGGGGTGGCGTAATTAATGTCACTTAAGAAAGTAGACAAACATAAATAAGTAAAAAGTTTGAAAAAAAAGAGTAGAATGAAGTATGCCCCCTCGATTGTCGATAGGGTGATGGAAGAACTCGATCGACAATCGAAAAGATGTCAAAAAGAGAACAAAAGAAAGAATAGTGTGAAGAAGAATAAAATAAAGGGGATATAGAAGAAAAGGAGTATGAGGAAGGGGGGATGAGCTAACATCCATCCAGTGCATTTTAAACAACTTTATTTTTCATTATATTGCTAGTGACTTCTTTATCGGTCCTTATTAAAAATAACGAACAAAAGTGTAGTATGAAATTAAAATCCATATACGAACAAATGTCCATTACTAAAAACACCAACTCCATGCAACATACAAAATGCAATGCAATACGAGAAAGTAAAAGATGCCTAACTCCATGCAACATACATGATGCAATGTAATACAAATAAGTAAGACAATGCCTAACTCCATGAAACATACACAATGCAATGCAATATGAGAAAGTAAGATGAGCTAACCTAACAAAGAAACAAAATATAATGTTATTTTATCAAGCTTTAGTTCGAACCTGTGCGAATTAATGACAAGGGTTAACGATGATACCCCAAACAAGGATACATGTAAGGGAAATAACGAATGACACTTGGGTCCAATGATAAAGCATTGTGCGCTACAAAACAATACCAGGAAACTCATTGTGCCCTAGAGTATAGATGAAGTATGCAAACTAGCTTTGTAAATGAGGGTAGATCCAGATGATCCGCGAGTTGTTGATGACGATAAAAAACAAGAACCAAAGAACAATGTTTTTTAGGATGATTTTCGATTTTTAGAAGTTTTCAAAAACATATTTGAATGTTTGTGTGATTTTGAAAGTTTTCTAAAGCTATGTATAGGAATAAAAAGAAGCATGGACTCCCCCAATGATAGATGGGATGTACAAGGGCGGAATGCCACGCACATACACAAGAAAGTGAAGATTCGAAAAATTCCCCAGTGTTAGGTGGGATTATTCAAAGGTAAATTCTTCATGTGTAGAGGATGAATAAAGGGTAATATGGGTAGGTTCAATCATGATGATGAACAAAAATTAATGACATGCTAGGAAGGAGCAAGGATGCCCCCAACGTACGTTTGCCAAGAAACACATGATAGAAGGAAGTAGAAGATTGTTTTTGAAATGATATCTTATACATACATTTAAACACTGTATAAATGATATCTTATACATACATATGTTCTGGACGAAGTAGAGGAACAATATGGATGCTATGTATAAATATGGAAAATGTAGCCAGGATACTCACGACGAAAAAGTGATTAACCAAAGGCATAAATTGTGAGACAAGATATGGACTAACGCAAGAGTTTGAACAATTTTTAAAAAAAGACACTTGGTAACATACTAATCCTATTCACTCATCGAGATACAGTGTGTGCACGTGGAAATTAATCACCTATTGAAGGGAATATTTAATAGGCAAAAATTGAGGGAAAACTAGCCAATGTGTAGGAATGATTTATTTTCAAATTTGATTTGTGAATGAAGGGTGGAAAGAGATCCGTAAATTGTTCCACTGCCAGCCAAGCATCCATAACCCCGATAGAGGTGTATTTGATTCTAATCACAACATTGCTTTGTTACCAGTCAGACATCCATAGCCCAGGGAGAGTTTATTGGAAATACCCAAGAGAGAGTTATCTATAAATTTGCTTTTGCTTGTAGCTTTTGGCTATTTGATTTGATTGATTATTTTTCTTTCTAAAAACTTATTTCAACTCTCTTGATTTGACAAGGGGTTAAGAACCACTAATGGATTGATGGAAGGAGGTGGAAGTGATTGTGAGGATGACATTGGCTAGTGTCAAAAAATATGTCCAAAATTTCTTTGTAACAAGTTTAATAGGTGTTGATAGTGATAGAATCTCTAAGATGTCAATCGTTCTTTAATTTACCAAGGTGATGAAAGACCAAGGTCAAACAGATACCATAAAGATAAATGTTGCAAAATGCGTGCGAATGAGCTAACCAAAATATCATCTAAGGGATGAAAATGGTGGATGAATTGCAGAGGAATGGAATGAAAGGGAAGAAAGAATATCCATGTGTATGTAATACCTGATTGCATTGTTTGATCTTTGTACCACTGATCTTTTATGTTTTCTCATTTTTTCATTTTTTGTATTTTGTAATTTTGAAATTGTTTTGATTTTTAGATTTTTGATAGTTTTTTGGAAAGTTGGGACTAAAAAATTCACTCTATGTGATAGGATCCAACAATAATGTTTGTGACTTCCTTGATAAGGGAGATTAGGCGTGTTTGCTTATTAAGAGTTATGTTATCCCCAATCTCAATGATCGAGGTGAGCTCATACTCAACAAATGACTACAACTTATTCTGAAACATGGATTTCGTATGTGGGGTCTTGAGTTCCCTATCCATAGGCTTCTGCACTTTGTGCCATACTTAATGGTTACGTTGATGTGCATTCTTGAATCACGTTTGATCTTTAACCTTAAGATCGTTGGAATTGTTGGGAACTTTGGAGCTCTTGGAATGTGTGACCTACGCTTGATGAAGAAGCTGTTTGGATTTTATATAAGCTGACGCGTGACTTGTCTGATCCCGAGAAGCGGGAGAAGAAAGAATACATTTATGATTCATGTGAGGAAAATGATACGGTTGAAGAATTAAAGAGGATGGGCTACCAGGAGGTGAGCCACTGATAGAAGATGACAAAGGGTTGCTAGGATATGGCCCTAAGATGGAAGAAATTGGGCTACTAGAACATGGCCCAAAAATAGAAGATGATGGGCTACCTAGAGGTGTCCTATAGACGGAATAGGATAAAGGGATAATAGGATGCGACCCAAGAACAAAAGGTAATTAGCTACCCCAAGGTTTCTCACAAATAGAAAATAATGGAGGGCTACTAGGAAGTGGCCCCATAATAAAAAGAATATAGCAAGGGAATAGTAGGGGGTGATCCACAAGTAGAAAATGGTGGGATGCCAGATGATAAACCAAGGATAGAAGATAAAGGGCTACATGGAGCAGACCCACTAATAGACGACAAAGGGCTGCTAGGATGTGACCCAAGAGAAAATTAGGATGGGCTACCAGGATGCGACCCACACATGGAAGATGGTGAAGGGCTACTAGACGGTGACCCATGGTGTGATTTTGATTGAGGAATCGTGATAGATAAAGAATGATTAGGTAATGATAAGAAGGGCCATGGATCAATGCTAGACCCCGACATCTAATAATGCTCAGAGGAAGGTGAAGATGGGATAATAGAAGAAGCATCAATTTCCATGGCCTTAGGGCTCTTCCTCTACGTTCTGAAAAAAGGAATCAACTTTTTCCTCCCCATACGCGAGCGTATCGAGTTCTAGAAAGAATCCTTATTTGTAATCCTCTAGAGGGATATATTTGTGTAGGCTGATTATTCCATCATCCTGAGAGAAATCAACCAGTAGAGGTTGTTGTTCTTCGACCATAGGAGGTTGAATAAAAGAAATGGGTCCAAAAAGCATGGAAATTTTAGAAGACGTTTGATGACGTATACGAGGGGAAGACTTGCCCTTATCATGTCTAGAAAGGAATTAGATAGTGCATCATAAATATATCTTAGCACATCGTTTCTTGTGAATTGTTCTACATGGACAAAAAAATTCATCTTTAGAAAATGGATGAATATATAATAAGGCATGATCGAAATGACATAGAGGCCAAAGAGGATTTGGATCCTGATTAATAGAAGAAGATGACTCGAGAGACGAAGTAGACTTGGATTGAGATGTCTCATAAATGGATGAAGATGTGAATTTAGAATTGGTTGGTATAGGTTTCCCTATAAGATGATGTCGTGGAGGAAGACTAAGAGGATTTTGTATCTAGAAGTTCGTAGAGCGCGACGTAGGAATTGAATTGAATGATTGATTAGAGGAACTTTGAGTTAGAGAGATCTTCGATAGAGGAAGGGGTCACCGAGGCAATGGATAAAGGAGGTCCTATGAAGGAAGGGAGGACCACGGCGTAGGAGCTGCTTTAGATATTTGATTAAGAGGCTCCTGTAAAGAAAGGGAGGATTGTGACATAGGAGTCGCATTTGAATAATAGTTGAGATCAGAAGCCTTAGAAGACTGAGAGTCATCAGAGGAATAATTAGGATCAGAATTAGAAGAAGAGTGGGGGGAAACTGAATAATAATTTGGATCATAAGCATCCAAACCATACCACTGAATATGAGATGAAGGTGGGGAGAAAGGTACCTAAATGGGCCTTTTAGCACGAAGAACCAAACGAGGTTTAGTCGTAATGGGCATCTTTTGATGTGAATGCCTAAAACTAGGTTCTGTATTGTTATAAGTGTGAGGAACTGCGTGATAGTCAGTCATTATTGGCATCGTTTACGTATAAATTTAATAGACCTAAATAGCAGGATGGAACTCCTTCAAAGGGAAGGAAGTTCCATGTTGATTCAGGGAAGCATAATGATATTCAACTAGACATTTGGTAGATATGGGGATGTTTTTGTGATTCTCCACAGAAGATCTAAGGAAAATATACATTACAGTGACACTATTTTGATAATCCAACAAGATTTTCCTAGAATAAGTATATGAGTTTGCTAACACACAAGGAATAATCATGTAAGTCCATGGGTAAACCAATCAATCACTCCAAGTGTTTACACCTTAAGCTAACATTCCAAAGATAAGTGTAACGTAGATAGTGACAACACCTTCACACTTAGGATATATTATTAACACTAAGAACACCTAGCTTTGGGATTCCATTTGTATTATCTTTAAGATAATTAGACATTTGATCTTAAGCTTACTTCCTCCATTGATCTTGAGCTAAAACCTCCATTTACATCCATAATCCACTTTTTAAGTAAATAGAGAGAACCATATGGCCTTGTAGCCATTAATGGTGAGACTCCATTCATGAAAACTTGAGAACCATAAAACAACCAATCACCCCTTTGATTTCTAGGATCTTCATAGGTTCAATGTTTTGTAGCTTTCAAAAAGTAGAGAGTAGTATATATGCTAAGTTTTGATGTTTTTGTCAAAGTTATGATGCATGTATAGGAGTAACTCTTGTTTAGCTCTTATCTCATGGTGCATAGTTGAGTTAGTTAAGCTTTGAGGTTCTCTAACCTCATTTCCATAGCTTTTCAACTTATACATGTACACATTGTATTTGTTTTGATTTTGATAATTTTGGAAGATTGGGACGAACAAAGTCACTATATGTGATATGATCCAACAATAATGTTTGTGACTTCCTTGATAAGGGAGATTAGGTGTGTTTTCTTATCAAGAGTTATGTTATCCCCAATCTTAATGATCGAGGTGAGATCATACTCATTAAATGAATGTGCTTTATCCTACAACATGGATTTCGTATGCAGGGGCTTGAGTTCCATATCCATAGGTTTCTGCACTTTGCGCCATACTTGATGGTTTCCTTGATGTGCATTTTTGAATCATGATGGATTCTAAACCTTATGGTTGTTGGTCATGTGGGGAGCTTTGGAGCTCGTGAAATGTGTGACCTACACTTGATGAAGAAGTTGTTTGGGTTTCTTATAAGCTGATGCGTGACTTGTCTGATCCCGAGAAGTGGGAGAAGAAAGCAGATGTTTATGATTGATGTGAGGAAAAGGATACGGTCCAAGAATTGAAGAGGATGGGCTACCAGGAGGTGAGCCACTAATAAAAGATGACGAAGGGTTGTTAGGATATGGCCCTAAGATCGAAGAAATTGGGCTACGAGGACATGACCCAAGAATAGAAGAGGATGAAGGGCTACCAGAACGCGGCCCAAGAATAGAAGATAATGGGTTACCCCAAGGTGACTCATAAATGAAAGATAATGGAGGGATACTAGGATGTGGCCCTAGAATGGAAGAATATAATGAGGGACTACTAGGGGTGACCCACAAGTAGAAAATGGATGGCTACCAGATGGCGGCCCAAGGATAGAAGATAAAGGGCTACATGGAGCAGACCCACTAATAGATGACAGAGGGCTACTAGGATGTGACCCAAGAGAAGATGGGGATGGGTTACCATGATGCGAACCACACATGGAAGATGGTGAAGGGCTACCAGACGGTGACCCACAACATGATTGTGATTGAGGAATCGTGATAGATAAAGAATGATTGGGTAATGAGAAGAGGGCCATGGATTAATGTTAGAACCTAACATCTCATCATGCTCAGAGGAAGGTGAAGATGGGATAAAAGAAGAAGAATCAAGTTCCATGACCTTAGGCTCTTCCTCTACGTTCTGACAAAAGGAATCAAATTTTTCCTCGCCATACGTGAGCGTATCTAGTTCTAGAATGAATACTTTTTTGAAATAATCTAGAGGGATATATTCATGTAGTCTAATTGTTCTATCATCCTGAGAGAAATCAACTAGTAGAGGTTGTTGTTCTTCAACCATAGGAGGTTGAATAGAAGAAATGGGTCCAACAAGCATGGAAGTTATAGAATACGTGTGATGATGTAGACAAGGGAAAGACTTGACCTTATCATGTCCACAAAGCAATTAGATAGTGCATCGTAAATATATATTAGCACATAATTTCTTGTGACTTGTTCTACATGGATGAAAACATTCATCTTTAGAAGATGGATGAATATACAATAAGGCATGATCAAAATGACTTAGAGGCCAAAGAGGAATTTGATCCTGATTAATAGAAGAAGATGAATCGAGAGAAGAAGCAGACTTGGATCGAGATGTCTCATAAATGGATGAAGATGTGGATTTAGAATTGGTTGGTATAGGTTTCCCTATAAGACAATGTCATGGAGGAAGACTAAGAGGATTGCGTATCTAAAAATCCATAGAGCACAATGTAGGAATCAAATTAGATGATTGATTAGAGGAACTTAGATTCAGAGAGCTATTCGACAGAGGAAGGGGTTTTCGAGGTGACAGATAAAGGAGGTCCTGCGAAGGAAGGGATGATTGTGACATAGGAGTCGCTTTAGATATTTGATGACGAGGGTTCTATAAAGAAAGGGAGGACTGCAACATAGGAGTCGCATCTGAATAATAGTTCAGACCAGAAGCCTCAAAATACTGAGAGGTATTAGAGAAATAATTACGATTAGAATCAGAAGAATATTGGGGGGAACCTGATAAATAATTTGGAACCTAGGTTCCATATTTATCAAAAGCATCCAAACCATACCACTGAATACCTAAACCTAGGTTCCATATTGTTGTAAGTGTTAGGAACCATGTGATAGTCATTTAATTTTGGCATCAGTTAGGTAAAACTTCCGAGACCTATATAGTGTGACGGAACTCCTTCAAAGGGAAGGAAGTGACATGTCAATTCAGGGAAGCATAATGAAATCCAAATAGACATTTGGTAGATATGGGGATGTTGGTGTGATTCTCCAAATAAAATCTAAGGAAAATATAAATCGTAATGACACTATTTCGATGATCTAACAAGGTTTGGATTATAAGTATACAAGTTTTCTAACACACAAGGAACAATCATGTAAGTCTATGGGTAAACCAATCAATCGATCCAAGTGTTTACACCTTAATATAACGATCCAAAGATAGGTGTAACGTAGATAGGGAGAAAAAAATATCACCACCTAGGTTGAGTTTAATACAAACAAGACCTAAGTAGTAAGGTTGTGTTGACACAATCTCTCCACAAGATATACTGCAACTAGTTTGGATATAAACAAACTCTAAGTTTTTGACAATGGAAGTTACAAATGTAAATAGTGTAAAACCACTACCTTGACATGTTAACCAAGCTTGGAACAAACAAAGTATTAGTATCAAAATAATGTTATCATGATACAAACAATGTTATATCAACACTCTCAAAATCCTAAGAAGATACTGGAATCAAAATTAAGTACAAATATAACAAGAAGTTATCAACCGTGCGAGCAACTTAACAATACAATATGGAAACTCATACAATGCTCTCAAAAATGAAAAAAAGATGTAAGTGTCATAATTGTATGGCTATAATGAGGGTAGCATAACAACTCAAAGGAGAAACAATGATGAGGTCAAACCTAACTATGAAGATAATCTTGAAATCAAGATTAAGTGGTTATCAAGATGTTAAAATGTACCCACACACTTTAGATGTTTAACAACTCAGCCATAAATATGGATGAGTGTAAACGGACATAAAAGTGGCAAACACAATCTAGGATAATACTCGTGAAATATGCCTTCCCTAGTCCCAAGTGGGAAACAAGAATGCAAGGGTATAAATTAAATGGGGAGGAAATGAACTAAGTGTTACTTGGGCAGAGTTTCACCTCATCCTAAGGCGAGAAAGAAACTAAGCCAAGTAATACTCTGTAAATCTCGTGATGAGTGACACTTAGTTTTAACTTAAGTGGACTCTTTGCCTTGTTATAAAAATAATATTTTGAGTCCAAGTAAGTCATCACTTCATGAGAATTTTTACAAGACACGATGGTTTGGACTAGCAAAGTGGGCTCTAAGAAGATATCGATTCCCTAGGTAGTTCGCTCAACTAGGTGTCATAAGTTTATCTATTGCGAGCTCGATTTTCCAAGAAATTCATAATGACTAGTCTTGGTTTATCTTGGCTTTACTTTACCGCCTTCGAACACGATGAACAATGAATGCGTTCACGTGTATTCTCACTGGGGTCGCTATATAGATAACTTTGACTCTAACTCACAAAATGTAATACTACTCAAGTAGGTAAGCAGAGTGCTTCCTGTTTCATCCACAAGGTTAATCTTCGGTGGACTACTTTAGGGTTCTTAGAGCCACCCCCATTGTTGTAGCTTAATACATTATGCCAAAGGTGTTACGTTCTAGTTAAGCGGATAAGGACGTACCCTTTTTCGAACCTACATATACAATGTGATGAATATGGTGTGTTTTTTTATCTTTTTAGAATTAGTGTGGTTTTGCGTAACACACATTTTGTCAACCTATATAAAAAATGTTAGTATTGTTTTAGCCTCTAATTCTTTGACAATTGATTTTGGTCCTACACCAAGATTAGTACTTTTACCATAACATCATATAAAGAAGATAAGATGTTGCTTTTGATTTTCCAGATCATCCTAAGACACAAGGAAAGAACATACACAACAAGCTATCCCACTCAATCTTTACAAGAAATGGAAAATACTTAAGTAAATGCGAAAAAGAGTTCCTTTTAACAAACTTTGAAAGTCAATCCTTTATAAAACTGAAATTTAAGTGTTTGGAGAGCAAGAAGAATGTTTTTGAAATGTTTTTGGTTCCTGAGATCACTTAGAAGGTGTGAGGGAAGAGCATACGCACTTCAAAATACCTCTACAAATGAAAAATGCAAACACTTAACTGAATTAGTATGAAAAATATGATGGAAAAGAAACCTGCAAACCACTAATTAGTCCCAGAAAGACCCTTTAAAGTGTCAGAATAACCAAGAAAACAATTTTACAAACTTTAAGACATGTTAAAAAATGAGTAGTTATCTAAAAAAGTATACCATAAAGTTTTTGTAAGTCAAAATCCTTATCCTATGTTTCCATTGTATAGTTCGCTTCAACACCTTTCCAACGCAAAAAAACGGAGTCGTTTTGAGTTCGGGAGAAAATTTATGGCCTCCAGAAGATAGAAAATGCACACAGTACAACGCATGCTTGCCTATAATGACATGTGTGCACCTACGATGATGTGTGTGCACCCAGAATGACACATGCACGCCTAGAATGATGTGTGCGTGTCTGTCCCAGAATACCTGTGTGTGGCCCTAAAAAATCACAAAAAACCAATTAAACGAAAAATCTAAAAATGGTAATAGGTTGTTTTTTCATCGTTTAAATCTATTTATAACTTGAACCCATTAAATACTCATGCAAAAGGGGGGTTTAGCCCACCTAAAGTTAGAAATTTGTTAGAAAACAAGCTATTTAACCCTAAAAAGCATAAAAATGGTTAAAAATGGAAATTAAAAGCTTGAAATATCTCCATTAATGGAGTATGGACTAAGGGTCCCACCAGGCGTGCCAAATATGTACATGTATAAGTTGAAAAACTATGGAAATGAGGTTAGAGAACCTCAAAGCTTAACTAACTCAGCTATGCACCATGAAATAAGAGCTAAACAAGAGTTACTCCTATACATGCATCATAACTTTGACAAAAACATCAAAACCTAGCATATATACTACTCTCTACTCTTTTGAAAGCTACGAAACATTGAACCTATGAAGATATACTACACCTGTTAAAGAAAAATGCTCAAAACAAGAAGCATTACAGTGTAGAAGGTATAGAAAGTGGAGCAAGAGGCCGAATGGTGGAGCCATGCCTGTAGAGTCCTCTCAACGAATGCCTATGTCACCGCCATTAGTGATCAAATATCCACCCCAAATCAGCATGTATGGATGATGAAGATGCCTGCATATGAATTGGTGTAAAATTCACAATGGGTGCCTATAAAGGAACATCAGAATGTGTGTCAGGTTGATCATGTCTGACAGCTAAAATCTCAGGTTTCTCAAGCCTGAGTGAAGGTGCAAAACTCATGTGTTTCTCATGATCCTCAAAAAGAGTTAAGCGAATAAAAATATGAGCTTTGTCAATGTGTGATCCCAATGAAGTATATGCTCAAAAATCAATGTCATGGAGAGAATTCCACTTAACATGTGGAATATGGGAAACAATACCCTATGAATGTCTGCCAATACCTCCACCAATGAGACCCTTAGAATGGAGCATGCAAGAACTGAATGTAGTGGTATGCTTCTCAAAAGAGCCATGCATATGAGCATAAGTAGGATACACAACATATGCTACTATAATAGGCAAAGATGTGGAAGAGCACATGCAGTAACAAACCTCATAGGATTAGGAGCACCAAGAACAGTAACAGGCTCAAAGACTGGAAAATCAATGTCATTGGGTACAAGAGCAACAACTGCAAGTGAACTAGGAGCATGGACATGGCTTTCTACAATATGATGGTGATGTTATAGGCTAGAAATTTTTTGCTGCAGGGAGTGTATTAGTATATCCTTATCGTCAATAAATGATTGTAGAAGAGAATTTCACTTCTTGAGTGATCTATTTTCTTCCACAAATTTTACAATATCCTCTTAAATTCCACACACTTTAGAAAAAAACATATCATTCTAAGAATCCATGATAGTTACAAAAATGTAACTCCCAAAAGTTTAGGACGTCGGGCTCAACCGAAATCGCGTCCACAATTGATTACAACACTCCTCCATATTTGGAACTTTATAATGAGTGCATGTTACAATATGAAACTTTATAATTATAGTGAAATTATCAAAATAAATATTTCCAATGGAAAGAGCATGAAAAAATAAGCACTTTTGCAAAAAACGACACTCAAAACCGAGTTACCGATCAAAAGATACAAACTTTTCAATATTATGCTCTACTATTTTTTTAGATGCCCCTAAAACAAAATAAAATGTTCTTGCCTTCACCACACAAATAAAATGAAAGGGGGCTGGAGTTAAGCACCTACTATTAGGAATCACATTATCTAAGCCCTTATATGACCATACCATATGACTAGGGGCTAAGGATTTTAATGAGTGTCTTGAAATGGTCAAGTTTACAGTTGATCTTAGGGGTTTGACACCTTTCGGATCCAATGGAAGCCTCTGTTTTACATAAAACCACATGCACCAACAAAATACAACCAAATCCCAAATATATGAATATACAAATAATTTATTTACAAAATAAAACTTACAGACAGATGTCAATATCAATCTTCTGCTCTAATACCATAAAAGGAACGATAACCAGATTGCACCAAGCCAAGAACATAGATGCTAATCAAACACCACGATTAATAAGATGAAAGTAATTTGCCTAAATAACTTTATATAAACCTTTGCAAACAAATGAGAAACATTCTCATATATTATTATGGAACTCAATGAAATACAATGAGAATGGGCCTTACTTATATAGGCAAGGAATAACAATCTAAGAAACAGTAAAGGTCGTAGATCAAGTCATAAATTAAGGAAATAACTAGTCATCAAAGAACTAGTCACAACTATAGATTTATGAGAGAACTAGACAACAAGGATCTAGTCAATACCATAGATCAAGGAAAGAACTATACCTAACAACTATATAATATCTCCTAATATCTAAATAAGATAAAAGAAATATCCACACACATAAGTGGGTGAGGATACATACAATAAAGGTAAATAAAGTACCTAGGTGAACATGAGCTAAGGTAAATACCTACTATAACACACCCAAATATAACTACAACCTTTAGGTTCTTCTATAGAACAATGTTAGACCTAATATCCTTTGAAGATGGGTAGTGCATAGATGAATATAATCTTCATTTAAATCCAAAATCTTACATTCCCACGCAACTTTGTCTTTACTATTGGAACTGTTAGTGTGAGTTATCCTATGTGTCCTCCTCTCATGTTGGAGGGTCATCTCACATGGGTTAGGTTTAGGGTTAGGTTTAGGGTTTCATATGTGTCATGCACGAGGGTTACTCAGCACCCTATATGTACCCCTTTTCTATTCATTTATGAGCATGCCAAGACACTCCGATGTTTTTCCTCTATGCAAGATTTGTTTCTGTTGAGCAAATTCTTCCATTACTGATCATTTTTTCTTGCTATCACTGGAGCTTTCATGATTCTGTTGGAGTGCAACTACTTCGTGGTGCCTCGTTTCCGATTTGATTCTCACAAACTCTTTTCATGGTATCAGAGTTGAGATTGGGTAAACGTGCACTCGATTTATTTTTTGTTGCTATTACTCTTACTTGGTTTCGTTATTTTACTCTGCATGCAAGTCTTTTGATCATTATTTTCTGGAAATTATCTTCCTAATATCTCTAACAAGCTTTCTCGGAAAGATTTTTTGTGTTTTTTTTCTTGTGCATAGGCAGGTTTTTTCAAAATACCTTGAGAAATCAGAGGTTTTTCTGCTCTTTTTAGTTGGATGTAACTAAATCCAAGATAGAGATTCATTTCATTTTTTTTAATTTATTCAAATAAAAGTGAAATTTTTTAAGATCTCTGGTTTTTGCAAGATATTTTTCTATGCATTATAGTTTGTGGTTGCATGATTTTTGTGTTCTTCTGACGTGGTTGCTCGTGGAGGAACTTTTGACTGTGCATGGCATGTAATCTCTTTTTTGGCACCCATGCATCTGCCAACAAGCATCTGTAAACACCACGGGTGTTTTCAACAACACAACTGCAATTTTTTTTCATTCACAGGCGTTTTAAATCCTCAGCCACATTTTTTTTGCTTGCAAGGGCGTTTTCAACAACACAGTTCTAATTTTTTTCATTCGCAGGTGTTTTAAACCATCAACCACCTTTTTTTGCTTGTAAGGGCGTTTTCCACAACACAGCCACATTTTTTTTGCTTCAAAGGGCATTTTTTAGTGCTGGCAACGAAAAACGCGATTGGAAACTATTTACGCGCGACCTGCAACATCCTACTATGTTTTTCCCCCTTCCACGTGGTTGTTCTTCTTGGTTTTGGTGTAATCAAATCCAAAAGTGGTAAGGTTTCACCATACGCCTTTTTCCTTTGGTAAAGTTTTTAATTTCCTTCTTTTTTATCTTAAAATCCTCTGCTTTTTAACAAAAAACGAGCCATGTTTTTTCATCCATGCTCAGTTTTTTGTCTGGTAAAATAAATCAAATCTTTTGGTAAGTTTTTAAAAATATTTCTAACTTTAGAGTGTTTTTTATATATGACAAGTTTCTAAAACCATTTTTAGCAATTTGTTTTTAGAAGTTTCATCAAATATTTAAAAGATCTAAATTAAAATTCTAATCCTTTTTTAGATCTTAATTATTTCTTGAAATTAATTAGATTTAATTTAATGAAATCTATCTTTTATTAATTTCACATTATCTAAACAATATATTTCTTTGGCATTATAATTTGGTCTTTTGGCTTGTTGTTTTTTTAACCTTCCGTCGAGTGCCGAAGACGAAGGGTGAGGTCCAGGATTGGAAGGTGGCTAATCCCCCCTCGCAATACAAACAAACCCTATCTCAAATTCCATGTCATTTCCAACGAGCATACATACGACACCTTTTGCATGTGTTTAGGGCACTTTTTTAATTTGTTTGCAGGCTTATTGGCTTTTTCTCATCAATTGCAGGAATTTGTTTTTGCTATAACTTTTGACTCGTTGCTCGGTTTTGAGCACTTCTTTAGTAAAAGTTGCATGTTTTTTTGCACTCTAGATGATGGGATCATTAGCTTTATAAATGCACTAATTTTATAAAGTGCCACATTCTGGGGGGTGTCTTTGTATTGCTTAATTTAGCTCATTTTTTTGAGCTTTATTCCTTTCCTTTTTTCGTGGACTTGTGAGTGCGTCTACCACAGTATTACGACAAAGGGATTATTTCATGTAATGTGAGACATTTTTTCTCACCACCAGGGTTGGCTTTCGCCTCCTTTCTGTTTTTTGCTTGTGCTTGTTTACTGTGTCCTTTTTTGTTGTGCTCCACGAAACACTGTTGTGGTCTCCTCTCTTGCGCATTATTATGCTAATTGCAAGACGAGTTACCAAGTGTTTTAAACCAGACACACGCTCAGACCCGATTGTATTCAAAAGCACTAAACTATAAAGTGCCGAAATCATGGGGGTTATTATTGTCCTGGGTGGTTTTGTTTCTTTTCTGCATTTCCTTCTCTCTCTCTCTCTCTCTCATTATGGATGCACTTTCAATTCCTTTGCTTACGCCGTTCAAATTTTTTGAATGGAGATCAAAAATAATTATGAAACTAAGGGGTAAAGGGTTATCCCGCATCACCATGGGAACTGAAACTGAACCAAAAGACGAACCCTGAAAAATCTAAGTGGTTAAACTGTAGTGATGAAGCTTTAATTCTTCTTTGCATGTCTATTTCTCTTGACATGCTCTTTCACATTGAGTCATCTAAAACTCCTACATCTGCATGGAAAATGCTAGATGCGATGTTTGGACAACTACGATGACATGAGAGCGCATGAGTTGGAAAAAGAACTAATAGGGTTAAATCCTAGTGATTTTGAAAACCTACAAGCATTATTCTTGAAGTTTATCCACACTAAATCATTGTTAAAAGGAATTTCAAGTAGAGAAGAAAGATTCTCAACTGATCTTGTCTGATTCTCTCTAAGCTAGGTCCTAAATATTCTATCTTTGTGTCAAATTTTTACGCTATAAAAAGCTACTTTGGGCAAGGATTGGAATATGCCCTCCTTTGACTATTTTTCATCCCAACTCATTCAAGAACAAGAAAAAATCATTCAAATGGGGTCTCTCAAGTCCAAGTCACATGCCCTTGTAGCAAGTACTAGTAAAGGAAAAGAAGACTGAATAGAAGAAGGAAACAAAGGATCGACCCTAAGAAGGAAACCAAGACCAAAACTAAAATTGACACAAACACTTCAACTTCTGAGCCTAAGAGAACAAAAAAGCATAGGTATTTGTGTTCCTATTGTAAGAATCCTAGTTACGACAACCAACACTACGTGTATGAGAAAACAAATTGATCACCTTATCTCATTTACTTGAGAAAAATCAAATAGGTGCTCCTGAGTCTATGAAACAAAATACTCCGAAGGCCGAGTCTTCTACTGGAAAAGGTTCTAGAATTTTGATAAGAAGAAAGGAAAGGCCCTTTTAGCCAGAGTTGCTCCTTCATTAATGTGGATTATAGATTTTGGTGCCTCGCACCACATGGGTTCTTCGTATGTTGAGTTTTCCAACATCTAACCTTGTGGAATGTCCCAAATCACGATGGGTAATGACACGACAGTGTCGGTTTCCGGTAGTGGATTTGGTAGAGATGGATGGGGGAACATTTAACCAAGTGTTGAGTGTTCCTGATCTCTCTACCAATCTCCTATCAGTTTACCAAATTACTCACCTTGAGTGAAGGAATGCAAGTGGAATTTTGTCCTAACTCAGTGATTATTCATGAGCTTAACAATGAAACTACAGTGGTTGAGGGAAAGGTAGATCACCGTTCATTGTTGTACACCTTCTCCCACTTTACTTTTGATTCTACACCCACTACCTTTCTCACTCATGCAAATGAGGTTAGTAAGCTATGGCATGAGCATTTCGGACATCTAAATTATCGCTACCTTGAATAATTGAGCCAAAATGAAATGGTCAATGGGTTACCTCACGTCAAGTTTTCTAAGGGTCTTTGTGAGGGTTGTACCCTTGGAAAGCATCTTGAAAAGAAATTTGACAAAGGAAAATCCTGGAGAGCCACTCGTCCTTTGGATCTTGTTCACAGTGATTTTTCTGGTCCATTTCCTTCTCCTTTGTTTACTAGAGCTCTTTATGTGCTAACCTTCATTGATGACTATTCATGATATACTTGGGTATATTTTCTTAAGCTTAAGTCTGAAGTCTTTGAACATTTTCAGGACTTTAAGGCTCTTACTGAGAAACAGGTGGAATGGTCTATCAAGGTTCTTCGAACTGAAAATGGAGGTGAATATGTAAACAATAGGTTCATGGATTTCTGTACTTCTGAAGGGATATCCTTGCAACATATAGTTGCTTATAACCCTTTGCAGAATGGAGTCGCAGAAATAAAGAACCATACTCTTAAGGAGATGGCCACTTGTATGATTCACTCAAAGTCTCTTCCTCCATAGTATTGGGCCGAAGTAGTGAATTGTGCAAATTACATTCAGAACCATGTTCCACACAAGGAAGTAAGAGGGATGACACCCTTTCAAGCCTGGGTTGGATGAAAGCCTGATGTTGAGAACTTTCAAGTCTTCTGGATCTAAGGCTATGGCTCGGATTAACAAAAATAAATGCAAGGCATTGGAACCACAATCCAAACCTTGTATCTTTGTAGGGTATCCTAATGGCATGAAGGGATATCGATTGATGAATCCTACTTCTTATTAGCTATATATTGAGAGAAGTGTTAAGTTTGATGAGTCTTCTTCAACTTCTACTTCTCCACCTATTGAGGTTCTTCAGTTTGTTGATTCGGATTCTGACTCATCAGATGATGATGCTATTGAGTGTGCTCCTCTTCCTGATCCTCCCGACCATTAGAACTCTGAGTCCTCTAATTTTGACTAGTAGTGATGATGAGGACTATGTCCCTTCTCACTCAAGTGAATAATCTTCTGAATCTGAGCCTGATCCACCTAGTCCTCTTTGGGCTACAAAAACTTTGCAAGGTGCTAGATTTAGTTAGAGATACTTTGGATATGAGACGTACTCGCTCAGATTTCATTGGACCCCACTCTTTCTTCACCTCTGCTTCTAATCCAAAGTATTTTCGGGAGGCTTCTAGTATTCCTGAGTGGGATTCTGCCATGGATGAGGAGTATTCCTCTCTCATGAAGAATGATACTTGGGATCTCACCCCTCTTCTGAAAGGAAGAAAAATCATTCGGTGTAAGTGGGTGTTTTGAACAAAGTATGGAGTAGATGGAGATATCAAAAATTTTAAAGTGTGATTAGTAGCTAAGGGTTTCTCCCAGATATTTGGGGTTGATTATACTAAAACCTTTGCTCCAGTTGCGAAGGTGACTTCTATTCGACTGACCCTAGCTATTGCCACAACAAACAAATGGAAAGTACATCAAATGGACATTAAGAGTGCATTTCTTCATGGGGGCCTAGAGGAAGAGATCTACATGGAACAACCTCTAGGCTATGTCCATGATCCCTCCCTTGTTTGTAAGTTAAAGAAGTCTCTTTATGGCTTTAAACAATCCCCTCAGGCTTTGTATGCCAAGATGGACTCATTCTTACTTACATCAGGGTTTACTAGGTGTCACTCCGATCCAAATGTTTATATTCTACAACAAGATGACTCCATACTCATTCTTGTTCTCTATGTTGATGACTTGTTGATCACAGGAAATTTTCCTCTATTATTGATTCTATGAAGATTGCCTTGGCCAACAAGTTTTCTATGACTGACTTATGTCTGCTTCATTACTATCTTGGGATCCAAATTTCACAATTTGACTCGGGAATTTTGATTTCGCAACCTAAGTATGCTCTTGATCTACTAGCTCATTTTCAGATGTCTGATTGCAAGTATTCTCCTACTCCTTTTCTAGTCTGGGGTTACTTTGGTTTCTGATTTCTCTACTCCCTTGGTTGATGGTACTCGTTTATCGACAGTTGGTAAGGATCTTGATTTACTTGACTCACACTCGACTAGATTTATAATATGCTATTGGGATCATGTCTAGATTCATGCAGGAGTCATATGAGTTGTATTGGAAAGCAACTAAATGGATCCTTCATTATGTTTGTGGCACCTATACTGATGGCATTCACTATCATGGAGGGGTGGATATTGACTTGATTGGGTTCATAGATTCTGATAATGGGCCAATGACTTAGATCATCAAAAATATACCTATGGATATAGTTTCTCCTATTAGTTGGTATAGCAAGAAGTAGAATGCAGTTACTGATATCTTCTACAGAGGTAGAATACAGAGGAGTAGTTAATGCTGTCAGGGAAGCTATTTGGCTATAGGGTATTCTGATAGAGTTTGGCATCCAATTTCAGTGGCCCACCATTATCTACTGTGATGACACAAGCACTATCTCAATTTGTAGAAATCTAGTTCAAAATTAGTGGATGAAGCACATTGAGATCCATATGCACTTCATACGATAGCTTATTCATGATGATATCATCTACATTCAGTACATTCAGATAGCTTGATCAGATTGCAGATATATTCACCAAGCCCTTCACTGAGGTGAAGTTTCTTCACTTATGTTGTCTCTTCTTGGGGTGAGCTCTTATGTAGCTACTCATCTTCTTCGGGCTATATTCCTATTCTTCGTCTTCTTCTTCTAAGAAGATTGTTGTTTGTACATGGTCACCTTATCATGCCTTTAGTTTTTGGGCCCCATTGACATATCTTTCTTAGTTGTTTAGGAGTGTCTTCTTTTTCTGTCTAACTCATCACTAGCCACTACCACAACTTCGATGAAGGGGGGGTGTTGGTGTGTGAGATATCCTATATGTCCTCCACACACATATGGAGGGTCATATCACATGGGTTAGGTGTTAGGTTTAGGGTTTATTCTGTATCATGCACTAGGGTTACCCAGGACCCTATATGTATCCCTTTTCTATTTGACATTTATGAGTATGCCAAGACACTCCACTATCTTTCTCTACATGTGCAAGATTTATTTCTGTTGATGCAAGTTATTCCAGTTGTTGATCAATTCTTCCTTGTGATTATGTTGGAGCCATTCATGATTCAACTAGAGTGCAACTTCATTGTGGTGCAGAGTTTCTGATATGATTCTGTCAAAATCTTTCACACGTGTTGTGATCATTTACTTAAGAATCACATATAGTGATATTTTACAAAATGGAGGAAGTATAGGAAGTTTACAACATTCAAGAAAGAAAGTGTCATTGGCATGAGACATTCCCCCCTCAATGATAACTCGAAAAGTCACATAACTAAAAAACTAACTTGGGGCAAAAACACTCAGGTAACAATATGCATGGCTTCATGCAAGATATCTATAATTTGAACTTTGGGTGAATAAAACATTGAGGTTAATGGTCCCATGATATGACTTTATATTGATTTTATTGCATATAAATTTCTATATGAATCCATTCTTTGATGTTGAACTAGATTTTTTGGCCTCAATAGAAATGAAATCTTTGTTTTTCACATGCAGAGATAGTGATTCATTTGATCCCATATGATTTTATCCAATAGTATTTTTATCACACACTGGATTCATTTTCTACTTCCATAATATTTCTATATTTTCTATTAGTAAGAAGAGATAAAAGACCTTGAATTAGCTTTCATGGGTCCAATTTTCATTGGTTGCACTCAAACTTGAATGAAAATATCTAGAAATATATTTTCTATAAAAATTATCAATAATAGTTCAAAATTCACAATTGTTCAAATAATCATTATTGGTCAAGGTTGTAGGTTTCACATTCACTCATGTATATGTATTCCTCACTTGGTTAGTTCTACTCAATATCTAAATACCTATGATTGGTTCTAAAACAAATTCAACTCATGATTAAAAAAATGATTAGATGCCTATCACTACACTGAGCATCTCCAACCTTCTAAATCACAATGGCCCAAGAGTATCATTTGTCCATGTGCATATAATAGTGATTTTTAATAATCACATAACTAATTAAGAATTCAGAAGCTTTGATTCTTAACATACATATCTTTATTATCTGCATTAAGAATTTAATTTTTTGAAAGACTGATTTTCAACTAAGGTTTTAAACTTGATTGGAGTCTATGTGGTGAAGACATGAAAATTCTATGGTCTAATAAATTATGATGGTCATCAAGACATCATCAATAAAGCATACAAGTTATTGGGATCCACTGAGAGAATATTTCAATGTGTACAATCACATCATTATTGAATATACTCTAGCATGTGTGATGAATTCAGATGGTGATTTTTGTGAAACGGTTCACGTTTGTGCTTAGCTCAACTACTTAGTTGATCATTTACACATTTTCCATGATTAGGATTCAGTTAGGGGAGCCTATTACTCCACTTAAGAATAAATCATTTTTCAATACATACTAAAGCAAACCACTACTTGGTGAATGTCCCAGTATTTTATCCCCAAAGTTGAATAATTTCTAGAGGTGGCTACCATTAAAACTCAAGATTCAAATGTGTTACAAATCCATTAACAAAAATAATATCCTTTTTTCTTGTACCCAAATGTGAAATGCAAAGACTGAGTTCATTTTCCATAGGCATATTATGCAATATTGTATATATCTTATAATTTTCTTTAGTAAATTCCAATTTTAACAATTTTAGCATTCCCAAAACTTTCAAATCTAATGATAGAATTGTCCCCTAGTTATATTTTCCCACATTCTAAAACATTTGTGAGGATATAATGAAAATAGGTCATGTGCAAAGAAGAGAAAAGAAACTACTATACCGATTCCATTTGACTTCATTCAAAGGAGAGTTGCAGTATACAGAGCAAGTGATTGTTCAACGCCATTTGCAAGGTTTTGATTTTGGTTTATGTTTTGATATTCTTCTAATTGTTAAATAGATTGAAGAGGAGGGTGTTAACATAATTCCACAAAATTATTTTCACACATAATAAAAGCTCCTTGTGACCTAAAAGCATTACATAGAAATTGTGAAAGCATTTTAAGATGTGAGAGATCAAGGAGAAGTGTATTTTAGTTGCTTAAAATAAACTAGGGGGCTGATAAGATTTGGAAAAAATATATTTAATGCTGGGGTAGTGTTATCCTGTAGGATAGATATTATTTGCCAAAATAAACCAGTGTGTAACTATGTATACATTGAGTAACATGAAAACATGGATACCAATTTCTATGCATCAAAATAAAAAAATAAATCTATATAAATGTAATAGAAGAAGAGAGTATATAGTTTTGTGTTTCATCAAGGGTTCCAAATTTGGGTAAGTAAAAAGTTTGAAACACGAAATGGAAAATATACTAAATGGGCATATCAAGGATAAAATATATGTAAATGATATTGAGAAGTAAATTGAGGCAAAAGGAAAAATCAAATTGGGTCCCACCTCCACCTAGTTTCTTCAAATTCAACTTTGACGAAACAACTAGAGGTAAGTTTGGGGCTAGTTGTGTAATGAATTTTTTTGTTCCAATCTCTATTTGTTTATATGAAGCTGATTGATGAAGCCAATAATGAAGTGGAATCCTAAATTGTGGTCTTGGGTCTACAATTTATCAATCAATGTTGCATCTCTAAGGTGGTAAAAAAAGGGGACTCCATTGTAGTTATCAATTAAATTCATAAAAAAAGTCCCAATATTGTAATTTGGGAAACATTATTAATTTAGTTTGGGTCATGCTTTTAATTTAGAGGTTTGGTCATGTCAAAATTATTGTTGGAAAACAACATTAATGGTTGACTACATGACCATTGATAAAAAATATCATAGGTAGGATGTGATCATCCATAATGTGATCAATATGTTATTTTTTCTAAACAAGTGTTGGTTGGGGACACCTTATGACCAACCTCTTTGGGTTATACTAAGGAACCTATAAAATTAAATTCACAATCTCCTAATCCATCTATTGGAAATATTATTCTCCCTCTTATAATGAGTTCCACTACTACGGACATCTCTTTTTTGGTTACTAATACTCTTGGAACATGTGAGATAAACTTCTAGGATACCCTTGGATTAACAAGATTTGGGATATTCCTTATACTCTCAAGTTCAATGTGTAAAATACACTTATGGAAATCAAGTTATTATGGTTCAAAGCATTCCTTATGAGGCTCATTTACCTTTCCCTCTTCTAAAAAATAATGGTTTCTAATTTCATTCCTATCAAGATTACTCATGCTAGATCTACAAGTCCTACCTCACGTAGGCCTTCTCATAGGTCTCCTTCTATAGGATAAAAAATCCTAATCATGTCCCGCATCTTATGCTTCTTAATGTGATATGTCCTAATCCTATGATGCACATAACAATTTTGAGGTCCAGGTCTACTATACTTGTGAATTCCTCTTCTCACACTCTTGATTATATTATAGGGTATCCCTTGCCACATACATATTTCTTATAAAAAATAAAACAAACATTTCTAAAAATGCAAAAGCATTCAAATATGCTAATAATATAAGAAACATTCAAATATTTTAAAATTAAAAATAGGATTAGAATAGGGCTTGATCTACTGGTGTCTATAGTTTACATATGTTATTTGTCACATGATTTGATAAATAAAATATTGTATACTCTTTAGAAACATGCGTTTCACATGGTATATGAACATAATGAGGTATAAATAGAGTGATCATTATATGAAGCATAATATAACATGTCATAATATGTAAGGTGTTGCACGATATGAAAAAGAATCTTTGTATCACTAATGGAATAGTGTGTAAAGACATGATCTAGACAATCTCTATATGTGAGATTCCCATGGTGTATGTTTTCCCCTAATGTGGTAGGTATCCCCCAAGGTTTAGGGTATTAAAAATCTTTAAAAATGTGAAATATGCTATCTATGTTATATTTGTATGTAAGATACCCTTGGTGTAGGTAATGTGTAGGAATGCCACCAATTTGGTGGATTGTCCCTAGGGCATAAGGCTTAAGAAGCCATAAAGTGTGTGTATAATGTATAATGATTCTGGGTATTTAAGACCGTACTATGTGTACTATAAGGAAATACTGCGTAAGTATGTAGGGTCTGTAAAGTGATAAACTCAAAAACACATAATGTGTAATTTTGTATAATGAATAAGCCATTTACATGCAGGTCTTTGTTTTGTATTATTTCCACACTGTATTGGTTTTCTATGTTTTCCATAAGAAATATTGAAAAGAAACTACTAACATGTAATGTACTAAGGGCATAGTGTCACACACTATAACAATAGAAGAAAGGAGGTGGGGTCTCGGGTAATGATTATTACTTCAATAATCACATTAAACCTATAAAATATGTTTCTTCATTGGGGTTTCCCTAGTCATGGACTATGGAGAATGTGTTTGAAGAATTCATTTTATACTATGAGAAACTGTCATTTATGGTTGAATGTTTGAAGCATGTATGTGCATTTGAAGATATGTACAAGTAATTTCTCTTTTGGTTATGAGTAAGAGAGGAATATGAAGGCTATCATATGATCTTGTGATGAGACGATTGTATATATGTTAACATCAATGAATATGTCATTCATAAGTTGCGTATGAGTAGGGATAGAAATTAAATAGTCAATGTAACTTGATACTAAACGGTATCCATGTGTGATATATTATTTCAAAATATCACCATTAATACCAGGCATATGCACATATGATGCAATTCAAAAGTAGTCATACTAAATTGATGCTTTTGATGTGTATGTAGAGTGTGGATCATTTTCCCATACGGGTCATGCTCGCAAGGCTACTGCAAAACTACAATGTGTCACATATGAATAGGTAACATAGGATGTACCTAGGTGTAGAAGATGTCAAAGGTCAATTAAGATTAGAAAGTATTGGGATATACTACATAATTTGTCTAGGAATATGATAAAAACATTGTCCATGAAATGCAAAATTTGTGCCTTGGTCACCTCCTACTAGGTTGGAGTATTATTAGGAATTGTGATAGGCAAATAGTGTATTCATAATAAACAACATGAATGATAATCACTATGTTATTAAGTGCATAATTTAATCATTTATGTAAGTTAAAAGGGATAGTTTACATATATTTAATCCTTGAGCATCCAAGTAACTTGTTGAATGTGTTTTAGAAGTGACCATTAAGAACCATTTGGCAATCATCTTAGGTCTAACATGTAAATGAATCAGCATGCACCTAAGTGGATTATGCTGTTATCCATCGAATCTTTGAACTATTTATACTATGTCAATGATGTTTTGTATGGTGTAGATAAGAGTAATAATGAGTGTCATATTGTAAAGGTTCTAGCTAGAACCATTGTTTACCCTTACACAAGTGATTGGATGTGAATAAATATGCGCTCAAATAAAAAAAGTATAGATGCGTCTTCATTGCTAAGAGGAATGTATAATTTTTCATAAATGATATGTGGTGTGAACTTTGATGTCTTTATAGTCAATATTATAATTCCATCAATAGAATAAGATTCAACCATGTAGGTTTGTGGGGGAGATATTGTGTGATAAGGAACGTGTACTTCATCTCCTTAATGATCCCTGATATGATATGGTAGTGTGTTAGTAAACACCATTAATTTGGAATTAGATTTGGAAACTCTTGTGTTTGTAGGTATTTCCAATTCTTTCACAAAATGAGTCTTTATCACCAATCAAGTCTTTAATTCTAATAACTAATTTGAAGTAACCATTTTTTGAGTCTATAATCCACCTATGGTAATCACAAAATAGTTTTCTGTTAAACCTGTAGACACAAAATCACACACTTTTAGGCATTATTTAGTCCCGAACTCATACTACTATTCATATGGTTTTTGAGTGAAGAAAGTACTAATTAAACCATGTCCTTTGGCCATTTTACTTTGCTTTCTCTCATCACTATCAACCTTCAGCACATACTTACACAGTTTGTTTTTGTTGTTTTGCGTCATTCTACATCTGATTGGGGCACCCGGCCCCGTACTAGGGCACCCTAGGCACCCTAGTCCCATTCGGGGTGCCCTAAGCCTTTTCTTACTTTACCTCTATCTTTTGGGTACTTTTTAACCGTTTGAGCTTTCCATATTATTAGTGGTCGGCCTTTTTGGGGTTAATTAGGAAATTAGAACAAGAGAACCATATAAATATAAAGTTATGAGACCATACTGAGGGACCAAGAACTAAGCCGTAGTATCATCACCTAAGGTTGCATCCCTCAAATGCTCCATTTGCATCCATCTAGCTCCATCACAAGGCACAAGGCTGGTTCATATGCATCACATTGCATAGGAGGGAAGTTTATTCTATTCCATCCACCATTTCATTACAATTTTACACATAGTTATTTCTTACTACTTTCACAAAGTGTGATTGACATAAGAGCACCTAGGGCATGATTGCATACACACTCATAGAACTACATCAGGTTTGAGATGTAGTGCAACATTCCATTAGTAATTCCACTATTGTGGCCGCTAAGGACAGTCTGACCCCTTCATATGCATCTTTCCTTTTTAGGGATTTGATGCTTGTCTTGGGGTTTTGTAGGTATTTCCTTCATAATTGATTATTAACGACATAGAGTACAGTTCAACAACATCAACAGGATAGGAAGAGAAGACAGATAATCATTTAGTGACACCTCGGAGGAAGGTTACAGAGCTTTTTCATAGACCAGGGCACTCTGATCTCAGACCAGAGTGCCTCGAGCATTCCATTCCTTCTCCAGGAACCCCATTCCAGCCTACTGCCACAAATTTGTGTTTCCTAGAGCTTCTGTGTGTTTGGTCCCGTATTTTTCTATCTTGTCTTCACCGCGACACAATTATGAACAATCATTGAATCAACTAAGCTCTATATAACCCTTCTTGCACTTTAGGGTTTCATATTTTCATAGCTTAGATTGCTTGGGTCATTTTCTTTATGCATTTATCTATTATTTACTATTGATCTTAATATTAGATTAACTTAGAATAATTCTATATTTTAGTTAATCAAAACCTTGTGATTTACGTAAATTATTGTGGGTGTAGGTAACTCTACGAGATTTCAATCTAGGCTTTTTTACAAATTTTTATGAGTTTCTAGTAACTACATTAGTGTCCTTTTTGGATCTAAAGTAAGGACCATAACTAGATTTTTACATGTGCAACATTGATAGTTTTATCATCAAATTTCTTAGGGTCATTTGGTTTACCTTTATAGGAGGGCTTAGATTGGAATTTGGTTTCATTAGACATAGGTGTATTATTGCCATATTTTAACATGTTGATTGGAAGGATCTTGGTCACATATTCTGTACCTACCCAACATAAATGTTCAAGGGACGTGAAATTAGAGAACTTGAAATTTCCCTTGATTTTTGAAATAAGGCTATCCATGAACATTTCTTGTAATTTTCACCCTTGTCAATGTTGTTAAGACCTCGATAGAGTATACTCTTGTAATGTAAGACATAGTTTGTGACATTTTCATTACATTTTTTCTTAACTTGTGTGATTTGGGAAAAGGATGGTCATTGAACAATGTTGATAGAGAAATGGGGGATGAAACTACCATATGAGGTTTGGAATGAGTATAATGAACCTTGAAAAGGATATAAAACCAATCCAACTCATATTTTTGGAGACTTCATTTAATTGTTTTGAATAATAAGGTATTATTGCTAGTATAGTCCATAAATGAAGCCATAAAGGCACAAATTTGTTGTATGTGACCTACCTTTCCATCATAGAAGGAGAACTTAGGTGAAAATGGATAATTAAGGACCTTAAGGGCTAATAGATTATTAAGTGACCTGATATTTACATGAGAAGATATATCAGAACCTACATGTCTTGGAGTTTTTGAACATAAAAACTAGGAATAAGATTTGAAACCACTTACAAAGTTCTAAGTATCACAGTGTAGGCTATGTGTCGGGTAGGCATAGGCATAACAATTTTGGAAGCTATTCAAGATACTTCGACAATAGGCACATTAGATATATGAAATGTTGGGTTAGAAACATGAGTGCTATCCCCTAAAGTAAAGGTGGGCCTCTAAAAGGTGGATTTGTATCACTTTAAGGCTCAATAGTATCCCCACTACCTTGGTTTTCTATAAAGGTTTACATTTATAGGTATCAAGTAGTAATGTTAGGAATATGTCAATATTATTAGGTTTCTCTTAAAGAACTTAATTAAATAGATTAATTGGAATCTTAAGTGGGATTAATTGGACAATAAGAGCTTGGTCATCATTAATATTATATTGTTCACCC
The DNA here is from genome assembly GCA_019776745.2 of Taxus chinensis. Lineage (NCBI taxonomy): Eukaryota > Viridiplantae > Streptophyta > Pinopsida > Cupressales > Taxaceae > Taxus > Taxus chinensis. The sequence goes on along the minus strand of CM034155.1, from coordinate 383,145,140 downwards.
TCACGATTAGATATAGTTTAGAAATAAGTGTATCCTCGTTGACATGTGTGGCATTACCATCAATATATATAGTATTTCCCCATTTTGTTAATAGTTCAACATCTGTAAATGAAGTTACTTGGGTATCAGATACACTTGTCATTGTTTTAGGAGAACGTGGAACCAATGGCACATGAATTTAATATATATGGATAATACTCAATAAATCACTTTGTAGAGTTGGAGTGAGAGAGCTATTTTTCTTAGATGGTATATGAAATTATAATTTGAGTAGGCACAATAATGTAGAAGAGTTTTGATAAAATCCAAAGAGAAACAAAATCAAGCCTAAGGTCACAAAGATTGGATCAAATATGAAATCTTAAGGGTAAGGAATGAAGTTGTAGCTACATAGACTGATAGATAAAGTAGATTCACCAAAATAGAATATCAAAAATAGGGTTAATCTAATTAAGATATTATGAATGTTGTATATGCTAATATTGAACACAAAATAGAGCAATATCAGTCTTAGATTATGTAAGGATGTAATTTTCAGTCAACATTTTTTATAGAAATTATATAAAAGTAATTAAGGTTAGGGTTTGGAACATTTTCACCCCGAATTGGGCTCAAATTATACGGCAATAATATAAAGCTCGATGAGAAGGTTGTGTAGGGTATCTTAAATCTTTGTGTGAAACATCAGAGTCTAAAATTGAGAAGAGGATAGGATTTCCTATTTAGGGATAGTTTTTCCTATAAAATATCGTACAATTGAAAAATGCGTCCTTTATTGTTGCATGTTGCAATCTACCTCTGGCACCTACTTTATACACATGTATTTGGATTTGTTTCATGTATACAGATATTCAAGATGGCTCTTTTTTACCTATATATGTTTTGTCTTTATCTTCTTGAGCATTAGTTTTTATCCTTTGACCTAAAAGGGGGTTAACACGATTTGAGTTGGACTGACCTCCCCCTACCTTGACTAGTGTGACGAGCATTACACTATGTACCAATACTTGAAGTGGGATCAAGGCACACACATTTCTATAAGTCTTACGATGGTGTGGAGATTGGAAAATGAAAATAAAGATGAAGCCCTAATTCATCCCCTCAACACTTGGAAATGGCATTTGGCTTGATTGTAATGTAATAGAGATGTGTAATCTAGGCAGTAATAAATATGTGTTCAAATTTGAGTAGCTCTGTTATATTGTGCTCTATGAGATAGGTATACTTCAATAGTAGGTTTAATGCCCTTCGTAGGGGTGTCTTTAATATGGGATCCCTAGATGCCCCTAATGAGTAAGGGTACATCCGTTTATTAGATGACTTATGTGAATAATTTCCTACTCAATGAACCTAAGGAGAATAAGTTAACTTGTGCATTTGAAATGAAGACCATTCTAAGCATGAGACATACGTTCATGGGCCATGGGATAAATTCATCTATTGGACTTGTCCAGAACCCACAAACTTGTATGGGTTTAAATTGAGACTTGATCCAAGATTTTAAAATGGTTTCTAAAGATTATGGAGATGTGTTCTATATAAGGTGTATTCATCCCTGGAGTGCACCTATTTATCTACACTTTGAGTCCATTAAAATTATCTTGTTTAATGGACTCAAAGTGTATATAAATAGGTGCACATGATGTTTTAAATTTAGTAAATAAATAGGTAAACATGATAATTTGTCAGGATTAATGTCAAAGTACTGTTTCCAAGTGTCATAGGACCAAATTTCAGATACTACACATTCACTTATGAAATCTTATGACCAATTAACACAAAATAATGCTATATAGACATTATATGAGACTACATAATTTGGAGAAAGAGAATCCTTAAATTGTGTAACTCATATGAAATTGAAGATAAAGTAAAATTTCATTTCTTCTAACATGCCTAGTATGCAATGATATAAGATATGTTTATGTTAATATTTGTTGCGGGGGGTTCACTTAGTAAAAATATGGTATAACACACGTTCGTTCGAAGGGTATTAAATAATACCCTTAATATTAGTTTTTATCTCTAATCATTCAATTGCTAATACCTCCCATTATATTATTAGAATGAAAATATTCCATATTTTTTCCATGTACCTTACTTACCCATTTTTCCATTACAATTTTATCTACCCCTTTTTATTTATACCCTAATATATCAAACATAAAATATATCATGTTTCCCATTCAAATATTATTTTCTTAATATGTCTTTTCTTTAGAAAAAGAGTTTGAAGTCATTTAAGACATATTACCAATTACCTTAATGTTAATTTTTAACCATTTATTAATATTTCTTCAAATAATTAATATGGTGAAATAATATCATGTGTTAAAAGCATACTCAATTTAGTTTTCTACCATCTTATTATTTCTTGCTTAAGAATCTCCTAATTCATATTTCCTTATTTAAAAAGAGATTATAATATAACTTGACTAAGAATCTTTTACAATTTTTAGATATTTAGCTTTAAAAACTAGGGTTCAAATGTTTTAGTTTTATATTAAAATTAATCTTACCTCTTCTTTAGCCCATCTATCTAATCCACCCCCAATACCTAATTCAAAATATTAATAAATTAAACCCTTCCACTCCTAATGTCTACCGGTATATTGACTTTGCTTTTATCAATTTTAATTACCTCAATATGAATGAAGTGCTAAGATATTACCTTAGTAATGAACCCCGGTCATATTTACAATCATAACTTAATTCATGAACTTCTATATTACCAAAACATTCAAACTAAGCTCAAAGTGATTTTATTTTTAATCTAATTCCATGTCAAATCAAATCTATACACAAGTAAACATTGTTTTGACAGTACACGTTCTCTCTTGAAAACTTTGGTAAAATTTCATTTCTCTCACATAAGTTTGTCTCATATTTAGATTGTGTTTAACTAGTTAAATTGTTATTTTTTTGAATCTTTAAGTTTAAGTTTGTTGGAATCTTTATAGAAAAGTAAAAAAATAGACTTTACATAAAGTATTAAAAAATAATAGGTAGTGGAGAACATCATAGTGGGGACGTTGGGTCTGTTGAATAATTTCGTGGGAGTACATGTCCATGCCAATAGATTTATAATCTTAATGAACACGAAATATAGAAAATCTAGGACGGAATGTAAGTGGAAAATGAAGTTTATTCAACAACTTCCTATGAATTCATACATTAAAACAATGTTCCATGAAAAGAAAAAGACAAATTAAAAGTAAGAAAGGAAGGTCTGTGGAAATTTAACAAATAGGGTTCCATGAAGCTTTTTATAAGGATATGATATGTGCAGGTATTAACGATCACAAATGTTCTTTCCCATATTATCTGTCTAGACTCCGGACTCCACTCCTTTACGAAAATTATGAACATGATAGGATTATGATACATTATGATTAGACTAGCACTAGCACCTTAGGAGGTAGACTGGTTCTGGGTAAAAATTTCAATTTTCAGATGTACCTAAGTTCTACCATGATTTGCACAAGTAAACATTGTAAAATGGATGTGCATACACTCTTATTTTGGATAATATATTCAATATCATCATCGGATTGACCCAACATTACAAATGAAAAAAAAGATAAACATACAGGCCAAAATTGTTTCTAATTTAACTATATGAGTTCGATTAGAGTTTGATATTTTATTCATTTAAGTTTGATTGGGTTTAATATTTTAGTTTTAATTTCAATGGGTGTTATTTTTGGCTTCAAATTTTGTGGATCCATCAATTATTATTACTACTATTGCAATTGGGAATCCAATACGTGGTTAAAATTTTAATGATTGCTCTCAAAACTTGTCGATGTAAAATATGACTGTGTTTTTTTATATAGATATATTATGAATAGACGTATAATAGTGTGCTAACGATATTGGTATGCATATTATAGATTAAATAGTGTAATAATAATGTTGGTGTGCACATTACCATTAATGAAAAATTGTTGGATGGTCATAAATAGTTGTCAAAATTGGTTCTTATTCAAGTATTTCAGTTACTTCAAAATTCCACAAAAATTAACTATCTGACAAATTTTCTTGTGAAAACCTTTAACTTAACATAAATACATGATTGGGTTGCAATTGAGTTAATCCCACATTTGGTAATAATTGTGGAACGAGGGGTATTTACAAGGCACCAACTATTAAAAAAGAAATCAGTAGGGAAAGAGGCTAGAGGAGGAGAAGCTCAAATCGGTAGATTGCATGCTCATGTGGTAAGTGGACCTATTTACCTTGTAATTATTACCAAATAGAAAAACAAAAAAATATAAAAATTTATGTTAAAGATTACTCATGGTGGTCATCGTGAAACAAGATGAGATGGATTAAAACATACACAATTTGAAAAATCCTCATATCTTGATATCATTCTAAAAAAACTATGCTATCCACATATTTTCATCATTAATTTGGTAAACATTAATATGTTTGTTACTAAGTGTAAGGGTCAAATTAAGGGCTCCATATTTATATTAAAAATTATATATCATGTGCGGCTTTGAAAATTATATATCACATGTGGCTTGTCCAGTGTTCATGTACATACTATATGAAAAAGAATAAGAATAAGGTTACAAGAATTGTACATACCATATCAAACTCAGGTCCAGTGTTGAATTTATGTGCAAACTCATTCATGTGTTCTTAACCCAAGTTTCCACGTTGTCCAAGGTCAAGCATTCTGCCATCATACACCGTTCTTGCAATAGCTTCAAAAGAGGTCCTGGCAAGGGAACCAAGATGTGGTCACTTTTCCTAACCCCTTAAACTCCCAGGTAAGCCGACATATTACTCAGTTTGAACTGGGTGCTCACCCAAGGCACGTGCAAGTGTCGAGCCCCTCCTTTATGTGAGCTTTGTAAGAATGTTCATCATTAATGGATAAGTAATGCACAAACATAAATGCATACATTCTATAACAGAGATAAAGAACCTCAAATCCACATACAAATGCACCAAAATATGAAAGAAAACATCGCAATAACATAGAGGAATCAAATTTGAACCATGAGTATTATCCAGAACACAAGGGTTTAGACCCATAAACATAATAAAGAACACCTATATTCAGAACAATCCACCATATATTGATTAATAAATGTTTACTGTAGCTAAATACATCAAGAAATCCATAACTTGACTAGATATATTCACAGAGTCTCAATATTTTCCTACAATGGCTCCATTACAAAAGTTACAACAATGATCACACATCTCTTTCCTAGCTCTCACTATCTTCACCCTTCTCTCCTTTCTTACACATCCTCTCTTGTTTCTATCCAAACCAATGCATAAGAAGGGACTCGAAGGAATCTCCTCTAACCGCCTAATCATTACCCAGGTAAACCACATGTAAAATGTCATCGTGTCTTGCCATACTCAAGTATCTTCAGCATGCAAGTGTTAGCTAATCCATAGCTAACTTTGCTTTACAACTCTTAATCCTATCATGATTACCATATCCTGGAATATGCTTTCCTTGAGCTGTAAGTCTTCATATTATAACCTTATCCATAACAATTTCTAGTTGCATATCCACGTGTTCCTTTATCACGACTTTAACCGAGATCCAAAATGCAGTTAAGTCTTGACCTTGTTCTGCCTAGGTGCGACCCTTCGCGCCTCCCCAAAAGTTACTTTTGCGGGAGCCTTTGCGCATTGCTGGCGTGCGGCAAAACCCTTCGTGCCTCAAGTACTTGGTCATTTTAGGGGCTCAACAACGAGAGTGACATGCAAGCAATGAAAGGGATGATGAAAATATGTCTGAGAGCCAGAATCATCATATTTGTCATCATTACAATACAAGGTATAACGCGCAATGCCAGAATATTGTTTCTGAAACAACTGAGACCTTACAAAATATTAGAATTGTTCCACCATGAGAAGAAGAAGAAATCAATAGAAATGTACCAGCACAATAGTCGGAAGAAGAAATTGTGACTAAACAACAGACGAATGTATTGAGCATCAACTGGTAAGACTTTCAAAATATAAACCATGCTGATATGTTGATTTTACAGGATCTAAATATAAACCATGCTATACCTTGTTTGGCTATTAAATGAATTTGACGTGCAATTAATTTGACATTAAAGCTTCAAATGGCATCGCCTAAGATTACTTCCAAATGCGTACCATCACTATTCCCAACAAATACACATGTAGTTTGGATGTCAGTTAACATTAATGACTTGTCAGAAATATTTGTGTTTAAACTATAAAAAAATCTAAAAATTGATGGGTGTCACTTTGATAGTGGATGAGAAAGAAAAATAAATATTTTTATTAATCATAAAATCTAAATATGACTATAAAAAGCTTCAGCCAATCAAAAAATTAAAAAAAAAACTTTTTAAAATATAAGTTAAATAAAAAACTTTGTCTTATAAATATTAAAGAACAGTTGGCATGACATTATTGGTCAAAAAAGGTAAAGTTATTTGCAAAGCTGAAACCTATAAACCCTGACTTTGACAGTATAATAACAAAAAATGTATACACGACATTGACCTTCATTCAAGTATACCTAAAACAACTCCCACTTTCTCTGGCTTTTGAATTAATTGTCACACATGATACCAGTTTTATTTTCCTTCTCTCACACTAACATAAACCAATATAAACCATTTTTGGTAGGGTTTGCCATCTCATGGCCTTGTTTTATTAAAATCATTACATTTATTTTCCTAAACACTTCCTTTTAGAAAGATTCCAAAGGTTATGAAGACATTTCAATTGAGAAGAGTTCAAAGATTGTGAAGGCATTGTAGTTGAAAAGATTTTATTGATTACGAAGAAACTTTAATTTTGAAGTTTCCAGTAAATTTTTTGGCTTGCTTTTTGGATTGAGGGGAGCTCTTTTATATTGTTGATTCTCGTTTAAAGTAACAAAATTTAACTTTGCTGAAGTATTAAAAAATAATGGAGAATATCATAGTTGGGGCCTGGGCATGGGCCTGTTGAAGAAAGTAGTGAAAGTACGGAATGTGTAGGCCAATAGATTTATAATCTTAATGGACACGAAATATAGAAAAGCTAGGACAAAATGTAAGTGGAAAATGAAGTATATTCAACAAAATGTGCAATTGTCACGTCTTCGACCAAAGACGATTTCTCGGTACTCGTCGCAGCAACTTCCTATGAATTCATACATTAAAACAAACAATGTTCCATGAAAAGAAAAAGTAAGAAAGGAAGGTTCGTGGAAATTTTACAAACAGGATTCCATGAAACTTTTTATCATGGCGGTCAAAAAAATCTCAACGAATATGATATGCGCAGGTGTTGACGAACGAACACAACTGTAGTTTCCCATATTATGAACATGATAGGATTAGGATACATTATGATTAGACTGGTTGTGGGTAGAATCAGATATACCTAAGTTCCACTATGATTTGCACAAGTAAACATTCTAAAACGGATGTGCATACGCTCTTATTTTGGATAATATATTCAATATCATCATCGGATTGGCCCAACATTACAAATTAAAAAAATGAGATAAACCTAGAGGCCAAATTGTTTCTAATATAGCTATATCAATGAGCATGACGCCAAAATAGAGAGTTTGACTAGAGTTTGATATTTTAATTTTAATTTGAAATAAAATTCATCCATTAAGTTTGATTGGGCTTTATATTTTAGTTTTCATTTGACCATAAAATATATGCAAAATATTTAACAACCCTCTTGAAACTTGTCAATGTAAAATATGACTGTGTTTTTTATATATACTTATTACGAATAAACATATATTAGATTGAAAGAATTCCTATTTTGTAAATTTTTCAGTAGTGTGCTAACAAGGTTGGTATGCATATTATAAACTAGCAATCGTAAGTGAAATGTATGATGGGAACGTCGAATAGGATCTTTTAAAGGATTCATATTAGACGAAGAGAAACACAAGGAGAGGAAGATGAGTGAAGATGAAGGGGTTAGCGGATGGAAAAGTGTGGGTGCAATGAAAATAGAAAGTAGAAACAATGTGAAACTCAAATGTAGAACAACATGACATCGTATATGGAAATCCTTTGAAGGAGAACAGGGGTGTTGTTCAAGATGTCGTGGAAACAAAAACAAACAAAGGCACGCCCCCTAAAAGAAAAAGAAAACAAAAAAAAAAAACTACTCCCCCTCATGGCTTTCATATGTATTGGTTATTTAATTGTTACATGGTAGGTGGATTATTGCTTAATAAATACTCTTACACTACATATTAATTGTGTGTCATCTTTTTCCAATCTTCAATGTACTTGTATTTTACCTACATATCATTTTATAATACAATATTTATGTATCTACACCTCTTGGTTAGTACATATTAAAACACGTCTGAATCTCCCATCCACCTATCAAGCATATATACAAATAGAGCACTCTCTCATTTTCCAATTTTAGAAATAAAATAAGTGTATTATCATTGGTAAGTAAGGTAAGTTTCTTGCACACATTGTATTGGTGTTGGGAGCTTTCACAACAATTAAACGTCACCCACACCTTGTATGCCTTTTTATTAATATTTCCTTGATATGAAAAGTATAACAGTGAAATTTTAGGGTTTGTAGGTTATAGATATTTTAGCTTTATCCTCATCCTATATGCCATTATCAATATTTTCTTAATAGGACAAGTTTAATGTGATAAATTTAGGGTTTGTAGAGGTGTGACACATTTTAAATTTGTTTTAAGGGTATTCAATATAGATATTCCTTAGATTGATGAGATTGTGGTTGAAATGATATGATATGAATCGTATAGCTTCAAAAGTATCATATTTATTGTTTGTTTCTCCATCTATTTAATAGAAAAATAAAAGTTGAGTGGGAATAATAAACCCATGTCAAACAAACCCACTAACTGCATTAAGTGTTATTCAAAACCAAAAGCAAAACATGGAGAATGACACCTCCTAAATGGTCTTTTAAACCTGTCATTTTCCTTGCATAATAATAAAAGCACTTTATTGAGATCTAGAGGCGTTAACCACTCTAAAATCCAAGTTAACGTTGTAAATTTAGTAGTAATTAGATAGTTACATTGAGAATTAAATTAAATAAATAAACAAAACGTTACGGGGAATTGTACTAAGTCATCCTAAAATCAACACCATTATGGGTTAAATCAAACCTGCACACGGAGACAAATCTATAACCCTAATATATCTTAATTTTACTATATTATATACAAATCGATTGATCTAGCTCTATATCTGTATCATTATGTTGTTTTCTTTGTTATATGTAGAAGAAGAAGAATGAGGATTTAGAGGTGCTTCATTCGGGTGTAATGTCTAGTTGTATTGATTTTACTTCTTATGCTTCTGAGCACCTGTGCCATATGCAATATAACCTTTATAACACCATTCTTGAGGTACACGATGGCAGTCCTATGGAAGATGTGGATTGCAGTGTGACATTCCATTCAAGACTTCAGTCTGCATTGGCACATAAGCATTGGATTTTAACGCATGTACTGTAACCTCTCTCTATAACATTGATTTACTGAAATCCGCTAGTCTTGACAAGCCTCCACCCATATACATTCTCACTGTGTATATTCCTTCGGCGTAATTAAGTAGTGTAATAATAATGTTGGTGTGTACATTAAAAAGATAATATTAACAAATAACCATCAATGAAAATTTGTTGGATGGTCATAAATAGTTGTCAAAAGTGCTTCCTATTCAAATATTTCAATTACTTCAAAATCTCAAAATAATTAACTATCTGACAATTTTTCTTGTGAAAAACTTTAAATTAACATAAACACATGATTGGGTTGTAATTGAGTTAATGCCATATTTGGTAATAATTGCAGAATGAGGGGTATTTACAAGGCACCAACTCTTAAAAAATAAATCAATAGGGAAAGAGGTTAGAGGATGAGAACCTCAAATCGGTAGATTGCATGCTTATGTGATAAGTGGACCTCTTTACCTTGTAATTATTACCAAAAAGATAAAGAAAACAATATAAAAAATAAATATGTTAATGTTTACTCATGGTGGTCATCCTAAAATGAGGCGAGATGGATTAAAACATACACAATTTGAAAAATACCTTCTTTATATCATTTTGAGAAAGCTATTTTATCCACGTGTTTTCATCATTAATATATTTGTTACTAAGTGTGAGGGTCGAATTAAGGGCTCTATATGTATATTGAAAATTATATATCACATGAAAATTTTCATAGGAAGTTGAGCACTACATATAGTTTGATCCTTCCCTATAATAGTGGTATGTGACATGAGGCATCACATTAGTGAGAGTGTGGTAAGGTAGTTCAAACCAACCATTGTTACCTCAATTTTCAAGACTTAAACACAAGGGCTGTGGTTTTGAGACAAGGAGAATCCACATCTTATCACAACACAATCATCACACAAATAAAAACCCATAAATTAGATATCTAGAAATATGTTAACAAGACTACAATGATCATATCAAGTGTGTATTTCCATAAGATATGATCATATCCCCTGTAAAAATTTTGGTGCTAAAGGGTTCCTGATTCTTGTGAACCTTTCTTGCTCTTATTTTCAAATTGAGATAAGTTTTGAAAACTTTGACAACAATTTGATCCTATTTTGAAAATATTTTGAGCATGATGCCACACATTTTATTCATATAATCTACTTCCTCTCATAAAGCTTAAAACCCCAGCTATACTCTATTGATTTATAATTGGTAAAACTATTAGAAAAACTAAGAGTGGAACACAATAAGACTATATTCACTTATTATGATGCTTATCCCATGTTTAGATTGTGATAATTTATTCAATGTCATTAACTAAACATGTAGTACTAACACAACATTACAAATGATAAAAACAAGATAAACGTGTAGGCCAAAATTGTTTATAGTATAACTATATCAATTAGCTTAACAAAAAATAGTGAGTTTGAATGGAGTTTATTATTTTCAACTAAAATAAAAGTCATGCATTAAGTTTGATTGGGTTTAATATTTTAGTTTTCACTTCAATGTGTGTTATTTTTGGCTTGAAAATTTGTGGATCCATCAATTATTGTTAATACGGGCCAAGAAGGTACTATTGTAATTGGCAATCCAACACGTGGTGTAAATTTTAATGGTTGCTTATAAATGTTTGTGTTTTTCACTATAAAATACATGAAAAAATTCCACATCCCTATCACTCAAAACTTGATGATGTAAAATATGATTATGTTTTTTTTATATAAATATATACCTGTTATGAATAAACATATACTAGATTGAAAGAATTCATTCTCTGTAATTTTTTTAGATGTGCTAACAATGTTAGTATGTGTATACCCCAAAATTACATACGTGTTCCCAGTACTATCTAATTTCATAGCCTAATTCATACCCTCTTACGATTGAATAATCAAATTAATTAATCATGCACATTACACCCCTTCGGATTAATTAAATTAGTTCCTAACACGCATTAGCTACGTTAATTATCATTTATTAAATAAATGGTTAATTAATTATCTTGTACATTGTAGATAGTTAAATTATTTACGTAATCAGGAAAATACACCTATTTTCCTAGTCAACTGCCATTTACACTCTTTTTGAACTCCACTTCCTCATTCCAGTTAACTAGCGTTCTCTTGCACGCCTCATCATTCCATTGTTTCTCTCTATTTAACATTATTATTTTATAGGTTGTTTGTAGCACTAACACATCCATCTACACATGTTGGCGTCCTCTGTAATGCCAACACAATCCAGTGCACGCTCTAGCATGATTACGCTAGCGTAAAACTGTATGCGCCAGTGTGCTTTGTTGTTTTTCTTTATTTTTATACTTATTATAGAATTTTGTTTGTTTCTAACCCTTGTTTTACAGTAATTTCATATTATGACTCTATAGATCTGCGGTTTCTAATCAATTCAAGTATTGTTAAGAGGGAATTCACTTTTCTCTTAATCACGAAAAGGTCATGCACATGCTCTTTCCTTGATTTTTTAAAGTGATCTTGGAAATCATAAATGTGATCATTTTCCAGTAGTGTTTTGAGGATGAAAAATTTCTTTTCTTAATTAAAATAATCTCAACACTTATTCTCTTTCCTCACACTTCTTAAGTGATCTTGGAAATTAGAAACGTGGGCTTGTTTCTTTCGCCTTGTCCTCTCCACCTCAAGAAAACATATTAATACTTGTTTGCAGGACCAACTCTAATGGAGGTTATTCTTAAACTACTAACTACAGGTTTTCTTGAACAACTCTTAAAAAAAATTACTAATTGCATGTTACCTCAGTAAAATAAAAGTGGTTAATACAATCTCATCTTTAATCAAGATAAAATGAACAATTCACATTTTATTTGTAGGTGCAAGAGACAAGTCTATTGCCCATTTTATATGACTATGGGAAATGCTTTAGCTTAAGCTATAAAGCTCATTGTGATGAGTACCACATGAACCATAAAGTAGTCGACACATTGAGGAACTAGCTGACAAAACAGGTACCCCCAACCTACCTGATTAATATGCCTGTGAGATTAGAGTCACATATATCTAGTAGTGGTGACCCTAGTGATTCATTTGAGCAAGATCTTTGCTCATTATTTCAAAGGGGGTAAAGTAAATCCACTAGCTAGTAATAGAACCTCGCTCGCTTGGGTATACTGTTGACACATAATTGAGAGAACCACCTAGGAAGACAAACACTGACCAATCTAAGGCTGAGGCCAAAACATCCATAAATAAAAACTTTCTTTTTCTGTTTCTTTTATTTTATTTATTTATTTAGTAGTGTTTCACACTCGTATCTACGTTCTCATTTTCGTATCTTTTCTCATTATCCAAATACTCCTTATTTAGATTCTTCATCTTTTGTATCATTTTCAATCAATTGACATAGACTCAATGATTTGGGCCAAACAAGTTTAAGTCTCATTTTCAACATTACCATTTCCTAGTGCAAAGGAAAACTGTATTTGGATTCATTCTCAGTATCAAGATTGCTACCATTTTAAAGCCCAGATAAGAAAAAAAAGGAAAGGATCAAGTTCACTCTTCCCAGAAAATCTCCACATAAAAAATTTGCAATGATCCAATCAAATGCTTTTCTGACCACCTTTTTATTCATTGGAAATGGGTCAAACAAGTGTAGTCAACATTTGCAACATTACCAAATCTTCCTATTGTAAATGCAAATCCAGGTGCTTTCTATAAACTTTACACCATTTAAAATTGCCCACATTATAGGAACAAATTTCCATGGAAAGTGGTAATTTGTGGACAGTGATGATTCTCTAACACTTAAATACTTTAATCCTTCTTGCAAACTTATATTGTCAAGTACACATTGTTATTAAGGACTATCATCCAACTTTAGCACTATCGTGAACCTCTGATCAACATTACCATAAGTTTTTGAGTTGTTAACATGTTGACCCCTGGTGCAACTTATACTAAAAACCTTCAATGATCTTACATCACTCATATTTCACACACTTTGTTATCAATTTTTGACGTCTTCAATATCTCTTGTCCTCCTGTGCAAAAAAAGATAGACTTGATGTGCGTTATTCTATTCATCTAGGATTACTGTGATTAATCACTTTTCCTTCAGGTCTGTATCTCCACTTAGTTGATGTTGTCCGAACCATGAATCTCTTGCATCAATTCATTTATTCACTTCTTATTTGGACATTTAATAGTCATTTAAAATTTTAGCACTTTCCTTCCACTTTTAAGTAGCTAACTCATTGATTATAACATTCATCTTACAAAATGGTGAACATTCCTAAAACATCTTTCCATAGACTCCCTGCTTGCAAGAGACATCAACTTACAAGTTCATCAAAGTATTTCTATGCAACAAGCCTTCTATCATCTCTTTTTAGTCACCTCTTGTAAAAATCATTCTGCAATCCACAAGTTCCATAAAATACTGGGATTCTATTTCACCATTCTTGGAGGAAAATACTTCACAGTACAATTTGTAACCAAGTCTAGAAACCTGTCAAGCCAACATCTCATAGCTGATACATAAAATTCATTAATTCAGAAGTGACCTCTTAAGCTAGTATTTTAATCCCATATTCTACTGGTTTGGAGTACTTCATTCGTTAAGACTTGGGGAAGTCACACCACTAGTTGTTACTCTAAACATTCATATTGTTAAGAGTTAACCCCCCACATGTTTTCGTCAACTCTTGAAATCCACCTTGTCAAGAAGTTAAAATTTAGAATCGATTATTTATCTTAAGTACATTTTATTAATGCATTTGAACGCAACATTTTCTTAAGTATCGGTCGGCGTTTGAGCATCAAATTGGTAACAGTTTAGTACTGCGTAATCCTTATCTAAGTACTCCTCTCCTACTGTACGTTCACTTTGTTATGTGTTAATTATTACACGATCAATTAGCTTATACAATAATTCTTCCATCTTAGCATTATTAAGCTGAGAGTTCCGTCAATCCTGGACTTTCACTTTCAAACACAAAGAGATATTCTCGTTCCATTCAAATGCATTGAAAATTCATTTTGTTAAGGGTCGAGAAAAGTTGAGCTTCAATTCCCCCTCTTCCAATTAGCATTCGCCTTGAGGAAGGTTCAATTTTCTATCACATGGCTTCTTTCTTATTCTCAATCTTTTTCAACGAACATTCTGAAGATTGTTACGCATATGCGATCACTTAATAAGGCTTATTGCAGTTGTAACTCCATACTAAGCTGGTTCAACAACTGGGTCTCATATACCTCTCATGGCAACAAGTGGCGCAATCGAGTGCAAAAGGATCAAAGAAGCAACTATGGATGATCAAATCTAACACATATCTTGTAATCCAACACTAAAATAGTTCAAATTATGATGAATGATAACCCATTGTATCCTATCTATCATACATTAAGACATGGTCTCACAAATGACCTCATTATATGCATTTAAGGTATGCAAAAGCAATGAAAATAATTCAATTTTGATGAATTTTGTCCTTCTACCTTCGATAAGGACATCTTACGCTTACCCTTTCCAAAATATTTTGAGAAACACAAATTTTTTGATAAATATAAGGGAAAAAATGATCCAAGAGAGCATATCAAGGAATTATTCACAACATGTCATGAAGTGGCATATAATGAAATCTTTCTCTTGCGTCTCTTTCCATGAATTCTAGAAGGACAATCTTTGTACCGGTTCTTACACCTTACAAAGTGATCTATAACCACCTTTATGGACCTCTTAGATAAGTTATTCAAGAACTTATCTTTCAACCTTGACCCCAAATTCACAATGATGGATTTGTGCAATGCCAAACTATGACCAAATGAAATATTTTCCTAATTTTTACAAAGATGGAGAGGAATCACAAATTGATTCCCATTTTCAATCCCTAAAAAATACATGGTTAGTATCTTCATACCAAACCTTCATAGCGTGTTATCATTTCACACGCATATGCACTACCTCAATAGATTTGAGGAGGTGTTCGTAAAGGGAATGCAAATTGAAAAAAACCTAATTGTTAAAGGCTTGATCAAGCCTCATTCTAAAGACAATGGGCACACTCACAATGATCACAATACTAGCACTTATCATGCGATAAATCTAGGTACATCAACCGCAATGTTGTCAATGATGGTATCATGGATAATTAAAATATGCACAACATAAATGAACAACCACCAAAAAATCCAATCATACAACATAGTGAAAACACCACTCTGTGCAAAGTCAAATATCATTTTACACCCCTCAGAAAAAGTTTCTCTAATGGCTTTCATCAACTAAAAGAGGCTATAATGATAAGATATCCAATCACAAAACCATTTGTCGCAAGATAGTATAAGCCATATTGGTTTAAACCTAATACATAATGTGACTTTCATCACATTGATGGTCATTCCATAGATAGATGTGTGTAATTTAAGAATTATGTCCAAGACTTACTTGACGACAAAGCCATTTTTATAGAGTTTGATGACAAAGCTATCAAAACTGAAGACACGTCAACTATCATAACTTCTCAAGAAGAGTTAAAATGTTTTCCAGACTTATACACATAATGAAATTTAATGAGATCATGATGAAAAAATTCATGTTTCTCTAACTCAAAACCAATCAATCTCTTCTCCATATTTTCTTCCGTTCATCCAAGCAAACATCAAACTTGTTTCAGAAAACAACCGTCCAACATTAAACGAGCTTGAACTTACTTCAAGACTCCCTTTCAACCCTTGATATAACTATAGACTCTGCATAAGAGGGTCCATCATCAAGCACCATTGAGCTTGATTCTATTCTTTCACTACCTATTCTTATCCCTAATATCTGATAGTAGAAAATGAATTATTTATTCAATGTGTGAAACAAATGAGTAGAGCCTCAAATATAAAGCCTACGGGAGGAAGGAGGATAGTTACGGGAGGAAGGACAGTTATAACTATCCATCAACAACAACAATGTATTATGAATTAAACTAATGCTAACATTCCCTCCCTTAATACATTGCTCTTACAAATGTACCCCCTAAACAAATCAAACTTCACTTTGCCGAGAGGCTTGGTGAGAATATCTGCAACCTGAAAATCAGTAGGGCAGTACTGGAGCTGAATTTGGTAGTTCAAGACCTATTCACAAATGTAGTGACATTTGACCTCAATATGCTTTGTTCGTTCATAAAAAACAAGATTCTTCACAAGTTTCAACACACCTTGATTGTCGCAGTGAATGATGGGAGATTTCTCTTCAGGAATCCCTATATCTGCAAGAATGTGACGTAACCAAATCGCATCGCACACGGCTCCTTGTGCGGCGCGGTATTTAGCCTCAGTGGATGAGAGAGCAACAACAGTTTGCTTCTTGCTAATCTACGAGATAGATCCAGATCTGAGATGAAAAACATATCCTGAAGTGGATTTCCTGTCATCAACGGATCCTACATAGTCCGAGTCTGTATATCCCTGTAAGAAGAACTGAGTGATTTTCTGATACTCCAGACCAAAGTCAACTGTACCTCGAACATATCTCAACACATGCTTTGCTACTATCCAATGACATTTCTTCGGCTCCTGCATAAATCTGGCGAGATAGCTCACTGCAAAGCAAAGATCTAGACTGGTATAAGTCAAGTAAATGAGACTCCCCACAAGCTTCCTGTAGTGAGTGCCATCTACCTGCGGTGAATCCTGGAATCTAGATAATTGCAAACCTTTTTCCATAGGTGTGGACATTGGTTTACAATCTGACATTCCATACTTCTCCAGGAGTGTCTTGGCATATTTCATCTGGGAGACGAAGATATGATTCTTCTTCTACCATATCTATAAGCCAAGACAGTAGTGAAGTAGCCCCAAATTGGTCATGTCGAAGGATTTCTTCAGATCATTCTTTACATCATCCACAAGATTGTCAGAACTTCTTGTGATCACAAGATCATCTACGTACAAAACCAGAATAACAATCTCTGTTCCTACCTTCTTGATATACAAATTTGTATCTGAGGGGCTACGAGTGAATCCATGCTGCAATAGGTGATCATCAATTTTTATATACCATGCCCTAGGTGCTTGTTTAAGTCCATAAAGTGACTTTATCAGACAACATACCTTGTGTGGTTGATGTTCGTCTACAAACCCTTCAGGTTGGGCCATGTATACTTCTTATTTGAGATCACCGTTCAGAAAATCACTCTTGACATCCATCTGCTGAAGTTTCCATCCATTTTGTGCTGCCAGTGCACAGACAACTCTGATGGTTTTGATCTTCGCAGTGGGTGCAAAGGTCTCGTCATAGTCAATTCCTTCTTGCTGAGCATAACCCTTTGCAACAAGTCGTGCTTTGTGTTTGTCGATTGAACCATCTGCCTTATATTTTTTTTTGAAAATCCATTTGCAGCCAATGGATTTCTTACCTGGAGGAAAATCGACAAGTTCCCACGTCTGATTCTGAAGTAGGGAATCATATTCAACATTCATAGCATGTTTCCACTATGGTTGGTCTAATGCCTCACGAACAGTGTCAGGTTCGGTGCTATCAACAACTGAACTCATGAGTGCAAAATTTACCTCATGTCTAGCTTGACTTCGTGTTCTGACTCCCGTAGAAGTATCAAGAAGTGAGTTCAGGTGTGCATCCCCAATAGTATTCTGGACCCATTTCAGACATTGGTGTTGTTTCTGCTGATGTGAAGATGTGTTTTCCAGTGTGCCTAGATCAATGAATAAGTCTCCACTCAGCTCTTCTTCTCTCTGAGAAGAATCATCTTGCCCATCATCTGGATGTGTGAGCAATCTATGTGACGAGGTCGGTACTGGATCTCCATTGTGTGGTAGGGAGTCAAAGGATGACTCATCACACACCACATCTCGACTCTCGTAGATTTTCTTCGTCTCAGGATCCATGAGACGATATGCCTTTGAGGTAGTACTATACCCCAAGAAAAGACATGGCAGTGTCTTTGGATCGATCTTCTTCCTTTTCTTATCTGGAACATGCATATATGCAGTACAACCAAAAACTCTCAAATGACAGATAGAAGGTTTACGACCAGTCCATACCTCTTCTGGTGTCTTGTTCTGCAAGATCTTCATGGGTGCCCGGTTGAGTAGATACACTGCTGTCTGGACTGCTTCTGCCCAAAATTGATCCTCCAACTTGGCGGTAGAGAGCATACAACGAGCCATCTCCATGACAGTCCTGTTGTGTCACTCAAAAATCCCATTCTGTTGGGGCATGTAGGGTGCAGTCAGATGTTGTTGAATGCCATGCTGCTTCAGGTATGCTAAGAACTTCTTCGATACAAATTCCCCCCCTCGATCTGAGCGGAGGAGAAGGAGAGGCTTCCCAGACTGCCTGGTGGCTTGCTGGTAAAAGGTTTGGAAATTGAAAAATGCCTCACTCTTCTTCCGAAGGAAATATACCCACATTTTCCATGAGTAATCATCAATGATGAGCTGGAAGTATTCAAAACCTTGGAAGCTAGCTG
Organism: Taxus chinensis; assembly: GCA_019776745.2. Lineage (NCBI taxonomy): Eukaryota > Viridiplantae > Streptophyta > Pinopsida > Cupressales > Taxaceae > Taxus > Taxus chinensis. The sequence goes on along the minus strand of CM034155.1, from coordinate 383,126,186 downwards.
GCAGGGGTCCGCACAGATCGGTGTGTACAACCTGAAGATGTTCCGTAGAATGATAAGAGCTCTGTTTGAATGGACCTCTATGTTGTTTTCCTGCAAGACATCCTGAGCAAACAGGTAAGGAATGGGAGAGTGGAGGAAGCCCTCTTACCATTTCCTTGGCACTGAGCTGATGCAGAGCCCTTGTAGAAAGATGACCATATCGAAAGTGCCATAGTGCAGTGGACTCCACTGTTGAAGCAGAGAGAGCAATTTTAGATGAAGTGACCGCATCCAGTGCAAATAGATGGCCCTTCATAAATGCTTGAGCAATAACTGAGTCTCCCTGGGAAATGATGCAGGACTTGACCCCTTTCTGAACAAATAATTCAACCCGCATTCTGATGATTAAGAAGTTGACTCACAGACAAGAAATTTGAGGTCAAACCTGGAACATATAGCACCTTCGTGAGTGTACATCTTCGTGTCCCAAGAGGAATGATGACATCACCAATCCCCGCCGCAATATACTCCTGATTATCTGCGATGGTGATCCGATCTCTAGTGGGTCGGACACTCAGGGTATGGAACATCTTCTTATTACCAGTCATGTGTTTGCTAGTGCACCTGAATCAATCAACCAGACACTTTCTGATGGCTGCGAAGTCTGTGAGACTAGGACAATGTCTGGATGAGTTGTGTCTGGAACCTCTTCATTGGAGGTGGCTTCCTGCTGAGCAGCAATGTGGCCCTTTTGCCTCTAATTACGAGCACACCATCGGGATTTCTTGGAATATCCTCGGCTAGAAGTGCCCTCTTCGCAAGAAGTTACCATACTTGCGACTATTGTAATAATAGTTCGCAGTTATGTGCGTATCCATGGAGCAAATGTGGCACCACCGATCCGCCATGTTGATTATACTGCTTCTCTGGGTGGCCGATGTGGTGGCCGACTGAGATGGCTGCTACTGTGCATGCTGCTTCTGATTTTAGGGGGCAGATTTCCCTTTCCAAGGCTTGTTTCCATGATTTTTGCCTCATGATAAGAGCCTTGTCTTCGAAGGCTTCTTGAACATTTTGCATGGCTTCTTCCTGCTAGAGATAATTCTCCAGGGTTGTCAAAACTCACCTCCTGTTGAGTAATTGTCAATGTGGTGATCAGTGTCCGAAATCGTGGGACGGAAGAGCTCGCAGGGTGAGCGGGGACTAGCAACTTTTTGTCCACCGGTTCTCCTAAGTGCAGAGAGTTCTGCGCGTAACTCAGACACACGCCGTACAAGAAGGCTTCTACTGATTCACCTTCATGCATACTCATCGTATGAAGCTTGGTCTGAATATGTAGCTTCGACGTCAGATTCTTAGCTTCGTAGATGGTACACAATGCAACTCCAAGCTATGAGAGGAAGCAGTTGCTTCCCGTATGTGAGGCTGCACCTCATCAGAAAGACTGAGGGTGATGAGCATGAGTGCTTTCGCATCAGCATTTTCATATTTTTCCAATAGATCATCGTCTGCAGGAAGGGCGTCTTTGCCAGAGATGATCCCCCAAAGGTCTTCGAATTAAAGAATCGTCCGCATTTTGGTTTTCCATGTGGCGAAATTTGTCCCTTTCAAGAGTTGGGCATCGGATAACAATATTTTTGGAGTAGACATTGTTGGGTGTTACACACTACACTTGTCTCTTTAGGATTCTGATCAACGTAGAATTATTCTCCACTTCAGATATGCAACCAAATGCTAGACAAAACTAGTTGCAATACACACCACATCCACACATTCCAACACCAACAATCAACATGTCTTCAAATCACCACGCAATTCTTCTTTCAAGAAAAAAAAATACTGCCATGTTTTTGCTTTCAGGAAAAATACAAAGAATAAATTTTTCTTTTCTTCAAACACAGCAACAGATCACTACACACTAACATCCACTTCTCAAAAGATATGTCCAGTCAACTTTCCACGTAGAAATGGAGTTGTGATTTCTCCTTCAGGTAGGTCTCCTATACACGCAATCACTGGATAAACTTCCACGCAGGTGTCTCCAAGAAGGTCTGAAGCACGTATCAAGACAGTAAAACACATATCATCTGTCAAAGAAGAACAAGTCTTCTAAACGCCAAACAGGTTCAAGTCGCAAGACTCCACGGTGGCCAAACATGTCCCCATGTGCTCAGGTTTGGTCACTGGTTAAAGAATTAATGCCATGCCACAGGTCCTAGATAACTCCAAACAAATCGCTCCTGCCAAAAATGCCTTCTCTAAGTTTCCACGTAGGGAGAGGATGAGTGCTCTGATACCAATGATAGCAGACAATGAATTATTTATTCAATGTCTGAAACAAATGAGCAGAGCCTCAAATATAAAGCCTATGGGAGGAAGGAGGATAGTTACGGGAGGAAGGGCATTTATAAATGTCCATCAACAACAACAATGTATTATGAATTAAACTAATGCTAACAATATCTCTAGTCTGGTTGTAGAAATACAACCACAACATGTTTGGACACTTGCGACAATGCAACCTTCCATGTCCATAATGCCTCAAATGATCAATCTTGTAGGCATCTATTTAGTGATGATACCTATGCGTCACTAAATCCACATGTGTGCACTCTACGAGGTACGTATACCCAGGAATATCCTTATATAAACGTTTCAAGATTTGATTGAAAATCTAACATGAAACAAATTAATTCACTTCCCTGAAAGATCAACATTGAATGTTTTCTCTCTACGGCCTATAAGGATCCTCGGGTGTACATCTAGGGATCAATCCTTCTTTCCTCACACTCTTCCACTCACGAATGAGTATGAATCTCAACATACTACCCACCTTGAAAATCTTCCTCTAACATCACATAGGTCTTCTGATCCCATCGAAGACTTGTATAATCATACATCCGTTGACTTGGATCTCTTCTTCCCAAGTCTTGTATTTCAAGACCTATCAAATATTTTGATTCTCTCCTTTGACTTGGAACCCATCCACCCAAGTCTCATAAATCAAGAATCCTCAAACCTTGGGATTCTCTCCTTTGAATTGGACCTTGTCTACCCAATTCTTGTACTTTAAAACATATCAAATCCTCGGATTCCCTTCATTGACTTGGACCTTGTCCACCCAAGTCTCTTACTTCAGGACTTATCAAATCCTCGAATTTCTTCCTTTGACTTTGAACTCGTCCTCCCAAATCTCATAAATCAGGACTACATCAATCATGGTTACATTGAAAATCCTTCTAGCTAACCCTTTTACTTGGATCTTGTCCACCAAGTCTCGTATATCAAGACTCATTGAATCATTTGATTTACCTCTTTGACTTGGATCTCATCTACCCAAGTCTCATAGATCATGACCATTCAAATTTCATACATATGGATTTGTTCCTTGATCGTTCCATTACAAACCTTCATCCGCCAAAGTTTAGAAAAATTAAAAATCATAAAAAGAGAAAAAATCCATGTCAAACCCATCATTAAAGTACTATTTAAACTAAAAAAATGTAGAAGCAGAAACATCTTCTTCCATGGGTTCTCTCTGCACTAGGGAAGGTTGCTTGCATTGTGAACTCATTGAATGAAAATATTTAATTGTTTCTTCCATTGGTAGACATATTAATCATACCATTATCATATCTTCGCATTCTTCACTTTATCATAACACAGGTTAACCTTATTCCTATTGGGAATTATGTGTCTCATCCCTATTAGGGTTTCTACCATTCTATATTTTTTTACCTACGGTTTTGTCTCGAAGCTTATTGATAGTAAAATCCTCCTTTCAAATAATCTCTCTCTTTAATACAAAGCATCAAACTTCTTTACATGGACCCTTTTGACTATTCATCTCAGTCTAGGTGGTGTTGAACCCTTGAGCCTTACTAGCCGCATGCGGCTGAGACTTGGGGGAAAAACATTCCTTCCCAACCAGAACAATATCAATAAATAAGGAAAAATCAATATAAAATAATAAAAATAAAAATCAATCATTACACCTTTTATCCTTCACAATCTTCGGTGATGACCCCATACTTCTTACTAGTAGTACGAGACTGGGAATAGAGGAAGATGTCCTTACTCACCTGCATTTTTTCTTCGATGTTGAGCCATTTTTCCTTTTATTGATTGCATGATACAAGTTGCAGGGGTTCCTTCACAAAAACAATTAACAAAGTCTTCAGAAAATATGAATCAAACGTGCTTGGTCAAAAACATCCCAAGAAGTTGTTTATGCTAAAATAGAGATAATAATTCCTTTAACCGGATCTTATCAATCAGTAGGCCATCTACGGATCTAAGTCTAGTCAAAACCTATAAAGTGGAATCATCTTGGAATCGGTCATATACTCTTGATTGAGGATGAGTTACATTTTTCTTACATGGATCATTGTTACATCTTGTGTATTAGCATCCATCATCTTCATTTTTATATCACTATTTACTCAGTTTTCACATCCATCTCATCTCTCGATGATGGACCTCACATCTTCCTAATTGTGTGGAGTCATGAATGGAGTGAGAAATCCTATAGTTACATCATCTACATCCTGCCAATGGAATGAAATGCTTATAATTGTTTGAAAATGAGTTCAGACTATGTAACCCTTTTACCGAATAAAAAAAAAACATTCAAATATGTTTCAAAATACAAAAACATCAAATATGTTTCAAAAACTAAAAAAAATATTAAATTGTTCCAATATTAAAAAAAAAGTATAAAACTATCTAAAATTCAAAACACAATATAACACTCTCAAAATCAAAACATTCAGATAATGTTTGACTAAATTTCAGCAACAGTGTAACATAGTTCAATAATTTTTCCATTTAACGATGCTTCTCATGATCGTTCCAGATCATATTTCACTAATAAATTTTCTTGCTCGTGGTTAATGTCTATGCTTGAGGTAATAAATTACTCTTTCGCAATATAACTTTTCTTGCGGCACACTTGGATTTCACATTTTAATCCAATACGGATCACACTTCAATGGGATTCGATTAGAGTATTTTTTGGAATATCTAAGCATCACTCCGCTCTTTGGTTGGATCCAATCCTCTTGTGTTCTAATCTATCACTTGGGGGCATTCATATTTGTCTAGTTATTCAATGTGGAAAACATTTGAAGTGTCATTAGACGTAGTTAAATTACTAATTGTGCTATATTGTTGCAGTTTGTCAACATTGCGACAATGTTTTTTGCTTCTTTTAGTTTGTTATTTTGTTGTACTTTGTTTACGTTTGTTGTAGACCAATTGCAAGAAAAATCTCTGCATCTTAGTTCACATATAACTTTGGTGTAGTTCCTTCCTGTTCATATTGAGTTTGTTTGATATACTTATTTTATGCTTTCAGCATCATCGTTTATGCATAATAAATCAGGGGTAACAAACACGTTGCTCCTCTTCTTTGCATCATGTTTTTATAAAAAAATTTAAATCCATAAAAAAAATTATATTTTCACAAAGCAATACAAAAAACATATCTTCATAAAACAACAAAAAAGTTATATGTTCAAAAATTAAAAAAAGAAAAGAAAAAATCAGAAAAGTTTTCAAACACACATTCACTTATCACAAAAATCCTACAATTAGAAAACCTTGAAGTGGATATTTCAACATTTCAATGCAATCTTGATAAAGTTCTACTTTTATCTACTACCCTAGTGATCATTTCAATCTTACAAATATCACTTTCTTCCCTTTGTATGATTCCTAATCCTGCTTGGGGAAAATCAACTCATACCATTTGTCAACTAGATCCAACAAGAGTGTCATGAGGATTATCATTACTCTGCTCTTCAGTCTGATCCTATTCCCACCTTGGGGGCATTTTCATCTACATACTCATCATTGTGGCATGTATTAGGGGCATAGCTGATTGTCTTCTTTCTCAAAGTTGTGTTGCATTGTTGGTGTTTACTTTTTGGACCAATTACAAGTAGTGTGATAACATCTTGGTTCTTTTCTAACCATGATGCTTGCACCTTCTTTGTATATTGGACTTGTTTTCCTTTTTATATTTTATTTGCTTTGTGTGTGTTTTTTTACGTGCATCTGGGTTACCCATCTTGATTCTTTCATAATCATGGTGACAACTCTATTGTGCAAAAAAAAAAAAAAGGTTGCTCTTATATTCACACTCTCCAATAACGCTCATGCTACGATCACAGTTCCTTCCATCCTTGTTCAACTTCCTTATGTTCTTCCTATCAAGCGGTCGTCCACCGCCTTATTGTGTTATCCACTTGCTTGAGGGGCATTTCCTTACTATCCTATTCGTTGGAGTATTTAAATGCTTCATCAACGCAAATATAAACATCTACCTTTCTTTCTTATCTTCTGTTCACTGATTTGTATGCGTCTATTATCTTTAAAATGTTATTACTTCGTAATGACACTATAAAGAGGGGAAAATGTAGACACCCCAAAATTACATACTTGTTCCTAGTACTATCCCAGTTCACATCTCAATACATAGCTGATGTGAAAGACATGTTTGTTAGCCATATAGATTTCTACATTCACATTATTCATTCAGATTCAATAGCATGGATCTGATATTACACTGCATTGGGTCTTCTCTTTGGGAAAAAAATGTTGTACAGGAAGCTAAAACCGATTTCATGGGGAAGAAAGGAGATGATTTAAGGGAAATAATACTACAAATATTTTGCTTCGAGCTTCATTGTGTATTCAAATTGATTACTAAGATGCATTGATGACTCCATCTTATTCAAATACCCTATTTCGATATATGATCCCTAATCTACTGTGATCCATTAAAGATTTGGCATCGATCTCCAACATCTGCTTAACTTGCAGACTATGACAAATTGGCAATGAATAGCCTAGCCTCATCTCGGCCTACCTATTTGGTGTTATTCCCAACAAGATAGGTCAACATCGAAATAGTCTTCACATTTTTTTGACTAGGCGACGTTCTCTCCAAATTCGCTGCAAGATACAATATGGGGTTGAATTTGGAGATCCAACTCCATGGTAGAGCTCCTAATGGGTCCCTTCACATCCTTGGTCTGGATGCAAACCATCACTCGAGCTCCTCGACTACAACCCTCTGTGGATAATCTGGGTAGTGGATTGGCATGGCTTTGGAAACTCTAAGAAGTGGATTTTTTTGAGGCTCGCTCGGTAATAAAATTGGCTGTAATCTGAACTAATGTCTTCAACATTGTATTCCGTAATCTCGAGATTACCCATACCCCAACTCTTTCTCCTCCGATTTGACTGCGACTTGAAAGGATCTCCAACGCTGTCGATCTTGAATTGCCTGTATTGACGAAGAGCCTCTCTCTTTGCAACTTGATACTTGCTCAATAGACCCTTGCTCACTGCGCTTAGCTTTCTGTTGGCACCGACTGTCCTCTCAGATTTATCTTGTCCCACCAATAGTGTCCCACTGGCCCGACTTGGCTCCCCTACGAAACATGCAAAGGGAGATACCTATGAGTGTTTATTAAGAAGATTTTTTTTTATTTGGCGGGGAGAGGGGTGTGTATCTCAATTAGAAAGAAAATATTTTTTCTATATAAGAAATATTCATTTTCCGAAAAAGGGGTATAAATCATATTTTTCGAAAAATTATAGATGGGTCACTTTTGATGGATGCATTTTCCGCTGAAATCGACAAAGGAATTGTACATTTGGGGAGGGGGGATTACAAGTCAAGTGAACTTCAAAACGTCATCGACAAGCTAACCAACGCTACTTCTGGAACTTCAAAACGTCATCTACATGCCAACTAGCGCTACATCTCCAAGATGTAATTCATCTCTCCATATTAGCACGAAGGGGGGAATGTTAGGAATTAGTCCTAATATGGGTGTATGTGTGAGTATTTGTGTCTAAAATATTAATATGTGATCCATATAATAATATTTTAAGTGAGTTGTTAAAACTAATCACATAGGATTTAAAATAGTGTTTTTAGGAAGATTAAAGGAAAATAAGTTGTGAAAGATTTAAGGGATATAAGTAGTTGAACTACTCACCTAGATTTAGTGTGCAAGGTTGGTGGAATATGTAGCCAAAGTTATTACTATTGGAACCTCCTTAATATGCCGGAGGCGTTTACTTTGAAGAAGGCATTGCTGGGAAGTGTCAAATTCCGGTGGCTTAACTTTACCGGTTATCGGAATTTAGATATTTTTGTAAGTCCTAGATATTTTTGTAACTTTACAGGTGTGTTCTTCAAAGGCAGCAAGGTAGGGTTTGGTGCGGTCACGCCGGGCTCCAAGGCGAAGCTGGATGCCATGTATGTCAAGTCGGTGAAGGAGATCCCTTACAATGTGTCTGTGCTGGAGATCAGCCAGGTTATCTTGCCCTATGATCTCTCTACTCCTGCTCCTTCTGCAAATGCTTTAAATACCTCGGCCGAGTTGGAAAAAGCCGGGTGCAAGATCTTCGTCCAGCTGATCACCGTCACGGGGGTTCTGAAAACCTACGAAGATGCCATTACTACTGGTCTCACTATGTTTGCGCCAACAAACGAAGCTTTCACCGGGCCGGTAATGGCGAAGCTGAATAAGCTTTCCAGCGCTCAGCAAGTTTCCTTGCTGGAATATCATGCGATGCCGGTATACAGCCCCACGGCAAGGCTCAAAATCACCAGTGGTCCCATGAGCACTCTGGTGGACAATCCTCCCATCTCCCGAGCTCACACATGCGCACCTGTTCCTCAAACCCTCACTCCAACTCCTTCAAGAGCTTCTCCAGGTTCGAGCTGGAGAAAATGTCCCTGTGATTACAGTATGTCGGCAGCCATTATAAAGCACTAGTTCAGAGCGAGGAAGAACATGATAGATTGCATGAAATCCAACCTCATTATTCTGTAGACGTTACAGCTGCATTGACAGAGCCCACAAATATTGTATTAAGGAGCACGACATCTGATCGTCCCGTACTGAAGTGGAATCACATAGTTTACGAGAGCGCGGTTAGTGAGACGGACGTGATCTTGTTCGCCAAAGGAATCAACACAAGACAAGGCATCAATGATGTGCCGCAAACCCTTCGTTGCGTCTTCAGTAACACAGTTGAAACCGCTGTCACGGTCTCAGCTCAGGAGGTTTTTAGGTGCCCCCACCCGCCGCAACACCTCCAATCTCAGCTTTCCAGCGGAAAAATCACCTTGATCATGCCTTCGGCTACGTACTATAATATCCCGGAAGCAAAAAAAGATATAATTCCAAAGAAATCATTGTGCACTTGCACGATGGTCTTCAACGCCGCAAAATTCATGAAAGAGTGGATAATTTATCATTCTCATGTGGGGGTGGATGAATTCTTCATCTACGACAACAACAACGAAGACCATCTAGAGGAAGTGATAACAGAGTTTGTGCAGAGCGGATACAACGTGATTCGGTGTCTGTGGCCTTGGGCTAAGACGCAAGAAGCCGGATTCACTCACTACTCTTTAGCAGCTACAAATAAATGCAAATGGGTGATGTTCACCGATGTCGACGAGTTCATATTATCCCATGGATGGTTGCAGGATCCAGCGGCTTCCTCAAATGCCTTGAAAATCATGCTTTTAAATAAAACCTCCTCCTCCAACAGGGTAGGGCAAGTATCCATGAAATGCAGAAACTTTGGGGTGTCAAATCTGAAGGAGCACCTGGTGGCAGGGGTGACGCAGGGTTACACTTGCAGAGAAAGAGAAGAGCAGCGTCACAAGTCCATCCTGCTGCTGGAGGTGTCCTCTCTGTCTTTGATGAATGTCGTATATCACTTTGAGCTCAAGCCAGGTTATAAAACGGTGGGCGTCAAACCGAGTGAGGCGGTGATTAACCACTACAAATACCAGGCGTGGAGCGAGTTCAAAAAAAAGTTCACGAGACGAGCGCCTGCATACGTGGTTGACTGGAAAGAGGGGAAGAATGGACTAGGGTCACAGGACAGGGCTCCCGGTCTTGGTTTCGAAGCAGTTCGCCCTCTTGACTGGGAAACCAAGTTTTGTCAAGTGACAGATACTTTATTGCGCCAATTTATGGAAAACGTGTTCTCCGTAAAAAATGCAGGATCGCTTAATTCACTCATGCAGTGGTAGTTATAGTGAGCAATAATTTATTTAAAAATTACCTAGCATGATTCGAACCTGTATTTATTTCCCTTTCATCCTCGTCACCTGCAGTGCCTCCGAGCGGAGCTCCATTACGTATTAAACATTGTTCTTCATTGTGGCTGGTTGGTTTTTGTATCAGGCTAGATGGTGGATCATTCACCATTTCTTTCCCATTTGGCACTGCTACTAGATTGCGGCTTGTACTCATTTGCGTGTATGCTAAATATAATACTTTGGTTTGATTTATTATATGGGGTGCCATCGCCGTATAAATTCTTCCTGCTGGTTTTTTATTTCTTGTAGATCTTGTAAAATGCATTTCATATTTTATTTTGATGGAGAAATAATTGGTTGTCTGGAACGGGCGACTTGCATTTTGTAACTGTATGAAGATAATTCTACAAATATTTTGACATATTTTCAAAACAAAAGATAATTCTACAAAATGATTTTCTTACGAGACTGTTTGATTATCCAGTCTGTGTAAGTCTGGAAGATAAGCTACCGCAATGGAGTCCGTTTCAGGTTTATTGTTAAACAGGATGGTGGCATTTCGTTACAGTAGTTATGGTCCGTATACACTGAAATTATTCATGGGGTACCGCTTAGGGGAAAAGTAGATATGGGTCCCGATGATTTACGAAATGAAATTGTTTTAATTACGACTGATTTGCGGGCCCGTCGGTGTTTCTAGAAGGGATCCTCTTTTTGCTGTATTGTTTTTTTTTTTTTTTCCTGACACAGTTCTATCATGGAATTAATATTTTTTTTTTTCCAAAAGAAGGTCGCTTCTCCTTTATTGAATTGAGATTTGTAATGTTCAAGGATTTTTCCTTAATATAACCTGCCTATTTTAAACTATTATCATAGATATTTCATCAATTTGAATAATTTTAATCATGTATGTTATGATTGGAAAATTTATGATAAATCAAAAAATAAAGACATGAATAGATGTTTTTTTTTTTGGATGCTAAAACATTTTTATGATTGACAAAGGTGTCGCTCATGTAGAAGAATCCCGAACTCCTCTGTCAGAGGAAGAGTGCAGGGAAACAATAGATGAATTGTGGCCTAACAGATTTAAGCAAGCCATTAAGGAAACACTCTAGCAGAAGATATGACTTAAATCGACAAAAAACATTGCATTGATTTTGTGAAGGACCAAGAGAAATTTGATTCTCAAGCTTGACTACAGAAGACACAACTTCCAACTCTGTGTCCGTCAGTTTGTTGTAGACAGTCTCAAACTCTTTGAAAGTCTCTATTGATAGCATCTAGGGACTTCACAGACTGGGTCAGTTTTGCTAGGGATGTGGCATATGACCCCGCAACGCTGTCTTGCATAAAAATATGAGTTCTGTTTTTGCGAGCCACTTGAGAAACTTTGGAAGGGAAGGCACTGTGTGTCTTGAAGAGCCTTGTCCCAAAAAGACCAAATTTTAAGGATATGTGGTGGTTTGATCCGTTAGCCCCTTTCAAAAGGGCTCTCACAGATTGCGCACACTAGACATTCAGGGCCACGGGAGACTGTTTCAATGATTCCATATAACAAAAAATAGAACCAAATCTTTAGAGATCATGTATCCACCGAGAATTTTTTGTCAGATCGTGTGAAGAAGCAAGGTTAATTAAGAGCCAAAGCATTTTCTATGGAAGTCAATTAAAGAATCCGATGCAGTTCTAAATGAGTTGCAATTTACATCGGAGAGGATAACAATGTTTAGTTTATTGGAGTTGTAATTTTACTATTTTAAGTTTGTGTGATGGGGAGAGGACAATAGAGTAACTTCCAACAAAAAAAAACATTGCCTACTATGCCTTGATGGATGTCCGTACGTTGCTATAAAGCTTGTATTTTGTTATGCGCCACACGTATGTTGGTATAGGTGAGTTGATCGGGGTGAATATATAGTTGTTTTATTTGATGAAACAATCACAATGTCTCTTGACGATGACCATGTCTTCTGTAAGATACAATTATGATATTCATTTAAAAGATAACATGTTGTATCATTTGGTTGAACACTTGGTGTTTATTTACAAAAGTTCATATTTTGGCATTTAAATGTTCCCAAAGCGTAGACAACAATCCCATTTTGTCAGTATCCATCCGATTCTACTCCTGTTTACATTTGCCAGCATACTCCTCGCCTTGTTTCACCATATGCAACAAACAGGGCTCCAACCCAATTAGTTTAAATTTGCCAAAGTACTCCCAACATGTGCCAAAATAGAGAGGAATTTTGTTAGATATAGTTGCAAATGTTTTGATAAACATGTATGCAGAATGTGGAACCTTACATAAAGACATGTGAACTGTTAAACACAATGTAACTTATGTTCTTCACTCAAACATCTATCATAGATCATAGATTATATTTTACATCCAAACCATATTATACACATAAAATTCAAGCCCTCTCCGGCATAACTTGCAACTCATTTGCAATTGCTAGTATTAAATTATAGACAAAATAATACAAGGTGTTACATAGTAGGGAACAACCGGCAGTGGGCACGGCCTCACAAACGCCACGAAGGCAAACACAAAAATGCCCATAGGGCAATAGAAACTAAACAGGCCCGGGCCTAGAAGGATCCACGTAGCCAAAAACAAACTGAGAAGCTGAAACATGAGGAGCCGCAGCTGAGCCAAAATAAATTGGAACTGCCGAAGCCACCACAGATTGAGTAACATGTCGATTAACAGGAGGCACAAAATGCCCTTTCTTCTCCTTAGACCTCGTGACCACAATCTAATTCTCGGAGTGGGAAGACGAGGCTAACGGAAAATCTCTTGGAAGTTCAGAGTCCTTATGGTAGCCAAAGTTATTCATTAATATGTTGAATTAATATTTATTGAGCGTATACTCTTTCGCGAGGATGAAGTAAAACCCACATATAACGCGTATGCTGGCTCGCTCTCACTACGTTACACTAATACTGTTTTCTAGCTGCTGTCTGTGTATTATCTTTGTTACGTTACACTAGATACTGCTTTCTAGCTGTTTTGCTGCGCTTACCTGTGTATGCGTCTGTGTAATATCCTGTGAAGGAAAAGCCATATCTATCTTTGTTGGAGAGTTTGAAGCCTTCTCTTTGTACAAGTCAGTTGACATTAATAATGGCGAATTTAGGCGGAGTTGTCACAGCGCTCTCTCCCAACCTGTTTTAGGATGATGCGTATTGTTCCTGATAAGCAAGACTACAGTTTTGTTGAAAAAGTCCAACTCCCTGAAGATGAAATTTTAGGTCTCTGTAATAAGCTTCTGCCTTCTTCGGCTTCTATTTACTTGGGTAACCCACCTCGGATCCGAATCGACTTCGACGGATTAAATCAGCGATATTTATCAGCTGTTGGAATCTATGGCGACAAGAAGATGATGATAGCCATTTTTCGCATGGAGCACCTGGTAGATGAATCGGTTCTGGCTGTGATGGAGGGTGGTGTCTTTGAGCCCGGGCTCTACGTCATTGTTCCGCAGCAGGCAACTGATACTGTGGTTGCTTTCTACTGGCACGAAGGTGAGCATTTCAGGGAAGCGTCTAGAAAAGACGTTTCTTGCAATTTTATCAGATATTTGGTGGAGCTTTGCGATTCTGTGTATATTTGTGTGGAAGGGAGCTATCCTTTTGACTCCCTGGCTGTATCTGTCGCAAGTTCATGCTCTAAAGCTGCGCATACAAGAAGGGTTCATGTAACCAGTGTGAAAAATTCTGAGAATGATGTGGATCTTTTGCCTGGTTTTAATGTAAGGATCGAGGGAAACGCCGTGACGCGTAACAAATTCTCTCTGAAAGCCAGTATGGCCGACAGTGGTGTGGTAATATGTGAGGGATATCATCGCTGTTGTTTCATGACAGCAGAGGTGAAGGAGAAGGAGAATGTGACAGTATGGAAAGTATGTGAGCTCACACCAATGAGAAAGGACCTGAATGAGTTGAGCGGCAATTCTGGGCGACCCATTGTCCCGACGTGCGGCGAGTCGGTGGAATTTGTAGCCGTAAATCCCGAATGCAAAAGTTTATTTAAAGTTGTGCTCCTCAGGTCTGGAGAAATGATGGTTTTCATTCATAACTTCAAAGATTCCTGTCTGCATCTCTACCGGTGCCCTAAGATTGGCTCCAACATAAATAACATGAGTCCCATTCAAACTTTCAAAAGGGGGTTCGATTTGTTGTCTGTGGACGAAGGTACCCGATCTATGGCTCTGTATGACAAAAACAAGTCCAAGATTGGAATATATAAATTTGATGAATCGTTTAAAAAGGTGTATGGAACTGGAGTAGAGGTTCATCTTGAAAAATATAAAGGCAGCAGGGTCATCACATGGATGCATTTAATTCCAGGGAAGACGGAATTGCTCCTCGTTGACGACACCAACAGTGTTAGGGTGCTGGAAATTCATGAAAAACCAATGATGAAATCAAAGCACATTTCCCTTCCTTTGAAGCAGCCTCTTTCAAAAGCATGCATTTCTGCTGATGGGTTTTTCTTCCTTGTCTTCAGGCAGTTCCAATCTCCACGCGATAATGATGCAGTAGAAAAAAGGAGCAAGCCCTGTGATTCTGTTGGAAGTTTATGTTTTGGGTGATATACTGAGCCATTTGAATGTTGGAAATATGCATGTGATGCATATTTAATTCCAACTATAGCTTTTTTAGGAAAGCTAATTTTAGCTTTAGTCTTGCTTTAGTTTGCTTTATCTTATTTTTATCATTAGATTTAATTCAAATAAATCTGTTTTAAATCATGCATAGCATGCAACTGTTTTAAAGCATGAGTTTAGATTTAGAATGCTCAGTGGAAGAGCTGTTAGTGGGTGAGTTATTCTATTTAAATAACAGCAATTGTAATTGCTTTGTATGCACACACAAAGGTGTGAAATCTGCACAAGCAAGGAAGGATGTGCATTGAAAGCACACAGCTGCACGCACAACTTGATTGTAAAGAGCTGAAGCTCTGAGTATGATGAAGCTTTTATTAATGGAGATTATGCACATCAGTGCTGGTTTGAATATTCATATGTTTATGCAAGCTATTTAAGTATTCTGTTTATTTCTTTTATGTTGTTTGTTGTATAAGACTGCAGATTTTTCTACATTGAAGACAATTCAATTCAACCCAAATGGAAGCAACACACCTGATTTGGAACAACTGCAAGTTAAAATTACGAGTTTTGGACCACAAAGTCATCTTGTCCTGTATAGTCCCGCAGATGCTCCTGGTTTTCTCTCTTCGAATGTTCTGAAGACTATGTTAGCAAAGGAGGTCATGCAACAGCAAGTGCAAAGTAAAGCTCCTGATCGGGAACAGGGGGAAACAGAAATTGGCGGGCCGTGCCCTTATTTAGAGTACATATACCACATTTTTGACAAGTTTGCGACAACTCCGGCATTGTTCCCAGATGATAAAAAGGACATCACCTTCAAGGTAGTACTAGAAAGCAACAGAAACCCTTCCAATGGAGACGCATGCGTCAAATATCTCGAAGCACTTGTGCGGAAACAAAGTTCCGCAAAAGATAAAGATTTTTCAAATATCAGGGTTTCTTTTCAAGCAGAGAGTATAGAGAAATGGGCAGCCAAATTCCGTTTCATGGTTTCAGTTGCAGTAGATTACAATGTAAAAATAAAAATGGGGATGTGGGTTCGTAAGCTTGTTTGCCTTGTGCCGATTCAGGTTGCTCGAGCAGAAAACAATGGCATGGTAGCTCTTAAAGATGGGCTTCAAATCCCTTCTAGTATTAGCTACTCGGACAACATATCACTTGCTAATTTGATACAATTTGGACTCTACGATGCTGTTCTCAACAACTGGAGGGGTAAAATCAAGGTGATATCGTCCATGGGAAAACAAAGCAGTGGAAAGTCTTATTTGTTAAACCATCTGTCAGGCTCTCTGCTTGATGTTTCAGGTGGTAGATGCACAGATGGTGTGTGGATGACAGTGGCAACAGGAAACGGAGACGAGTGCTTGTATGTGCTGTTAGACTTTGAGGGACTGGGCAGTTTTGAGAGAAGCGAGCAAGAGGATATGCTCCTCTCTGTTCTCAACGCTGCTGTCAGCAACCTAACGATATTCAATAAAAAGGTGTGTATGCAAAAATTAAATAGTGAATCTCAGCTGTTTTAATTTCAGCGTTAAACATGGAAAACAATTAACTGAAGTTTTAACAATTATATAGATTAGTTGTTTTGGGTATCAATTCTTACAAATTTAATTGAAGTTTTAACAATAATATGGATTAGTTGTATAGATTTTTTCTTCAGTTTAGTGTTAAGATTGATCTATAGTCATTTTACCAAAATTTAATTCAAGTTTCAACAATTACATGTAGATACTTTTTCAGTTTAATGTTAAGATTGAGGAAAACCCATTCTGTAATTCAAGTTTCAACAATTACATGTATTCCTTGTACATATATTTTTTCAGTTTAATGTTAAGATTGAGGAATATCCATTCTGTAATTAGAGTTTCAACAATTACATGTATTCCTTGTACAGATATTTTTTCAGTTTAAAGTTACGATTGAAGAATATCCATTATGTAATTAGAGTTTCAACAATTACATGTATTCCTTGTACAGATACTTTTTTAGTTTAATGTTAAGATTGAGGAATATCCATTCTCTCAAATTCATGGGAAGCACAATCCAAACGTCATCTTTTTTTTTCTGTTAAAAACTTTAGAAACACAAAACTTTTCCACGTTATGACACATAGAAACCTAGAAGTGCTATTGCCAGTCCTGCAACCTTCACTCCTTCGAGGCTAGTACGGAGTCATATTATCTACCCACTTCCTTTCCGCTCTTTTAGATGAACCCCAAACTCTGTTTCTCTGCATTTATGCTCCTTCCTTGCGAAACAGAGAAAACAAGCAAACCCTTAACATGATTCTTGCAGAAGATTCTACACCCAAATTAATATCCTTGCATGAGATTTTAAACATGGGTGTTGGAAGTGTGCAATAGCACTGTCTTATTTGAGGTATCTATTTTATCCGAACTTGAATGTAAGTAATACCATACATGAAATTCAAATATAAATTCTTCTAGCCATTTGCTTTCCACTCTTATTTTTCCTTTCCTCGGTTATGATATATATAACAATTGTGATGCCACAAAAAAATGATGACGAACAAAGAACTTGCTTCCACGAACATAAAACCCAAAACAATACGACTAAATTTTTTTTAAAAAAATTATTTTACTTCATTTCCATGATTCATGTCATGCATTCATTAGAGAAAAGTTTGCTAAACGTCTTTAAAGTGTCATACCTTATGATCCATCATATTACAATTGTTCTGTATTCTTATATGATGGCCCGTTTACAAATAAATTCCTTCAAGATAATGTATTTGTACATGCACTTGACAGGTATCAATAGTTTTATATTTTACATTTGAGGTATTATATTTAGTCTTTATTTAGAATACATAAATACTATATATACATTTAAAATCTCAAAACAAGATATATATACTACTCATTATATGCACAAGCATAAAGTTTAATATTTTATCGTATAAATCATGTTATTTTTAAGGAATATAAAATTTCAAATGTATATTTAATCAACTAGATTTATATAATGTAAGTTTAGCTAAAATACATATTTCCTAATTAATTATGAAGTTCCAAATCCATCTTTTTATGTACTAAGAATGTGAACATGGTTATAATATTGTATTCATTCAAAATTACTTTCCTTAAAGTAGGTTATTCATATTTGAAAAATGAACAAAAGGGACAAGAGTTTTAATGGTGGGAAAGCATTCAAATTTAGGTTTGAATGCATTGTTGGGGTGGGTGGCTTTAATGGCCACCTGCCATAATATATTAACTCCAATCCTTTGACGTGCTGGCTACTCTAAACTGGCCGCATATCTTCATTCATTGCACTTTAGATTTTGCAAATCCCACGCCTCCCGTTTGGTCTGCCCACCGTTTTAACTCAGCCCTGGCCGTGCAATAAAAAAAATGGTTATAGATGAAGCTACCGCAGGTGAGTGCAGCAGGCATGTTACCTCCACTTTCATTGGGTGCTGCGAGGTGTGTTCTTGGTGTGAATCCACAGCCACGGCCTGCACAGGGAGACAACCAGGTCACAGTAATAAAACAGAGCCTTTTTTTAGCGCTTAAAACAAGCAGGTTGTCCAACTATGTTGTTATCTGTTCAGTATCGAATGCATCATCAAATTCGGGATTTGCCTCCAAGATATTTTTATCAAATCGATTAAGGAACAATTAGAGTGTTACGAGGAGACCTGATGCAGTTTATTACAGAGATTCTCTAATGAGACCTTACCTGTGTTACAAGAAGCTCGTGGAAGGAAATCTCATAGAGGTGGATCTGTTTCATATCAGAATATTCATGAAGCACAGTCTTCTTTGTAATTATATGAACCTCTCAGCGTAAATTTTATTACAGTCTTATTACATGATGATTTTACAGAGATATATCATCATCTTAATTGTTTTATATTATATGAATGTATGATTTTATATGTATTTTAGCACAGTTCGCTTTGCATTGATATGCACGTCTCAAACGTGGGTTAAATCGATGCATGCCAAGATAAAACTACTTTAGCCAGTTATCTATCACTTCGGCAGTTATGAACTACTTCTTACTCCTGCAAATGTGATTCATATAAGAAGACATTTATCATTTATTTTCACCCGGTGCTTGATATATTTTATTGAGCCATGCAATTGTTTGATGTGTCATTTTTGGATGACAGACTAGGTTTGAATTATGAATAATTTTTACCTACGAATATGAAGCTAAGATTTCATTTTTTTTTATTTTTTTTCAACTTCATCAATATAGATCTTGTCATAGATTGGCTACGAGTTTTCTTATCTGCTTCTTTTCAGTGCAGTGGGCATATTCAAATTCGAAGAATTTGGTCGTGGGAACCTTGAATTGCTGGTTGACAATTTTAGAATTACAATGTGGTTTTAAATGACATATATGCTTTTAAGACTTTTGAAAACAGAATTCTACACTTGTAAAATGTTGACGTAAATATCCTGAAGTCTATGTTTAAATTAGAGTAACGAACTTAAAAAGTTTAGAGCTTTTGCATTGAAATTTCTTCCTACACAAATTAAATAGGCATTGCATGGGATTTCACATAGATTTGATTTTATTTCCCTTACTAATTTGCAAATAATTTTACAATGAATTCTTAAATGAGGAAAAGCATAATAGAGCTAGGACTTAAATTACTTCATTGGCATATTGAAAACTATTTAAAACTTAAGTCTTTCCATCAACAATACAAGAAGAGATAATGCACTAATATTCCCACTTTTCAATACATCTCTTTTAAGCAACAAAATGAAATTTAATGTATATATTTTTTTAAAGTAAATTTCCCAACATTCCTCAAGAGGGTTTCAACAATATTTCCATTAAGTTTTAGAGTAAGTACTACTAACATTTCAACAAGATCAACACACTCATATGAGGTTCCAAGCCAATTAAAGGAGAATAAATAAATTTTCTTTCCTTCAACTTTCAATTCCACCCACATTACAACCTTACTAATGAAGATCAAAACAACTTTCTTTCAAAATCTTGTTACAACATTTTCCACTTAATGTGGGAGAAATTTACAATAATGGAAGCTAAAATACAAAGCAATATTTCACTTTTCCTCCACTCAAGGTGTAACGCCCGAAAAACTACTCGCATGAAGACCAAACGAAACAGGTTTAGAGAGAGAAAAATTATGAAATATTTTTATTTTTTGTTTAGACTCAGGTTACAAGAGGAATTAATTTAGGACCCTTATAATGATTAAAACCCCCTTTTCTTTTATTTAAAACAATTTAAAATAATATAAGATTCACACCTTGTAATTCAAGGTCATAAGCATATAATGGTTAATTGCTTGCTAGGAGGGGTGGTCAAGCACACTCCATTTTTGCCAAAATTCTTTCCCCCCTTCTATTTCTATTTATCTTTTTTATTCTTTTAATTCCCACCAAAAGAGCCCATCACTTAAGTGGTGTAGGATATAACCTCCACCATTGGATCAAATCTCTCCCCACCCTTAGATCTAGGTTGGGCAAGGAAACCCTAGAAATCCTTATGGTTTTCCTTATGTATCTTTTTTTTTTTCTTTCTTTTAGTTTTATTTTCTTCCTACACCCAAGGATTCTCATTTCTCTTTTTATTTTACTTGCAGGTTAGGGAAGAAGGAGGGAGAAGCTCCATCCATGGAGTCCATCACAACCATGGGGACTCTCCTCAACAATTTTTTTTGTACACGTTTTAATGGAGGAGTTTTTTTTTTATTATTATGGATCTGGCCTGGTTTTTGGGTGGATTGTTTTCATTTTCCCAAGCCCTGGGCGCCTGGATTTAACATATATACATATGTATTCATATATATATATATATATATATATATATATATATATATATATATACACATGTATCTGAGAAAAGAGTGACTGGCCGTAGGAGGGCCGAAGGGCAGGCCGCGCGTTTTGTTGGTATGGCCGCGCGCAGGCCGTTTTTTTTTTTTTGGTTTGCTATATATACAACGCAGGGGACAGCATATACATGGGCCGCGTACAGCAATGGAGGGACAGTATGTTGGGGGGGAGGGGCGCCGACCCCATCCCCACCCCATAAGGTAAATGGGTTGGGGGTGGGGGCGGCGCCCCTCCCCCCCCAATCCTTTGTAAACCCTGTACAGGCCGCGGCCTGTACAGGCCGGAAAAAGAAAAACGTTTGACACTAATCAATCAAAAAAAAAAAGTGTTTTCCTTTATTATAATATATGTTTTATTTTTTTTAAAAAGGGAAATCCGTATATACCCATATATATATACATATATATATATATATATATATATATATATATATATATATATATATATATACATATATACATACATATATACATATATGTGTGTGTGTGTGAGATTGAGTATGGTATATTTTTTTTTGAAGAAGAAAAATAAAAGAAGTTTGCAGTTTGTAAAAAAATTTATTTATTTTAATATTGTTTATCTCATTGTTATTAAAATATTTTAACTAATGAGAATATTGAACACTATATATATATATATATATATATATATATATATATATATATATATATATATATTTATTTATTTATTTATATTTCTCATTATTGCTACAACAATCTCATCAATGTGGGCATTTAAAATAATACTAATACTATCGAATAATAATAAACCATGGTTGGAATGTTGACAAGAGTATAAAAAAAAGAAATCTACTTAAACTATTTCCCTTTCATAGTTTGGTGACTATAGAATACAAGATAAAAACAAGTAAACTTCATTTCTTTAACAATGTTGACATGATTTGTAACAAGTCTCAATTAGGCAATTCCTATTTCAATGCAATATTTAGACTACTTGTTACCCAATTTAAAAGTAATGGTGCCTCAAATTGCTATCTATTCACAAGAAGGAAAGAACTAGCTTTTACCACTCATTTCATTTGATTAATACAAAGAAATAAAACCAACATTTCACAAGAATGTATTTGCAACCAATCTTTCTATTATTACATTCACAAAATTATCACAAGCCTTATTATACACATCATTTCTCTATTGTCTTACAATCCTTTCAATAATATACATCTTGCAAGTAAAATTTGCATTTAACTATGTAACTTTTGACACAAAATGAATTACAATGTCATTATTTTTCAATGAAAACACAAGATGATACAAGTCTCTTTCTTCAACAAATTTGGAACAAAGTAAAGTATGTAAGGTAATGGAAAGAGTCTCCACAAGCTCCAAAGTGCCTCTTCATCCATGCTCCAAGTTCTAAGTAGTTCATTCACAACCAAAATAGGGGGAGAGGCAACACTCTCCTCCCAACCAAAATTCAATGGAGAAGAGAAGCAATCTCCTCCATTGACCCCCCGAGCCCCAAACACAACACAATGAAGGGTGGTCTCCAACTCAAGGCAACAATACATGCTTCCACAATACAAGTTTCATTCACAACATTCAAGGTAAAAGAGAAAACAACAAGGAACACAATAAAACAATATTTTGACCAAAAAGGCTTTCATTCAAGCCAATCAAGAGAAGGAACTATGGGAATGTTTTCCTTATATCTCCCAATTGAGATGAGATGCCCATCCAAAACCCTCCACAAAACACACAAGCCCCTATGACTCTTATGCCTCCCTCAAGTACCGCGCTTTTACCTCCCATACTCTTATGCCTCCCTCCTCTTATAGCTCCCTCAAAAACGAGGTAGAATGTAAACATTCTTACCCAAGATGGGCATCCCTCTCAAACTCCCTCCACAAAATCCTAATCTACTCTTTTGCCTCCCTCATGAATATTCCCATAGACCTCTCCCATACTACACAAAAGCATTCAAATCCTTTTTTCACAATATACAACAACAACATGCATTTTCTTCAATTTTAAGCTCAAAGCAATAATAAAAGAAAGCACAAAAGAGAAGTTTTCCTACCTCTCCATTGGAGAAGCCTAATCCAAGAAGCTTTTTCCAAGCTCCCTCCAAGCAATCCAAGCATGCAAGTCCAAGCTCTCTTTTTTTTTCTTTCTCCCCAAATCTCTCCTCTCCAAAATAACAAAAGAACTTTCAACCAAAGAAAACTCCAACCCCCTCCACAATAGAGGAAGTTTCAATAAATAGACAAAAGGAAGAGTGAGGGTGATGTGGCTCCTAGTTGGATGCCACATCACACATCCTCAAGACCACCTCCTTTTAGTCAACTCAAATCCCAAAACACCATAAATGGGTGGTTGGGTTGAATGACAACTCTCTTCCACAACCATCCCTTCCCATGTGCCTTAAGGCACAAAATAAATGCAAAATGAAGAAAAAGTGCACTCCAAGTCATATTTCACTTCCCAAAACAATAAATAATCCCCTTTTTGGATTCCCAGCCCATAGATATGGTTGGTAAGGGGTTTTGGGAAGTGTGGGACAAGTTTAACTTGTCCCACAAGTCCCCCAAAATTGCCCTCAAAACTCAAATTCGAGTTTTCAAGGGATTTGGATGTGGTCAACACTCAAAATAAGCATTCAATACAAGAGACAACACATGGCTCAAGGAGCCAACCAACAAAATTTATTACACCCACTTGACTTCCCCCAAATCTTAAAACTAAAACAAGATATTAAAATTAATCTAAACATACTTAGAAAAATTAATGAAAGAAAGACATCCCAAATGAAATCACCTACTAAAGTAAATAAAACAATTAAATAAAATTCTCAACCCCATGGTCACATTAGAACATTACCCCCTCATGAAAATTTCCTCAACACATACAAGAACAAAGTTAACACAATACAATTTACAAGTTGCCTTGACAACCAATGTTGTAACCACCCGACATCTTGTTGTGTTTGGTCCCCAATCCCCCTCTTGGTTGTGATCATGCTGTGTTTCCTGCAAAATGCAAAATACCCTCTTCGGCCTTACGGCCATGTCAAAATATCCAAAATAACTATATGCATGAAATTTATTAACATCTATACGTAATTCAATCAATCATCATTTCTAGGTCTAAATCACAACTTAATTATGCATTTCATCATCATCCAAAATTAGAGTAAAGAAATCCAACGTTAGAACACATGCCATATATCCATATAAAAATAATATCGGTATCCAATAGTTTGTCCATGAGTCAGTGTAGATCATACTGAAAACGGAATCCAATCATAATCCAAATGCATCTAGTCACAAAACATCATGCTAATCAACATAAGTATAAGTCATGTCCATATATGAAATCTGCATAACTCAAAATGATAATCAACTAAGTGTCGTAGGGAAGTGGGCATTACACAAGGTGGGTAAAAATACAAGGTGGCTTCACATTGTCATCAACAAGGCTCCAATACTACAAAACATCAACAAGGTAGCTGCTCCAATAGTTTGCTTGATTCACAACAAAATAAGGGGAGAGGCAACGCTCTCCTCCCAACCAAGATACCCAATGGAGAAGAGAAGCCATCCTCTCCATTGGCCCCCGAGCCCCAACCACATTACAATGGGAGAAAATCCAACTGATGGCAACTACTAGCTTCCACATAACTTAACATAAAATTTCACATTCATTCCATAATCCTTCAAAACAAAAGAATCAACAACTCAATAAGAGGGAAACCATCAAAACAACCAAGTCACAAGGCTTATCAAGAAAGCCAAAAGAGTAAGACCTATGGGGAGGCCACTTATGCCTCCCAATGGGAATGGGTGCCACCTAAAAGCCTCCAATGCAAAACACAATACCCCTAACAACTCTTATGCCTCCTTCAAGTACCCCTTATCCCTCCATCCACTCTTATGCCTCCCTAAACTCTTATGGCTCCCTCAAAGTAAAAACAAGAAGAAAATGCAAGCATTTCTCTTACTAGGTGGGCACCCAACCCAAACTCCCTCCTCAAGAAAATGATCTCTTATGCCTCCCTCAATTAAACTCCCCATAGTCTCCTCCCACTCCCAACTTAGGCATTCTACCCATTCCCAACAATCATTTCAAGCAACAACATTCAACACAACATAAATATACATTCATATAACAAAAAAAAAGAAACATAATACAAACAAGGTGAAGCTCCTACCTTTCCATGGTAGAGCTTGCTCCAAGTTTGAAGTCTCAATCCCTCCAAAGATCAAGCAATCATCCACAAGCTCCAACAAAATTCCCACAAGTATCAACAAGCTCCAAAAATCCACAAACTCCTTAAAAATTCTCTCCTCTCCAAAATACAAGACACTAGAAATGAAACCTCCAAACCCCGAAAACAAACAAGAGGATCAAATAAATAGAGAAAAGAGAGGGAGGGATGATGTGGCTCCAAGTAGGATGCCACCTCTTTTTCCCTCCACTCCACATCACTTGGTCAACCTCATATTCCAATGCACCATTAATAAGTGGTTGAAAGAAAGGCAAGCACCTTACACACTCCACCTAAGCCCACTTCCCCAAAGGGCAAAATTAAATTTTTGAAAGGAAGTGCAATTAATATTTTACCCTTTTATCCACCCCAAAACACCTAAAAGACCCTAAATTTGGCCTTCCAACCCATAGGTAGGGTTGGCATGGGGTTTTAAGAGGTGACTTGTCCCACACGCTTTGAAATTTGGCCTCTAAGGCGAAATTCGAGTTTCCCATGTGGGGTAGAGTGTGCTACACTCAAAACTCAAACACACATCAATCCACACAAAATCCCAAGTAAATCAAGCCTAATAAATGAACTCTCTTGGTCATATCCTTTAATTAGTTTAGGACAAATTCAAATTAGTTTAATTAAGACACTACAATCCATGACTAATAAAGGGGTAAACACCAATCCAAAGAATATGAATAATAACACAAGTAAAATTTCACTTACCAAGAGCAACACATACTAACATAATAAAAAGGGAAAATTAAAACAAAACAACACATGACCCCTAGGTCACAATTTTTCCCTAACCAAATAATTCCAACACACACACAATTACTTGTTGCCATGGTGACCTTAGTTGGATTCTTCTCGAATTCCGATGTGGTTGGTCTCCACTCCCCAATTTTGTTGTGAATATATTATACCTGCAGAACAAAGAATACCTCCTTCGGCCTGTTGGCCGCATTAAAACATTCATATACAATATAATTCAAATTAAACAACACATGATTTACTATCATCTATGCAAATACGATGTCACTTACACTTTCTAGCACATTTCTATTCCACATTTCATTTATGTCAAAACGATCATCATATTAGTCCAATTATCAAGTTCTACTCAATATGATTAACCATATCACATGTCATAATTAAAGATAAATAACCATGTCAAAAGTATACAAATATCATCATCAAATGTCTACCAGTAGACCATATGCATCATATAAAGATCAAATCAATAACAGTCCAAGGTCTATGATATCTACTAGCATGCTAAATCAAGAAGCCATAATAAATCCATAAGTGAAGTAATCAGTCTCGAAAACAACAAAACAAAAATGGTGTCTAAGGGAAGTGGGCACTAAAACAATAAAATGTAGCTAATTAATTGTGTATATTCATATGAATTAAATTTATTAAATGACATATCTGTTAAAATTTATGGTTTTTAAATTCTCCCCATCAATTGCTGTTCGACCCAGATGAATTCAAAATGTGCCTCACCTAGTCACCAGTCGAATCTGAATACTATGATTATAACATTGCAAAGACTAGAAAAACCCCTTCTTCTTATATATAATAACGAATGCAGTCCATTATTTTACTATCTCAACAAAAGTTTTCTTCATTGTTCTGGTTTGACAGGATTTTCATCTAGACAAGGATACAGAGTCTGCTTTCAGCCGCTTCCAGAGCGGGATCAATCTACTGGAGCAGGATAAAAAGCTATTTAAGGGTCTATTCTACATTGCAATCAAGGACGTGGATGAATCTGATGTAACCGACCTAATCCAAGAATTCCATGAGAAAATTTCTCAAATATGCAATAAATCCCAGGAAAACTTCATTTTGAAAATGTACGATGGGAAGTTCGAAATTGCTGCTATGGCTCCTTACAATAGGTCTGAATACTATCATGAGAGCTTAAGTGATCTAGCACAGACGGTGTATGAAACAGATTCTTGCTATGATAATGGCTCTACTTTCTTGAGGGATCTAAAGCTTATAATTGCTCAAATAGCAGCCAAGGATTGGTCTTCAGTTGATGGTAAACGTGTGGCCATCATAGTTGACATCCTAAGGAGACATCTCATGTGTGCCGTCAACATGGGGTGTCTTTCTCTCACAAATTCAAATGAGGAAGTGCAGGTACTTGTTAATTTTGACACACAAGAAGAAGTTCCTGATATGCCTCTTGCTATTGGCGATTTGGCGCTCAACACTAGAGATTCAGGCTTGTTTCTAGCCCCTTCCAAAGATCCATCAACAGCTACTTCTATTAGAGATTTGTTATCTCAACTAAGTTCGAGGCTAGAGGCTGTATTGCCTAGAAAAGGAAACAATGTTGATTCATGGCACTCCACCTTTGAGAACTTTCTCAAGGCAGTTGCAGAGAGAAGGCGTGATAGGGTTCAACTGTGGATTAGCACAAACACCATGGATTTTTTTGGTAATGAAGATGTGGAAAGGTTACAGTTAGAGGCCGATGTACTTCTTGGAAAGGTAAAACAAGGCCTCTCTGTTTGTGGATGCAAATGTTCTCAGTGCTTTTGGAGATGTATGCTTGAAAAAGGCCATGAAAATGAGCATTCTTGCATGGGCAGTCATTTATGTACAGAACGTTGCACTTATTGTGTTAAAGAATGGGAAGACGGAAATGGGGTTCGAGAAGGATTTGAGATCTTAAGCTTATGCAAGGATTTGGATGGGCATGAAGGTGGTCACAACTGCAAAGAGAGAAATCATACATGCGGAGAGACCTGTCACTTATTTGAAAAGTCATCAAATTGTAACAACTTTTGTTCACTCGGGCCTGAACATCTTGGTCAGCAGCACAAGTGCAACTCCCCCCAACATAAGTGCCAGATGTCATGTTCTCTTGAAACTTGCAACAATCCATGTGCTATGGCAGTCGAGCTTGATCATGAACAGCATCAGTGCCATGAGATATATTGCCCAAGAGCCTGCATCATAAATGATTGCAGTAGGACATGTGGAGTGAAAGATCATTTCCATGGTCTAGATGATACAAAGGCAGAGCATTTGTGTGGGAGCGAACATGCCTGCACTGAGAAATGCCAAGAGCCTGGAATTTGTGAAATCCTCACAGAGCTATTGAGACAAACCAGAGTTTTCGAGGGACAAAGGGGATGTTTTCCGTATGAACATGTGTCAGAACAGAACGGCCAGCGGAAAGGTTGTTGCATTCCCATTCCTCCTTTTGAGAAGAATCATCGAGGGCCGCATGTTCACACCAAAAATGAACATTGTGTGCACTATTGTGACACTAGATGTCAAGCTTGTGGTTACTTCTGTCGGCATCCAATGGGTCATCTTGGCCTTCATGAAACAACCCATGGGAATATGAGGAATGTAAGATTCATTTCAGAGGAGGAAGATATTGACATTAAAGATCGTAAGTATAAGTGGGGAGAGAAAGGGGAGGCTGAGATGTGTAATATGTATTGCAGGAAACAGGGGCGAGGCCATATCCATTTGATTCCTTGTCCAGAGTCCAAGTGCACAGCCAACCTATACGATGGTTCCAGGCATGAAACTGTAAAATATGGACCCGATGTAGTTGTTCCAAAAGATGAGATGACTCATGAAACTTATTGGAAATATGTTAGATTTGTTGATCCTTGCTCAAAAGAAGAGGGGCAAGAGTTTGGACTATGCAATCACTATTGCAAATCGGAGGACCATTACTCAGAGACGAAGGATTCTACAAAATCTTACTGCACTGAGCAACTCTGGCATAAACCTATTACAAGAACTGGCCAACAAGAAAATTCTGCAGGGTATGTGACTGATGATGGCCATCATTTTGCCTGTGATCATTCTAATAATGTCCCTCATCACGTCATTTTTGTCATTGACAAATCAGGGTCAATGTCTACCTCGGACATAACCCCAACCATGGCCATGTTTTATAATCATGATTGTAGACTTGGCTGTGTATATGAGGCCATTTTGAGGTTTATACAAGCTCGTCTGAGAACAGTGTGTGAGGATTATATATCAGTGGTCCTGTTCGATAATGCTGCAACTATAGCTGTAGAGATACAAGCTATGCAAGAAGGTGTCATCAATTGTCTTCTTCAGTATTGTGCTGATGGAGTAACCACCTATTCGTCTGGCTTGGATGCCGCAGAGAAATTAATGATGAAAGCAGCCAGAGACCCCGATGTAGACATGAAAAAACCAGTTGTTATTTTCTTGAGTGACGGGGAAAACAATGGCGGAACGGATCCTCTGGTGTGTGTGGACAAAATGAAAAGGCAAGAGCCCAAGATGGCACTCCATACTATTATGTACGGAACAGATCCTGCAATGAGTATACTGGAGCAAATGGCTAAGAAGGGAAATGGACAGTTTCAACTCACTCTGGATGGACTTGAGCTGACTCGAAGCTTTGAGAAGCTGGCAAATAGTCTCAAGCCCCGAGTTGCAGCATTAATGTAAGGCCAGCACATTGATTTCCTTGTTTTTTTCTCTCTCCGGTTCCATCACTTTGTAGTATGGTCTGTATTAGGGTTTATAGACTTAGTTTTGTATTAGGCCTGTTTACAGTTTTATGACTGGTATGTGACGTTGCGAAACTTATATTGAAGCTCATGATGGGTAGTTTTGTAGTTCTGTGCTTTCATTTTCTGATAATAGAAAAAGGTAACTATCGTTTCTTTCTGGAATCTCTTGTTCTTCCATGTTTAGGTGTGGTAGATAATTTAATTGGTTTAAAATCTTTCAAATTTATTTGAGAATGAAAAAGTATTTTGCACAAACAAATATTTAAGCAATTTAAATTGTATGAGCTTGAAATATAAAAATAAACATAAATTGCAAATAATATTGTAAATTTCAGTTCTCTTAGTGTAAGTTTTACCAATACTAAATTACAAGTTTTTCAATAATGAATAACTAGAAGAAAACAAGATTTGTTATGTGACATGGATATTAAATTTAGTTTTGTTTGAATGGACTTATGTAGAGAAGCATTAACATACTCTTAATAAGTAACAAAGAAATATTATATTTTAATAGAAGAAAACAAGACTTGTTATTTGATATGGATCTTAAATTTATTATTTTTTGGCTAAACTTATTTAGAGAAGCATTGGCATACCCTTTTTCAATTACATGATATTTATCAATTATTTTTCTAATTACTTTATATAAATCATTATCCATACACTCATATAGAAAATGATGGAAATTTCTAAGACGCCACTAAAATTTAATTTAAGAATTATGAAAGGAATAACCTCGTTATATATAATGCCTATAATAAAATATTATTGTTCCTTTCTTATTTTTTTGTCAATATATAAAAATATAGTAGATTGTAGATGATGAAAATTTTTAAGACAAAGCACCCAGTGGAATTTAATTTAAGAAAGTATGAAAGTAATAACCTCAATATTTATAATGTCTAGATTATACAATAAATAGATCTCATCCAAGGACGAAAACTCTTGGTTGGGAAACTTATGAAGGACAAAAATCTTCATGAGGTTTTTTGTGTGCAAGTTAATTTGAAAAACAATACATTATCTTTCTCTTGCGTGTGTGGTCTCTTTGGTGCAATATTATATTTGTTTAGAGTGGAGTGACCTACCTTGGAGTGGAAATTTGGTATGTGTGATGCAATTTTAGCAAATATGAAATTACTAGCTTCTTCTTCATATTTTATAAGGCCAATATGTTGATTTTCATATATTTGGGAGCTTCTTAAGTTGAATTGTGAATTTTTAAAGTAATGTTGTAGACAAGTGTTTCATTGAAATTCATATCTCCATATTTAGGGTATTAAATATCAAATTTCTTACATTTCATGATTGTTGATAATATATCATAATTTTAAAGACTTAAAGTGAAGCTAATTGGAAGGGTTTTGAAGGCACGAAATTGTGGTTGAAATGCCAATATAGGTCGTTGCCATAGAAAAGGGTTTAAGTTGCAAGTTTATAAAAAATCTATAAATCTGATTTGTGAGCTTTTAGTCATTTCTTGAATCCCCTTTAAAAGGGATATTACTAAACCTCTGTGGCTAATTTTCAAAATTGATTGTAATCATGATACAACGGTGATTAAATCTGTGTTGTGGTAGAAGTTTATGACTGAGGAAAGGTGGCCTAGGGTTAATAGTAGTGTGGCTTCGGTCTTCACGGAGAATCTCCTAATCTTTTGGCCCTCTAAGTCTAATGCGGTCAACCTCACCCTTTGCTGGATTCGGCCTTCTCTCTGTGGCAATCTAGTCTCTGAGGTGGAGAAAATTAATGTTGCATTCTAGGCTGCAGAGGAGGCGTCAAAGCGTTCTGGTGGATTTGATTTAAGTTTCTTCAATGAACTTGAGAAGAGACATGGGGAATTGTTTTCCTTTGTGGAGAGGCTAGTGGCATTTAGCAGGGATAGGAGCGCGCGATGTGCTCATTCCAAATTACCCAACCTGGTTGCCCTTAATACCCCCATCGAGCGAGTTCTTGTATGGTGGGTGGAAATTCATGAGTCTACAGGGGAGACCTATGATTACCTTTGCTGCAATTGGACCAATGTTGTTGCTGCCATGGATCCAGTGGAGGAAGTGATCGAGAGGTAGGGGTCTCTAGTTGTAAGTCTGTATGTGTCCTTGGATTCTGAAGATTAACTCTTGGAACTAAATATAGCATGTAATGTCTAAAATATAGTATAACTATGTTTTTTCTCTCCTCCTTGCTGGCTTTTTCTCGAATTACCCAACTGTCACCTATGGTGGTGTTTTCTATTTCTTCATGATGTTACTGAGGTCTAGCGTCACTCTTTTGTATAGGGAACGGGTCCCTTCAACCCGCTTTAATGACAAAAAAATGGACATTACTTATACGAATGGAAAAAATCTAGAGCTAGGTAATAGTGAATTCCAGGTTACATAAAACATATCATTGTTTAATTGAAACATATGTTTAGTGGAGGATAGGCATGATACGTTGAGGTGTCATTGAGAATATTACAAATAAGAAAAGAGGAACAACATTTATGGAGTCCAAGTGGCTTGTAAAATTAGGGGTTTCAACTACTCATCACCTTCCCATACACCTTAGAGAGCAATTGTTAGTGTATGTTTGCATCCAATTATTTGATGTCAAATATTTATTTGAGGGTATAGGTGCAAATAAAATGGCACAGATACTTGCATGATGAAATAATGTAGTTTGCTCCACACTCTTTGGAATAAATTGGATTAATATTAATAAAAATAAATAGCATTACAAGAAACCTTCTTCATGGGATAGCTTATTTTTATGGGAACTCGTGCATATATCATATTATTTCATAAAAAATAAAAAAATGTAAAAAAAAGGCATATAGTTGGTATATACGGCTTGGAATATTAGTTTTTTAAGGTAAACCAACAACTAAACACATGCACTTTAGATCAAAACACCAAGTATGACATATCATGTATAAGAAAAAGCATCAGGAGAAGATGTTGGATCATTCTTAGGAGGTCCACTTCAAGTAAGAGGTCCAACCAATAGTGAGTCAAGGGTCATCCACTCATATCCATCAAGAGTGTCGCCAATAAGAGCTGTGTAAATACTAACTCCCAACCCAAGTGGTGAGGGCACAACCATTTAAACATTTACCTACAATCGGGAGGACCACTCAAATGGGTCGATCGAGAACTTCACCACATGATGTTGGTCCCCAACCCCTCCATTGAGGAGTGGAGAAGCAATGATAATATTAGCTATGCCAATGTTTGGGCATCAGTGGCAAAGAAACCTACGAAGGTTGATTTGGGGTCACACTAATCATACTATAGAAACACTCAAGTATTAGAATTTGATCACCACCTTCTCAGTGCATGCTTAGATTTGCATATACACCCAAGATCCTATAATAACGTTTGCATTCACTACAAAGTGAGATCAATTTTATTTTTATTGAAAATATCTATGTTTCTAGATAAATCCATAGCTAAAACAAAATAGCTTATATGAAGAAATTCTAAAGAAAAATAATGGGTATAATGGAGTTAGCATAATCCTAAATTAAATCATATGTTAATTGAAATGCTCTCGATGTAAGGGTTGAAAAACACCATGAATATAGTTTTAAGGAGACTTCGGTAGCGGTCCAATGTGGGGGGCAATCACATTCTTTCTCTGCAGCCAGGTGGTCCCATGCAAATTTATAGTTATAGCCATGTAATGCCCTGTTCAGCATCGACATTCGCTGTTACGTCCTTGTTCTTTTTGCTAAGCATGGAACGTCATTGTGCCTTCGTCGATCATTGATGGGTTTCGCCTTGGTCACAGGGAAATACAACATATGATCTCCCTCCATTCATGGTGTTTGCTGGGTGCCGTGTTGCTGTTGTCGTTACATCCCATTTTGGCAACCCATGTTACGATTTCCTTGTTAAAGGCATCTGTTCACTTTACCCCTACCAAAGTGCTTGTGGAGGCTGGATTTACACCTAGCTGAGAGGATGTACATGAGTATGAATATGCAGGCACATATTTTAGGACACACATGGATAATAGATGCACATAGAGTTGAAACTGCCACTTACTTGAAGATATATCATGTATTATTTATTTAGTAGTATCTGTATCGATTCTAAGAACATACAATTAATCTACAACAAAGTAGGTAGCTATACCTCTGGGTTTCTTTAGTTCAATAAACAAGTTATACCTGCATGACTGAGCCCTTCTTACACATGAGGAGTTGCTGAGCCCATTGTTCATGGGTATGCCAGAAAAACTTGCTTGTTGAATTCTTCTTAGCGTTTAACATTGTCGCCGCTGCCAGATAGTATTTGAGAGAAGAACAGGTGTATAAACTTTTTTTTATGCAGCAAGTGAATTTGTCAAGTTGAGTTTAAATGGGGAGCTTCCACCCACCCCAACTAAAGTTCACATCTATTTACCCTCGCTGGCCGTGATAACCTGTTTCGTTGAAAGAGAACCTGGCCTTTAATTATGCGTGGAGGAAGAGTACTTACCACTCATTTTTTTTTTAGGCAAGGCGTGTTGCTCTTTCCTTTGGTTTAAATGCCAAGTGGGGGGCAGTTGGCCATCTGTCTTTTCCAGTGACCTTTCAACCACTTCAGACCTGTTGGATCTTTTATGACCTGCTCTGCTTTTATTTGACTTCCTGATGCTTTGTCTGCCGCGTCTTGGGGGAAGGAAACCCCTGATTTGGGGAGTCTTTTGGATTGGATTTAGACTGGTTTTTTTTTGCTCGAGCATTCTTCCCTGGCCGCGTGGGCTCCTCTGGAGACTGGTTGCTACACTTTAATGGAGTTTCCTGGTTCAAGTCTGCCCTTTTGACATGCGCTGGGAGGATGTTGGCTCGGTTGTGTAGTCTGGGTGTGCTCCAGCTGCAAGCTAGTGAAGCAGGCGTGTTGCCTCCACTGTTCCTTGGGTGCTGCGAGGTGTGTTCTTGCCGGATCTCCACAGCAACAGCCTTGCGACAGTAATTTAGCCAGGCGGCAGGCAGGTTGCAGTTTGGTTGAAGCCTTTTGAGCACTTCCAACAGGCAGAATGTCCAACTATGTTGTTTTCTGTGCAATATCAATGCATCCTCTGATTCGGGATCCTCCTTCAAGACTTTTCTGTCAAAATCGACTATGTGACAGTGAGAGTGTTACCAGGAGACCTGATGAAATTCCTTTGCAAGGATTCTCTATTGAGATCTTACTTGTTTTACGATGTAACTCATGGAAGAGAACCTCATAGGCGTGGATCTGTATCATATCAGAATATTCATGAAGCACAATTTGCTTGCAATTTTATGAGCTGCTTCAACGAGTCACTAAGTTGGCAGGCATAAAGGTTTCTGTTGGATTTATCACACCTTACAAGCTACAGCTGAAATGTTTGCACCGAGAGTTTGATGTTGTCCTCAAATCTGATGAAGGAAAAGGTTTATTTATCATTACGGTAGATGCCTTTCAGAGCCAGGAGCGTGATGTAATCATTATGTCTTGTTTCCGAGCTTCAAATCATGGGGTTCCCAAGCTTCTGGTGTGTCATCAGGATATTCTGGTATTCGTCATGAAGTCCTGGTTCAATCCTTGAAGATCATTCCAGTCTCCTTAAAGATATTGCCGAATCATTTGGGTATAAGGGCCTAGTAGCTTCATCTGAAGCAATCTAGTGACTAGTCAGTACCTTAATTGAAGGGATATTTTAATTCTAATCCCGAAACATCTTCAGGGACTGCTCCAGTTTATGGGGTATGGAGCTTGCCCAATTGCCCCTCATAGAGAAATTTTCCTGTTTGGCCCTACAAAACACCTGCAAACATTACTTGGTGGAATGCATTTTTGTCTGTGTAAGTTTGAAGAAGGGGATCAGATAAGGGAACTGCCGTGCTCTCATTTCTTCCACAGAAATTGTCTTGACCAAGTGGAGGATCACCAACAAACAATGTCCTCTATGCAGATTCTCCCTCATACCAGAAGAGACTGGCTGAGGAGAAGAGAGCAGAGAATCATAGAAGGGTCATGTTCTGGTTCTCCTCCTTCCAACGGTCATGGATTTCACAAATGTGGTGGCTAAGGGCTAATTTGGAGCGGTGTTCGAAGGATTTTGGATCTACTTCTGAGAAACCCAGGGATGCATGGCAACAATCTTTGGGAAGAGGAGATAGGGTGTCGCCAGAAGATCAGCGAGGGAATGATAATCCCGGGTGTCAATGCGACCCGACCGAACTATGGGCAGAGATGCACATTTCGGACTATACAATTGATTTTATGAAGTCAAGAGCATGGCCGTTAACAGAGTTTGGACCTTCAGCAGGCTGAGGAAGAGAAGTTGCGTAGGTTGTGTTGCTGTTGCCCGAGCCCTGGTCGACGTGCTTGTTGGATTGGAAGAATTCTAATCAGGCATGTTAACTATACTCCTTGTAATAGTTTTCTACCTTCTTTCAGTATCTTGAAATGATTATTCTTTCCTCTTGAATGGCGCCTAGACAAAATGTTTTCGTGGTTGTTTATATCGCTGCCTGATTGTGTTGGTTGTTCCTTTAAATCTCATTCCAATTTCGCTGGTTTTGCTTAGAATGTTCTTTCCTCTCTTATAGCTTACTCTATTTATATTTGTCTAAATGGGCTACTGCAATATTGAGTGATGCAGTCTAGTTCGTAGGGAAGGAAATATTATAGAGTTTTGTTTGCTTGTATGACTCTCTTTTAAAAGAATTTTGTGATGGTATTTATAATTGAAGGCTTACTATATGGAAGGTTAAGCCTTCATATCTCTATTTGGTTGAATAAATACGTATTTCCTGTTTAGGGCTCTCCTGTTTTGCTAAAAAGTACATTAATAGTGACATTGTGTTCTAAAACTTGTCTAAGCCTGTGGGCATTCCTTACTTTTTGTTTAATTAGAAAATGGCATTAGGGTCTTGTTTTAGAACTGTTCATGGTTGACTTTTGTACCCAGTTCTAGAGGATGAATAACCTGACATCTATTTTGGCCTCTACGTGTTGAGAGAATTACTATACCTACTTCCTGGTTCAAACTCTTGTTTGATTAAAGTAAGGGGGAAACATTGTAAGTTTTATTGAATGAAATCTCTACAAATTTTATTAAGGGTCGCAAGCAAGCTATTAATAGCTGGACTGAAACAAAAGTTGTAGGTGAATCCATGGTATTGGACTCGTGAACTCGTTTCCTGTTAGATGACAGCTGATTACAGTGATAATATAATAGGTGGTTATTATATTCATCTGTTTGATATTTTTCTAGACATTTCCTTGATAAGCCCACATGGATCGGGTAAAATTTCCATCTTCTATACCATTGGCAAGGAGCTCATAGAACTTCTAGGCCTGACTGCACTGCGTAACCTTCCTGATGGATATGTGTGTTGGTTCTTTTTTTTTTTGTGCTTGCACTCGTGGTAAGGTCTTTTGAGTCTGGGGCATCGTTGGTGTATTACCCTCTGCGTATCGAATCCCTTTGTTTTCGAACTCGAATATCTTATACTTCAAACTTGGTTACTAAAAGGTCCCATTTTGTGGCCTTGTTAAGGAAATCAATTTTTATTTTTATTTTAAAATACTTATTGACATTGTCGGAAATATATAAAAATTATTAACGACTTTTGGGTTTAGCCTTCCCTTATATTATGTAGAGAAGTTGACGTTTAGGATAAGGTTTGTTGGTAGAATAATGGCCCTTTTTGTGTCTCCTTTGTATGCTTTTGGAAGAGTGGTTTTGTTTTGTTAACTAGTCCTACGTTTAAGAAATCCTATAAGAAGGTAGTGGTAAAACTCCTTGGTTAAAACTGAAACTATAGTTGTTTTTCTTTTAAGGGCGTCGAACCCTTATTACTATGAAGCCTCCCCCTGGGAGATTTGGATAACGTCGTTTTGTTTCGCGCCTACGATCATAATTAGTATGTTTTGTCTTCTCTTGGACCTCTTTAGATGGATGGATTGAGTATTGGATTCCAATCACGTAATCCATAGGATTACATGAAGGAAATATCAACACTCTTGACTTTCTTGTTCCTAACCCATAAGGTCTTGCCTTGATTTATGTGATTTTGTTCTTACTGGTATTTTGACTTTCTCCTTGTTGGATGGTTTAGATTTCTTTCTCATGCGAATAATTTTGGAGTTGTGGGTTGTGTTTTAAATCCATTTTTGAATTAGAACATTCCTTTCTTGATATTGTTAAATGTTAGCTTACTGTTGCAATGTGTAGCCTTAACATGCTCAGTTCTCGCGAACTGATTCTAGCTAGTATTTGTGCAGATGGATTATGCGAGTAGATTAAAGGAAAGAGTTGTAAAGGTTTCATCAGTGCAATTTATGAAGTTCCTTGTAAAAATGTCCAATGTGAGGTAAATTTTGTAATAGTGCTTGCAAAGGAGTTTAGAAGACCTCTTGCCTTGGGTTGTTCTGAAATTTCGTGATGATGTTGTCTTGTCCTTCTGTAGGTAAACTGGTAACTTACCTTTGTGAGAAATGGTATTCAATCTTTACATTGATATGAGTATTGTAAAACTTTGATCTTGAGAATAAATTGTCAAGTTCAATCTTTCTAAGACTGAGTGACAATATATTATAAGTAAAGTAAAATGGGTCGGTTAACCCTTAAAGAAGCTAAACAAAAATAATAATTTTATATTCAACAAATAAATGTAGAGGTGATCTACTTGAAATCAAATAATTCCATGAGTGATCAAAATGAAACCATCCTTTGTGAAGTAAAAATTTTATAACTTGATATCCCTAGCTACACTAGCGAACATTATCCTTTTTATGGTGAATTCTTAGAATGATCCTAAGGTGAAACAAATTGTTAGTTGATATAAGATAATAAGATTTAATAAGTAGGAGGAATCGGTTTCGAAACCACGCAATCTGTCTCTCAACCATTTGAAAGGTAAATTGTTTTCTTTTGTAAAAATCATCCAGTGAAGCCTAAGTAAAATATTTAATAATTTTTGATAAATCCTCAAGCTTCAGTAAAGGCCGGGTTAATAACTAATGAGGTCATAAAGATGAATTCAACTCAACCTTTTTCCAAGGTGCTTTGTCTTTCTTCTCTTAAGTATGTTAAACACAAACCCATGTTGTCATATGGGCATGAACAAGTTCTAGTAGCAGTAAGTGTTAATAGATGGCCTTGTGGAATTAAATTACCTCCTTTCTCTAAATAAACGAATTAAACAAATAAATGTCATAATAGAGAAGATTTAAAGTTAATTACTCAGTGAAAAAGGAATAAACTTAGCTTGGTAAGATGAATTGTATGAATCATATCTTGAGTCTCCTTGAAAACGTAAGCTAAGAATTGCAAGATGTCTTATTAAAATAAATAACCCTCAAGAATATCTCATTGTGGTTGGCCCTAACTGTAAGTGTGTTTTGTGGTTGGACTTCTATGTTGTCATGTCTAAAAGAAAAGTAAATTGTCCTTGAAAGGTGTGAACGTTTCCGTGCTTCCCTTATGGCCATTCTTTTATCAAGTTGTTCACAGTGTTAGTTGTATCCTTGGTGACGACATGTTGCGTCATGTTATGTGTCAAGCAAGTCAAAAAAAAAATTATCCTGTCTTTTACTGTGTTGTTCGTGTGTGAATTTTTGGGTCGTTACACTTGGTATCAGAGCGTAGGTTCATGCTCTCGAACCTATGGGCCGGATTGGTGTTGTATGGTGATGTTACATGATGGTGATGGTGTTACATGATGTTGTTTCATGGAGATGATGGTATTGCATGATGATGATTTATATTGGAAGAGTAATGTGGTATAAGCGTGATGTGATTATTGTCGTAATTGTGATATTGTGAACGCACGTGATGTGTATGTCACTTTGTGCGTGTTTGTGATCATGTTGATATGTTGGGGATGGGAGTATTCTCTCTCCTTCTTGTGGATTCTATGAAGAGTTCACGTGTGAATGACTGTTTGTGATGTGTGAAAAGAATTATAATGTGGATGACGTAGTGTTGGAGCATTGTGGCATATTGTGGTATGTAGGTGTATCAATGTGTTGTATGACTAGATTGATGTTAAAAGAGATGAGTTGTATCATGATGTTTTTACCATGTTTTGAAGAAATGTGTGTACCACCTTGTTATGTAGCAATGGATGTTATGTTGTGATGTACTATGTTCATCGTATGTATGATTTGTGCAAATATGTAATGCTTCATGTTGTGATTTAGGGTCATACGGTGAGTGTATGAACCCTATCGTATGGTGATTGCACTTTGGGTGCAGAATGTGGTAAAGTGGTGTGTTACACCCAGTGAATGTATGATTGTGATCTACCTTGTATATGTACCACCATTGTGTTAGTGATGTAGTTACATGTTATGTTGTGAACCTTACGCTAACCGACCCTGAGGGTAATCGGTAGAAGTGTATGTTGAGAGTGAGGAATGGTGTACCATGGGTCAATAACTTGAGCCAAACTTTGGTTTAGTAGATAACATGTGATTCTTTCCTCTCTCCGTATGTGGTTGTATGTATGCAACCTAAGTGCAACTATGACTATGTTTAGCCTTGTCGAAGTGGTGGCGGGATGATTCAGATAGAGGTGATGACAGTTGTATTATTGATATGTATTTTGCGAGCAGAGGCTCGATGTTCCGAGTGCTAGCAACTCGTTGAGTACCCCTTGGTGGCCAGATAAGGCCACACAGTTATCGTAATGTGACATTATTATAAGTTGATTTTATTCGTAAATTGAGCTTTTTACTTTATTTTGTAAGGACCAGTAGCTTTTCTTGATTGCCATGCTTTACAATTTTGGGCATTTCCTTGGTTTGTGGCACTAACATGGGGATTTTGATACTAACTATGGCTATTTGGCCATTTATTTTGCTTGAATTTGGGTCTTCTTTTAAATTTGGAATTTTTACCGCCTTGCCCAAGGCTTGTACTTTGCCACTTGGCACTTTGATTGGATTGTTGTGCTGGTTCTATTGTCGTGATGTGTGGAATAGGGTCATGGGATGCACCATGGAATGGTTGGACCTATGGACCCGCTTCGTTGTATAGGGGTATGCCCCAAGGAGTTACAGATAACTAGCGGGTTGTTGAACCACGCGTTATTATGTCACTTGGGTTAGGAGTGTTCGAACTCTATGTGTCTTAGGCCATAGGGTCAACCGGCCTCCTTGAGGGAGGCATAAGAGTTTGAGGGAGGCATAAGAGACTTGAGGAAGGTATAAGAGTTTGAGGGAGGCATAAGAGAATTGAGGGAGGCATAAGAGTTTGAGGGAGGCATAAGAGACTTGAGGGAAGGCATAAGTTTGAGGGAGGTTAAGAGACTGATAAGAGTTGGAGGGAGGCTTATGATATTTGTCTGTATGGTTGATGTTTCAGGATATATGTTGAGTTATTGTGATGTTTTGGTAGTGGTCTTTTGATGTATGTGTTACTCATGTCAGATGGATATGTGTTGTGATGTTGTGGATATGTCATTGATTCCCTTGTGGACACTATGTACCTGTAGCATTTGTTTGGTGCTATGTGAATTTTTCATCGATGCAAATTGAGGAAATGTCTGGTGGATTGTAGTACTCTTTTGTTTGAGTATTTTGTATGTCAGTCATTGATGTGTGACGAGTACTATGTTATGTGGACTGTGCCTATTCTATTCCGTATTTGAGTAACCTTTTTGTGGTGTAATACAATCTTGAAGTATATACTTGTGTGCTTGTGAATCTGTAGTGTCTTGTGAACCTGATAGGGTGTTGTGTTAGCAGTTCATGTTGGGCACCCACAATAAGGAATAAACCAAAACTCTTCAATGATGAAATTTTAAAATAAATTAAACTGAGAATAATGTTAATGGAAAGGAGACTAATGAAATAATGAATAAGAGGGAACTGCCAATCTTCACAGAACATTGAAAGTTAAAATTTCTACCAAATGTTCCTAAGGCTACCCTGTGGCTGTGCTTTAATCAACTAAAATTTTAAACCATAAAGTGTACTTTCTCCTTTACCTGTTCTTGGTTGCGAACCATTTCTTTTCTGTTGTGTTATGTCGCATTGAGGACGATGCTTTCTTAAGGGGAGGAGAATGTAATGCCCTGTTCTACGGCATCGACTTTCGAGTGCTACGCATGGAACCATTGTGCCTTCGTGATCATTGTGTATACTTCCAAAATTTACTTGGTCACAGGGAAATACTCAATCATCTATCGTCTCCATTATGGTTTTGATGGATGCCGTGTTAGGCTGTTGTCAAACATGGCCCATTTTGGCAATGAAATTTACGACCTTGTGGCGTCTTTGCTTTACACCTACCAAATCATGTTGTAGAGGCTAGATTTACACCTGCTTGTACTATGAGTATGAATTAATATTTTAGTTTACACACATGGATAGCAGAAAATAGATGCACATAGAGTTGAAACTGCCACTTACTTGAAGATGGATATCGGTGTAATTTATTTAGTAGTATCCGAATATCTCTCTAAGAACATACAATTATCTTACCTGTAAGGTACCTATGTCCTC
Organism: Taxus chinensis; assembly: GCA_019776745.2. Classification (NCBI taxonomy): domain Eukaryota; kingdom Viridiplantae; phylum Streptophyta; class Pinopsida; order Cupressales; family Taxaceae; genus Taxus; species Taxus chinensis. The sequence goes on along the minus strand of CM034155.1, from coordinate 383,084,450 downwards.
TAGGTTTCTATCGGCCGCTCTCAATAAACTGAGCCCTGATTATACCTGCATGAGGAGGATCCTTTCTTGCCATTGGAGTTGCTGAGCCTTTTCATTATGAAGAAAAATTGCTGTGTTGAATTCTTAGCGTTTAACATTTTTTCTCACTGCTGCCAGTATAGTATTCTGAGATAAGAACATGATAAAATAGGTTTATGCAGCGTAGTGAATTTTTCAAGTTAGTGATTTTAAATCTAGGGAGCTTCCACGTCATATCAGAAAAATTTCACATCTATTGTACAAATGATAACCTGCGACACTTGTTTCCTTTTGTTGAAAGAGAACCTAGACGTTACATCTATGAAGCTGGACCGTGAAGAGCACTTATTCTTTCTTTTCTTTTAGGCAAGGCCAATGTTGGTCTTTCCTTTGGTTTGAATGCCAAGTGGGGGGCAGTTGGCCACCTGTCTTTTCCAGGGTGACCTTTAAACCACTTCTAGACCTGTTGGATCTTTTATGACCTGCTCTACTATTTCAGACTTCCTGATGCCTTTGTCTTCCGCGTCTTGGGGGAAGGAAACCCCTTATTTGGGGAGTTTTTTTATTGGATTTAGACTGCGTTTTTAGTGCTTGAGCATTCTTCCCTGGCCGCGTGGGCTCCTCTTCGAAACTGGTCGCTACACTTTAATGGAGTTTCCTTCCAAGTCTCCCCTTTTGACACCCTGCTGGGAGGATGTTGGCTCGGTTGTGGAGTCTGAGTGTGCTCCAGCTACAAGCTAGTGAAGAAGACGTGTTTCCTCCATTTTCATTGAGTGCTGCGAGGTGTGTTCTTGTCCGGAGGATCCACAGCAACAGCCTGCAGTAGTTTTTAGCCAGGCGGTAGACAGGTTACAGTTTGGTTGAAGCCTTTTGAGCGCTTCCAACAGGCAGAATGTCCAGCTATGTTGTTTTCTGTGCAGTATCAATGCATCCTCTGATTCGGCATCCTCCTTCAAGACATTTCTATCAAAATCGACTATGTGACAGTGAGAGTGTTACCAGGAGACCTGATGAAAATTATTGCAAGGATTCTCTATTGAGACCTTACTTGTTTTACGATGTAACTCATGGAAGAGAATCTCATAGGTGTGGATCTATTATCATATCAGAATATTCATGAAGCACAATTTGCTTTGCAATTATATGAGCTGCTTCAACGAGTCACTAAATTTGGCAGGCATAAAGGTTTCTGTTGGATTTATCACACCTTGCAAGCTACAGCTGAAATGTTTACACCAAGAGTTTGATGTTGTCCTCAAATCTGATGAAGGAAAAGGTTTATTTATCATTACGGTAGATGCCTTTCAGAGCCAGGAGCGTGATGTAATCATTATGTCTTGTGTCTGAGCTTCAAATCATGGGGTTGGCTTTGTAGCTGTCATCATTCTGGTATTCGCATGAATCCTGGCAATCTAAGATCATCGAGCTCGCAAAGGAGCACTTTATGGTTAAGGGCAAATTCAGCTGTATTGAATACAATCTAGTGACTGGTCAGCCTTAATTGAGGATATTCTAAGTCTAATCCCGAAACATCTTCAGGACTGCTTTTATGGATATGGAGTCTCCCTACCAAGATGATTTTTTTTGGTTACAAAGCCATCTTCTTTTGCTTGTTTCTTTGTGTAAGACCTAAGAAGGGGATCAGATGCTACCTGTGATTTTTCCTTCCACAGAAATTGTCTTGACAAGTGGATGGATCCCAACAAACAACCTGTCCAATGCATTGATTCTCCCTCATACCAGGAGACCACATGGCTGGAGGAGTTTGGAGCAAGAACTGACAGAAGAGATCATGTTCTGGTTCTGTGGGCAAAACGGTCATGGATTTCATAGTATGTGGTCTAAGGGCTAATTTGGAGCGGTGTTTTAGAGGATTTTGGATCTACTTCTGAGAAACCAAGGGATGCATGGCAACAATCTTTGGGAAGAGGAGATAGGGTGTCGCCAGAAGATCAGCGAGGGAATGATAATCGGGTGTCAATGCGACCCGACCGAACTATGGGCAGAGATGCACATTTCAGACTACACAATTGATTTTTTTATGAAGACAAGAGCATGGCCGTTAACAAAGTTTGGACCTTCAGCAGGCTGAGGAAGAGAAGTTGCACAGGTTGTGTTTCTGTTGGCCCGAGCCCTGGTCGACGTGCTTGTTGGATTGGAAGAATTCTAATCATGCATGTTAAATCTACTCCTTGTAATAGTTTTCTACCTTCTTTCAGTATCTTGAAATGAATATTCTTTCCTCTTGAATGGCGCCTAGACAAAATGTTTTCGTGGTTGTTTATATCGCTGCCTGATTGTGTTGGTTGTTCCTTTAAATCTCGTTCCAATTTCAACTAGTTTTGCTTAGAATGTTCTTTTCCTCTCTTATAGCTTACTCTATTTCATATTTGTCTAAATGGGCTACTGCAATATTGAGTGATGCAGTCTAGTTCGTAGGGAAGGAAATATTATAGAGTTTCGTTTGCTTGTATGACTCTCTTTTTAAAAGAATTCTGTGATGGTATTTATAATTGAAGGCTTACTATATGGAAGGTTAAGCCTTCATATCTCTATTTGGTTGAATAAATACGTATTTCCTGTTTAGGGCTCTCCTGTTTTGCTAAAAAGTACATTAATAGTGACATTGTGTTCTAAAACTTGTCTAAGCCTGTGGGCATTCCTTACTTTCTGTTTAATTAGAAAATGGCATTAGGGTCTTGTTTTAGAACTGTTCATGGTTGACTTTTGTACCCAGTTCTAGAGGATGAATAACCTGACATCTATTTTGGCCTCTACGTGTTGAGAGAATTACTATACCTACTTCCTGGTTCAAACTCTTGTTTGATTAAAGTAAGGGGGAAACATTGTAAGTTTTATTGAATGAAATCTCTCCAATATTTTATTAAGGGTCGTGCAAGCAAGCTATTAATAGCTGGACTGAAACAAAAGTTGTAGGTGAATCCATGGTATTGGACTCGTGAACTCGTTTCCTGTTAGATGACAGCTGATTACAGTGATAATATAATAGGTGGTTATTATATTCATCTGTTTGATATTTGCTAGACATGTCCTTGATAAGCCCACATGGATCGGGTAAAATTTCCATCTTCTATACCATTGGCAAGGAGCTCATAGAACTTCTAGGCCTGACTACACTGCGTAACCTTCCTGATGGATATGTGTGTTGGTTCTTATTTTTGTGCTTGCACTCGTGGTAGGGTCTTTTGAGTCTGGGGCATCGTTGGTGTTTTACCCACTCGTGCGTATCGAATCCCTTTGTTTTTGAAATCAAATATCTTATACTTCGAACTTGGTTACTAAAAGGTCCCATTTTGTGGCCTTGTTAAGGAAATCAATTTTTATTTTAATTTTAAAATACTTATTGGCATTGTCAGAAATCTATAAAAATTATTAACGACTTTTGGGTTTAGCCTTCCCTTATATTATGTAGAGAAGTTGACGTTTAGGATAAGGTTTGTTGGTAGAATAATGGACCTTTTGTGTCTCCTTTGTACGCTTTTGGAAGAGTGGTTTTGTTTTGTTAACTAGTCCTACGTTTAAGAAATCCTATAAGAAGGTAGTGGTAAAACTCCTTGGTTAAAACTGAAACTATAGTTGTTTTTCTTTTAAGGGCATCGAACCCTTATTACTATGAAGCCTCTCCCTGGGAGATTTGGATAACATCATTTTGTTTCGCGCCTACGATCATAATTAGTATGTTTTGTCTTCTCTTGGACCTCTTTAGATGGATGGATTGAGTATTGGATTCCAATCACGTAATCCATAGGATTACATGAAGGAAATATCAACCCTCTTGACTTTCTTGTTCCTAACCCATAAGGTGTTGCCTTGATTTATGTGATTTTCTTCTTACTGGTATTTTGACTTTCTCCCTTTTGGATGGTTTATATTTCTTTCTCATGCGAATAATTTCGGAGTTGTGGGTTGCGTTTTAATCCATTTTTGAATTAGAACATTCCTTTCTTGATATTGTTAAATGTTAGCTTACTGTTGCAATGTGTAGCCTTAACATGCTCAGTTCTCGCGAACTGATTCTAGCTAGTATTTGTGTAGATGGATTATGAGAGTAGATTAAAGGAAAGAGTTGTAAAGGTTTCATCAGTGCAATTTATGAAGTTCCTTGTAAAAATGTCCAATGTGAGGTAAATTTTGTAATAGTGCTTGCGAAGGAGTTTAGAAGACCTCTTGCCTTGGGTTGTTCTGAAATTTCGTGATGATGTTGTCTTGTCGTTCTGTAGGTAAATTGGTAACTTACCTTTGTGAGAAATGGTATTCAATATTTACATTGATATGAGTATTGTAAAACTTTGATCTTGAGAATAATTTGTCAAGTTAAATCATTCTAAGACTGAGTGACAATATATTATAAGTAAAGTAAAATGGGTCGGTTAACCCTTAAAGAAGCTAAACAAAAATAATAATTTTATATTCAACAAATAAATGTAGAGGTGATCTATTTGAAATCAAATAATTCCATGAGTGATCAAAATGAAACAGTCCTTAGTGAAGTAAAAATTTTATAACTTGATATCCCTAGCTACACTAGCGAACATTATCCTTTTTATGGTGAATTCTTAGAATGATCCTAAGGTGAAACAAATTTTTAGTTGATATAAGATAATAAGATTTAATAAGTAGGAGGAATCGGTTTCGAAACCACGTAATCTGTCTCTCAACCATTTGAAAGGTAAATTTTTTTCTTTTGTAAAAATCATCCAGTGAAGCCTAAGTAAATGTTGTATATATCTTTCCCCTGGGTAGATATATGCAAAGAGCAAGAGAATGGAGAAATCAAAGAAGCTCAAATCCCTGACGTGCGCCCAAGGCACACAGAATGGGCGCACGACACAGAGTGTCGACAGAAGAAATGGTGCGCCCAAGGCGCACAGAATGGGCGCACGACACAGAGTGTCGACAAGGAAAATGGTGCGCCCAAGGCGCACAGAATGGGCGCACGACACAGAGTGTCGACAAGGCAAAGGATGCGCCCTTGGCGCATGGAAGAGGATGTCGACACACACACGGATGCGCCTATGGCGCACCTTCAGGATGCGCAACATTCTGAGTGCTGACAGGAAGCAGACCCTGACCCAGATATTCAGATGGCCATAACTTTTGACTGGGAGCTCCGATTCACACAAGGTTGGACTTTTCGGAAAGCCTACGGCGTCCTCTGCCTAACTACGACTGGATATCTTTAATTGGGTGGGAACAAGTTCTTAAAAATGAAAAATACAGTTTGCCACTTTTGGGGTTTGATATGGTCCTCACCTACCACCATAATGAGATGAATTAAATACAACCTGAGGTGGTTGGGGTAGTTTTGGACTTTCTCTCTCTTCTCTCTCTCATTCTTCCTATAAATTGTAAGGAGGGGCTTCTTTCTAAAGGTTGGACATTTCTGTTTTGCCCCTCCCTTCTTCTCTTTGGCAAGTGAACTTGTGGAGTTCAAACCTCCCATTTAAAACTGTAATGCAACTTTGCCTCTTGGTATTTTGCAGTGTGTTGTATCAATCCTTGGAGCAAATTAATATATGTCTGTGGATGATTTCTCAACCCTCTCTGTATTCATTTGCGTCCCCTTGATCTTTCACTGTGAATCTGGCTATCTGTGTATGATCTTGCATTGCATGTTAATGGTCTGTGTTTATTTGGCAAGACAGGTGTTCTTCATTCCTCGGTGCATCACCTCCTTAGCTTAGGTTTATTTTTATGCATTTCTCTCTCCCTGTCTCCTTGGTAGTTAGATTAGGTTTTTGGGTAAACCTCTGTGTTTCATTGGTGCATCTGAACAGAGGAATAGGAGCCGGCCTTCATCCGGAGAGCTTTTCCGATTTCGCGAGGTCCCACACTTGGGAAAAGCTCCATGTTGTGCAGTCGCACTGAGACCTTCAACCCATCGCGTTGCAGAGTCCCAGGGGTGCTGTGATTTCGCATCAACAGTTTTGGCACGCCCGGTGGGACCCAGAGGTCATTCCACAGATTTGAAGGAATTTTCAAGAAATTCAGACTTAAAAAATTGCAAGTTTTACAGTTCAGTTTTTTCCACCTTCTAGGCTGAACTTTAAAATCAATTTTTAAGGACTCAACTTGCTCGAAACAATTCAAAATTTCACCAGTTGATAGATCGAGGAATAATTTTCAAAAGGGTATTCTCAGATTTTTGAGATTTTGACTTTAAAAATTTCATGTTTTTTTTGATTTCGGATTTCGGGTTTTCAGAAAATCTGGCATTTTTGGGTTTTCAAGACTGTCATTCCAAATCAATTCCCAAACCCTAAAAATATCAACTGTATAGGTCTTTCAAATTTTGAATTTAAATATTGTCAGGTTTGGTGTGTAACTTGGCAAAATCCAGCCTTTTAGAGGCTTGTTCTCTAACACATCTGGCGACTCCGAAAGGGATAGAATTCAGTGGTGTAGCAGCGAAGGTTGCCCAGGCACATGAGAAGAATTCAAACCAGGTCTAATACTCGGGAAGAGGGACTATTTGTTCACTTGCAACTTTCACCAGGTAGAGGAAGGAGAGGAAGAGGATCACAAAGATCGCCATCTCCGCCTAACAGGACTTTGTCTACACCTCCACCTGGTAGGCCTTTTATCGCATCAACCAGGGTTCTTAGGCCAATCATAATGGCGCATCTACCACCAAATCCCTTTGTCAATTTCACGGGAAGTAGTCCACTTGCCCTAAATGCTCAGAATCAAATTCCAGTTGCAGCGCTAAAGAATATCCCTTTTTTCACAGGAGAAAATCATACTACTCCTATTGATCACATCCAGGATATTGCTAATGTATGCGCAATCCACGAAATAAATGCAATGGATATTGCAGTCAAGTTGCTGGCTTCATCTTTCAAAGGCAAGGCCTTACAATGGTTTAGGAGCCTAGCAGCAGGATCTATTACAAATTGGAACCAAATTTGTTCAGCTCTTTGCAGCCAATTCGGGGAGAGGGTGGATAATTTGTCGTTATTGGAACAACTGACAACAATCAAAAGGGCTCCTAACAAACAAATGGCAGATTTCAACTTCAGGTTCCAACGGTCATGGGACAGGATCCCAATAACTGTCAGACCAACTGCCGAAGGAGCATTCCTTTATTTCTTAAAGGCTATAAATTCAGACATAGCCATGATGATCCAATCAATGGGAGGGACAACGCTGCCAGGGTCCTATGACACAGCGATCAGAGCAGAGAACTGTTTGATCCAAGCCGGAAAGTTTGCACCAAGGCCACCAATGCCTCTCTATCCAGACATGGGAAAGCCTACAACCAGTCAAGCACCAGAGTTGAATCCCATTCCAACTCCTAGGAATCAAAGCAATAATGAGGCGTCGACTTCTTCAAATGCTTCAAAGGAATTGCAGGAGGTCATGAAACAATTGCAGAACCTTGGAAATGAGCTTGTGACTATCAAAAGACAACAAGCTCAAAGTGCTAGGCCGTATCAGCCTCAAGCGCAGTACCAGGCTAGGCCCCCGTACCAACAAAATAGGCCACCACCACCTCAGGTTGTGAATCAAAACCAAAGCCAAGGACAACCTCAGGCTGCCAGGCCATTTCGACCGTATGATCCAAATGCAACGACATCCTCAAGAGCTTTGGTTCCAACGCAAAACAACATGGCACAAGAATACGACTGGTGTTACCCTTGCAATCTACCTCACAATCAGTCAGCATGTTTCAATGGTGCACTGAATCAGGATTTTATGGTGCAAACCATTGGTGTGCCTCAAGAACCAAGCCAAGAAGGGAATCAACAGCAAGAAACGCAACAAGAGAGACCTCCAACAGAGACCACATTGGCCAATTGGCAAACGGAAGACTTCTGTGGAGTTAACCAACAACCGTTTCAAGGCATGGCTACCAAAACACGGTCATTGAAGAGAATCATGGAAGAGGGACAACTGTGTAATCCAGTTGTTTCTCAGACCACTCCTACACAACAAGGGGTCGGTAGACCAAACGCAGCTCCAAATGTGCAAAATCAGCCTAAGGTGCCTGTTGTAGCAACACACGTACCTGTTCAACATCCAGAAAAGGCTGCACCAAGTAAGGGGCAGCAAAAGGACAGTTCATCCCCCTTCAACATCATCGAGCAGATGAAGAAGACACATGTGAACATTTCCATGTGGGAATCACTGGCGATCCCAGGGCAACGAGATTTATTGCAAGCTGCCATGGCTAATTGGTCTGCCACAAATGTATCAAATCAAGGACATGAGAAAGTTCTCACTAATGCAGTGCAACAGGATGGGTGCCAGACAAGCAAAAATTTGAAGCCTCCACCGTTCTATGTGTCATTGGTTGTTGGAAACCATTTGGTACACAACTGCATGATAGATTCAGGGGCAAGTAGTTCAGTAATGCCGAAGCAAATAGCGGATCAACTGGGTTTGAAGTATGAGCCAGTGCTGAAAGGAGTAGTACAGCTGGATGGAACGGCAGGTAAGGAACTGTTGGAGTCATCAAGGGGTTAAGCCTAACGCTACATGCCTGTCCTAATGTTACAGTTTTGCAAGATGTGTCTGTGATTGACCTCCCGCCACTCTTTGCGTTGTGTCTATCAAGAGACTTCACTGCAAAAATCGGTGGATATTTATCTGCAGATTGGTCACACATGATTTTTAGGACAAGGTATGGAGCCAAAGCAACAATCAGGTCAGAACCAATTGCCAATTTCCATATTGAGCCTCATGTACCAAATCCTATCAATGCAAATTGCTCAGTTTTTGATCAGGAGGAGTGTCTGAATGATCTAGAAACAGGTACTAAGGTCGAGGGAATCCCTGATTTAACTTTGGATGAATGGGCGAACAAGAGTCATGAATTTGACCCATACAAGGAAATTGAAGAATCTGAATTGGGCGTGTATTGTATACACGAAGAAAATTCACCCATTCCCAACATCATTCAGCTTGAACAAAAGGATGAAAACAAAGTTTGGCAGCTATTTTTCGACGGTTCAAGAAGCAGACAAGGTGCTGGAGGTGGTGCAATGTTGATTTCACCACAAGACATCAAATATTATTCAGCTTTTCGTTTCCAGTTTTCTTGTTCGAACAACACAGCTGAATATGAGGCCTTGATTCATGGACTTCATTGGGCCAGGAAAAAGGGCATAAAGAACTTGCAGGTGTTTGGAGACAGTGAGTTGATTGTCAACCAAGTTAGGGGACAACATGCTACAAAGAACGACTTGCTGAGGAGCTACAAGAATAGGGTATGGGACCTCATTGAGGATTTCGAAGCTTTCAACATTGTGTCCATACCCAGGAAGAAAAATGAAGTCGCAGATAGGCTCGCAGTAGTTGGAGCAACGTTTGATGTGGTTGACAACATCAGAAGGGAAAAAACACAACCACATATCCATGTGGTTGTGAGGCCAGCAGTTCCAGATAATAACACAAGCTGGCAGGTGTTTGAGAACGATCAACAGATCGTAAATTTCTTACAAGAAGAGGCTGAATTTTCAGCTAGGAATCAGGACAGATTAGAGCAGCAGTATGGGGATCAAGTAGTACAGCTGCGGACAAACAAGCTTCCTAAGGGTTTGGTAACATTGGAGTCTATCTTCAACCCTAACGACCAGTTTCGTAAGGAAAAGGCAAACATACGGGTCAAGAGAGAAGATTCAGAGCTAATTCCGGTTGGGGAAGACAAAACACTTCAAATTGGCAAAGTGGCCACTGAACAGGAGAAATCAGATTTCATACAACTTTGCCAAGAATTTCCAGATGTCTTCGCTTGGAGCTACGAAGACCTGAGAGGATTCAATCCAAATTTGGCACAACATACCATAGAATTGGATCCAGATGCTAATCCCATCAGGCAGAAACAGAGACCGGTCAACCCTCACATTGAGCCTCTAATGAAGAAAGAGCTAAACAAGCTAATAGAGGCAAGCATCATATTCCCAATCAAGCACTCAAGCTGGGTTGCGAACTTGGTTCCCGTCAGGAAGAAGAGCGGAGAAATTAGGCTATGTGTGGACTTTCGAGACCTCAACAGGGCATCTCTCAAAGATCATTACCCGCTCCCTTCCATGGAACAAATATTGCAAGTAGTATCCGGTTCAGAGAGATTCTCTCTCCTAGATGGCTACTCAGGGTACAATCAGGTAATGGTGAAAGAAGACGACCAATTCAAGACGGCTTTCACCACCAAATGGGGGACGTATGCCTACAAGAAAATGCCATTTGGGCTATCAAATGCTGGAGCCACCTTCCAAAGGGCAATGGATATGGCATTTAAGGGGTTGATCAATAAAATAGTTTTGATATATCTTGACGACATCACTGTATTCTCAAAAAATGCAGTGGATCACCTCTGTCATTTGAGGCAAGTATTTCAGAGGTGCAGAAGATTTGGGATATCATTGAATCCCAAAAAATGCATATTCTTGGCTCATGAGGGAAAACTTCTAGGCCATATTGTTTCAAAGGAAGGGTTGACGATTGACCCAGAAAGAGTTGAAGCAATTCGAGCATTGCCATTGCCAAGTCACAAGAAGGCTCTTCAAAGCTTCTTGGGAAGGATCAATTTCGTCCGCAGGTTTGTTCCAAACTTTGCAGCTCTCGTAAAGCCAATAACACTGATGTTAAAGAAGAGCATGGCATTTAAGTGGACATCTGAAGGCAAGGCAAGTTTTGAGGCAATAAAAGAGGCTATATCTCAAGCCCCAACTCTCGTCAATCCAGACTTCTCTAAGGACTTCGTGCTATATGCCTTTGGTGGTGGGGACACAATTTCTGCAATCTTGGTACAGCAAAATAAAGAGGGATTAGAGCAGCCAGTTGCTTTCTTCAGTCAAGGCTTGGAGGAATTCGAAACCAGGTACTCTTTCATTGAAAAGCATGTACTTGCAGTGATCAGGAGTTTAAAGAAATTCAAGCACCTAGTCTCGAACAACAAGATCCAATTGTTGGTCTCTCATGCGGGAGTTAAGGACTTCCTTCTAAACAAGGATCTGAATGAGAAGCGTGCAGGATGGATAACTCGTGTCATGGAATATGACATCGAGATCAAGGTCACAAAGCTAGTACGTGGAAAAGGACTATGTGAGCAACTAGCTTCGAGTCAACAAGTTGAAGCAGGTGATAAAAAAGAAGCTGTCTTAGTGCTACAGGATGGTCAAGAACACAAAAATGGTGATGTGCCTACTCCTTGTTGGACTCAGAATATGATACACTTCCTACGGACAAGCCTATGCCCCCCAGAAATGAGCAAAGCAAAGAGGAGATACTTCAGATTACAAGCCATTCCATATGTGCTTGTTGATGGTGTTTTGTTTAAGAAAGACATCAATGGAGTTCTATTGAGGTGCATTGGGACAGGCCAAATTGAAAGGGTGTTACGAGATTTTCACGATGAAGATTCTGGTGGACATTTTTCCCCACGAGTGACAGCTCTCAAGATAATGAAAGCAGGGTATTATTGGCCCACAGTGTTCAATGACTGCCATACATGGATAAGAAAGTGCAAGAAATGTGCACTCTTCACAGACAAAGAAAGATTGGCAGCGCTTCCATTGCACCCAATTCTGGTTGACCAACCATTTATGCAATGGGGATTGGATTTCGTTGGAGTCATCAATCCAAACTCAAGCCAAGGCCACAAGTGGATTCTCACGGCAACAGATTATTTCACCAAGTGGACCGAAGCAGTAGCGCTCAAGGAAGCAAGTGAGTCTAACATACTAGACTTTTATGAAGGAATAGTGACCAGGTTTGGTGTGCCATCCACTATCATATCAGATAATGCATTGGCATTTATAGGTTCCAAAATTACAGAATGGGCTGTTAAGAATGGAATCTACTTGAGCACCTCTTCAAATTATTACCCGCAGGGTAATGGACAGGCAGAGTCCACAAACAAAAATTTGCTAAGAATCATCAAGAGGACTCTGGATGAAAATCAAAGAACATGGCATACAAAGCTAAAATCAGCGTTATGGGCTGACAGAATAACACCAAAGAGGTCTACAGGGAATTCTCCCTACAAGCTGGTCTATGGGAAGGAGGCAGTATTACCCATATCATTAGAACTGCCTGCATTGGAGTTCATGAGGCAGTTGGAGTTAGCTGAGTTCGAACCAATGGAGGCCAGGTATGCAGAGTTGATGGAATTGGAAGAAATTAAAGAACATGCAGTTCAGACGATCGAAAAGGATCAGGCCTTAGTAAAAAGATGGTTTGATAAGAAGGCAAGAGCAAGGACCTTCCAGGAAGGGGATCTAGTTCTAAAATGGGATGCAGATCGGGCAAAACCAGGAAAGCATTCCAAGTTTGACGCCATTTGGAGTGGCCCCTACATGGTCACGGGGTGCAAGAGTAGCAATGCCTTCCAATTATCTACATTGGACGGAGAAGAACTTTCGATTCCGGTCAACGGAATCTATCTTAAACATTGTTACTGAAAAGAGAAAATTTCTACCCTTGTAAATATTAGCTTAGATTTCAATTCCTCTAAGTGCGTTTGCACATTGTCTTGTGGTAGTTAGGTTTCAGTTTCCCTAAGTGCTTTGGCACAGGTTTCGTTGCTCTCAGGTTGTTTCTACAGTTCAAAGTGCTGTCGGAGAAGGAGTTGCGATTTCAGGCTCGGGATCAGATATCAAGTTGGTTTCAGGTTATTTCTTATGACTCCATGCCCAATGGATTGCTAAAAGGCCACTGATCTTCTACCTAGCAGGCAGGTGATCCCATTGAGTCGCCAAATTGTTGTATATATCTTTCCCCTGGGTAGATATATGCAAGGAGCAAGAGAATGGAGAAATCAAAGAAGCTCAAATCCCTGACGTGCGCCCAAGGCGCACAGAATGGGCACACGACACAGAGTGTCGACAGAAGAAATGGTGCGCCCAAGGCGCACAGAATGGGCGCACGACACAGAGTGTCGACAAGGAAAATGGTGCGCCCAAGGCGCACAGAATGGGCGCACGACACAGAGTGTCGACAAGGCAAAGGATGCGCCCTTGGCGCATGGAAGAGGATGTCGACACACACACGGATGCGCCTATGGCGCACCTTCAGGATGCGCAACATTCTGAGTGCTGACAGGAAGCAGACCCTGACCCAGATATTCAGATGGCCATAACTTTTGACTGGGAGCTCCGATTCACACAAGGTTGGACTCTTAAAAATGAAAAATACAGTTTGCCACTTTTGGGGTTTGATATGGTCCTCACCTACCACCATAATGAGATGAATTAAATACAACCTGAGGTGGTTGGGGTAGTTTTGGACTTTCTCTCTCTTCTCTCTCTCATTCTTCCTATAAATTGTAAGGAGGGGCTTCTTTCTAAAGGTTGGACATTTCTGTTTTGCCCCTCCCTTCTTCTCTTTGGCAAGTGAACTTGTGGAGTTCAAACCTCCCATTTAAAACTGTAATGCAACTTTGCCTCTTGGTATTTTGCAGTGTGTTGTATCAATCCTTGGAGCAAATTAATATATGTCTGTGGATGATTTCTCAACCCTCTCTGTATTCATTTGCGTCCCCTTGATCTTTCACTGTGAATCTGGCTATCTGTGTATGATCTTGCATTGCATGTTAATGGTCTGTGTTTATTTGGCAAGACAGGTGTTCTTCATTCCTCGGTGCATCACCTCCTTAGCTTAGGTTTATTTTTATGCATTTCTCTCTCCCTGTCTCCTTGGTAGTTAGATTAGGTTTTTGGGTAAACCTCTGTGTTTCATTGGTGCATCTGAACAGAGGAATAGGAGCCGGCCTTCATCCGGAGAGCTTTTCCGATTTCGCGAGGTCCCACACTTGGGAAAAGCTCCATGTTGTGCAGTCGCACTGAGACCTTCAACCCATCGCGTTGCAGAGTCCCAGGGGTGCTGTGATTTCGCATCAACAGTAAAATATTTAATAATTTTCCATAAATCCTCAAGCTTCAATAAAAACCGGGTTAATAACTAATGAGGTCATAAAGAAGAATTCAACTCGGCCTTCTTCTTGTAACCAGTTTTTTTAGGTGCTTGGTAATCTTTCTCTTGAGTATGTTGAAAGCGAATCCATATTGTAATAAGGTTATGAGCGAGTTTTAGTAGCATAAGTGAGGATAGATGGCCTTGTGGAATTAAATTACCTCCTTTATTAAATAATTGAATTAAACAAATAAATGTCATAATAGAGAAGATTTAAAGTTAATTACTCAGTGAAAAAAGGAATAAACTTAGCTTGGTAAGATGAATTGTATGAATCATATCTTGAGTCTCCTGGAAAACGTAAGCTAAGAATTGTAAGATGTCTTATTAAAATAAATAACCCTCAAGAATATCTCATTGTGTTTGGCCCTAACTGTAAGTGTGTTTTGTGGTTGGACTTCTTTGTTGTCATGTCTAAAAGAAAAGTAAATTATCCTTGAAAGGTGTGAACGTTTCCGTGCTTCCTTTATGGCCATCCTTGTATCAATTTGTTCACAGTGTTAGTTGTATCCTTGGTGACGACATGTTGCGTCATGTTATGTGTCAAGCAAGTCAAAAAAAATTTATCCTGTCTTTTACTATGGTGTTCGTGTGTGAATCAATGGGTAGTTACAATGTTTCCCTCCACAAATATGTTTCAATGCATTAGAGTCTATATTTATGTTTACATCATTTTTTAATTCTCATTGCAACAAGGATCTATTGTTGCACATCAAGAGGGTCTAATAAATATAGAAATTGTAGAATCAGGTACTTCTCATCCTTTACCAGTCCTACTGTGTTTGTTGCTTTTGTTTTCGGTTCCTTTTAGGCTTTTTCCAATGGAATGTGAATAAAGAGGTTACCATAAGATGTATCTTGAGGTTAGCTGTAAAGAGTTGGGAGGAATGTTTCATTTAAACATTCAAGATTCTTAAACTAAAAGGATATTGATACTCTTGTGAAGTGAAATCTCTCTCTGTGTTTATGCTATCAAGGCATGTTATTATGGATGTTCACATGAAGATTAATGTTGTGTTAATGGATTAGAGTAGCTGTGGATTTTATTTCATCATCTCAATAATCTTTCATATCATAGATAACCTTCTATAGAAATAGCAAAAATGACCTTTTCCGTTTCAGCATATTGAATCTTTTGTTCAAGTCCATTGATCATTATCATATCATATATGCTCAACTTCTCTTGCTCATGCATTATCACTTACCGTGCAATTATTTTACACATTATTTGTTAGATTTTTTTTCTCATTTGCTCCATATTTTTTACTCAGGATGTAATAGAAACTTCTTAAGGAAATCTGGCCTAAAGTGTATATATAATCTTCATACAATTGATAGCCTTGTTTTGAACCTTATCTTGACACATAAAGAATCCTCTTTGTGCATCTCTTCACATTAATTTAGTGTTTGAAGTGATAATATATCTATTGATCTTGCATTAAATGCACTCTTAGAAAAATTATAGTAACTGTAAGTTTGTGATCCACTGATGGATGCTAAATATAGAATAAATGTTTGAATACAATCCCGAGCTTCTATTGTTTAGCATTTTTTCTAGTATATAAAATTATTTAAGTGTGGTTGCTCATTGTGAATCAGTATCATGCTTTTGAACTTCATTTCAAATTACATTGAAAATTGGTAAACCTCAGTTCTTAGGGAATCATGTTGAACTATTATGGGTCAATTGCTTGATTTCAGGTTTGAGGCTTATGAAGTTACACTTAAAAATTACATAGAAAACATGCAATGCTTAATGCTTCCATATTTTTGAGAACCTTTTAAGTTAAGTCATTTTCCCAAGGACTGATAGAGAGGGAACAAAGTTTAGGATTTTTTTATGTATTGTTCTTATTTTATGCCTGACCCCACACCTTTAAAGGCATGACCAACCAATCCTGGAGCTTGTGCTCTGCCACATTGTAGCAATCCTTGCTATCTATGATTTACAGTTCTCATTTTTTTCTTGTTTAAGCCATAATTGTTGTGTAAGTTGATAGAAGGCTTATTTTTTCACTCAAATTTTTCTCTACTTTCTTTTTCCTTTTGGAACTAGTTAATGATGAGGAGTGGAGAATGATGAATAGATTTCACATATTTAAGTTCACAAATGTTTGATCCATCATCTACCTTACCATCAAGTACTTGATATAATTGAAAAACTCTACAAATTTTGGAGATTGATCTTCCCAAATGATATTTTTCTTACTTAAAAGGAATACAAAGATGGAAACCAAATATTTTTGTTGATTAAATTATTGCTATCAAATGATGATCTCTTTTGGAAAGGATGCGTATTTAATGGAGAAATTTTTCTCTCAAAATTTTGAGCATTAATACCCAATCTGCAAAAAAAAATCCAATAATTAAAGTTAATTAGATTTCTAAAACATTTTAATTCCTGCAAGTTATATGAAGGAAATTTAAGTTATCGACATAACTCGATCAAAGTAATATTGTCGTGGTATTATATTAGAATTTTATAAGGCATCCCTTCAAAACCTTTAACTTAGGTATAGGCGAACCTTTGAAATTGGATGAAAAATCTATTAAATTGAATTATTATTTGTTTTTCTTATTTGGAAAATTGGTTGGTGGTACATCCCACCAACAACAAACTATGAACATGGTGAATGCATCATTCACCATTATAAAATGAATTTTGTTGTTGTCAAGAGTCAATTGGGTGTAACATCCATAGATTGGTTGAGAAATATTATACCTTTCATGACTTTAAATACAAACCCAAATTTTATATCCCCTAATAGCAAACATCAAATAGGAAGTGATATAAAATGACTTAGTATTATTTACTTGAGTGAGTTGTTTGTTCATATTTTCACAGATGATTTCTCCCTAACTCAAAGCATGTTTTCCTTCACATATAAGGTTGATAAAAATAATCATATTATCATGAAACTATCTTGTGGATGAGATACCCATTACTTTGTCTCGTAAAGTAATAATATTCAATGGATCCTCGATAAAATTATTCTTGTAAATAGTTTTGTCTAGCTTGGAAGGCCCTTTATTTTTAACTTTTAATAAATACTTATAAATCATGGTGATGTAGGGGCATCCAACAGCTAATGAAAACCTACACTAAGGTGGAAGTGCACAAGAATTGGAGGGGGCACGTGAAAAGGAGATACAATGCAAGAACATGAGCGCAACAAATAGAAAGGGGAAGAAGATAAGGTGTAAATATTTTTGGGGTAGAATCAAACTTCCAAAAGGAGAAAAGTGTCTTGAAAGAGTGTAGGTGATGAAAAATAACATGTGAGGATAACATTGCATAGAAAGCAGGGATCATGGTAAGCACGAGACCAGAGAAAGGGAGGGAACAAAATGTGTCCTAGCACCAAAATAAGATTGATTTACATAGGATAAAGCATAGACAAAAGGAAATAATACATGAAGGAAAAAATATGCTATAATAAGGAGAGAATTTAGGGAATCATCCAAGGCGAAGAAGCCAAGGAAGAAGGGCATAAGAGTTAAGTGTGAGGGGTCATATAAGTGCAACACATGGAGAAGTGAGATAATTCATGAAGAAAGAATAGGATGTGACATATTAATACATAGGATAACTCAGGAAGAATAGATCACAAATAAGTAAATAGCCAAATGTGGGGTGTAGAACAAAGTAAATTTTAGTGGTGAATATTCAATAATTTGTACATATTCTAGTTTTTGAAATTTGTATTTGGAAAAATTTTAGGTGTAGGGATTAGGACTAGGTCGCCTAAATTTTTTGGGTTCAAGTTACTTTTAGGGGTCAGTTTGCCTAGCGTTTACACCAATAGTCGATTGTTTTAATTCAAATCATCATTAGCGTGAAATTGAAATCTATAAAATTTTCCTTCATATATATAGTAATTACAAATTTACAATTCCAAATATCAAGTACACATCAAATTTTCTTCACAATTCCTTTACTCGTGCCCGTGGTCTTATGGGCATTGATGATCTAAATCAACTATATATCATAACCCTCCAACATTAAAGGTATTTTAATTGTTAATATGTTAGTCTTTTGATGTTGTATTTATTTTAAAATGTCAGAAATGCTATCAGCTGGTAGCATACATTGAGCTACCGGTTAGTAGAAACTTGTTTTAAACAAATACCACATAATGATTTTTTTATTACTGGTCAGTATAACAGTTTATGTTATTGTTCAGTAGCATAAATATATGTTATCGTTTGGTATCAAATATTTATGTTTCTGGTCAGTAGTATAAATATATGTTACTGACAGGTAGAATACATTATGTTGTCATCCGGCAACATGAATATATGCTACCGGTCGTAGCATACATTACGTTACCGGATGCCAACATATATTATGTTACCGGTCAATGACATATATTATGCTCTCGAACGGCAACATAATGTATGCTATTAGCCGGTAGCATATATTTATATTGTTTTTTTATAGCATAATGTATGCTACTTGGCTAGTAGCATATATTTATACTATCATCTGATAGTATATTATCAGCAAAAAAAATTAAAGAAAATTTGTAGATATTTTTTTGCACAACTACCGACCAGTGGCATATTTTTAGTGATGTAGTAAGAGGGGGGAAAGTATGGGAATTGTTTTTTTTGCGTACGCCATATTTCATGAGGATATATTTCTCATTGAGATGATAATTTTAATTACTAACATCAAAATAATTCAAAAAACTCATTTTTTCCCATACAAAACAAGTGAAATTAAAGTTTTTTTCACAAAAAAAAATCACTTTTTTTTTGTTTATGTCATGTTTTGTGAAGACATATTTCTAGTCAAGACAGACATTTTAATTGTTAATATCAAAAAATGATTTTTATAAAATTAAATATGTTGTTTCCTGACCACATATACTAGTAGCCAAAAATTGCTACCAGCCAAAACCATTATCAAATAATTTTCCAAAACGTTCAAAACATGTTTCCTTCAAATTTTCCATGATTTCAAAATTCATTTTCACATATTCACCTAGTAATATCTACGATTTTTTTGGAGGTCTTAAAATTTTCCCTGGTGTAGAGAAGTGTGGGTGAGTAAAGGTTTCAAGAGATAAAAGAGTGTGCATATAGATATTTAAAGAATCCCAGGGTAAAGAAAAGGGGTGGGACACATGCATGAGTAATGAAACATGAGAAGAAAGGATGCAACAAGATGGTGAAAAGGATCGATAGTGAAAATTTTGCACAATCACATGGCTATCGGTGACTAGACATAGGAGTGGCCAGTAGGTGAATTTAACCACCAAGAGACGTGGTGGGAAAAGATTAGTCAAGAGCATGTCACTTTGATAAGGGCATTAAATAAGATGAATTTAAATTTAAAATTCAAAGCAAGAAATACAAATGATCCATTCTAGAGGAAAGAGAACAGGGCACATGCGGATATAAAGGAAGCAAACTCCACCATTTTGAGGTGGGGTTTCGAAGTGGATTGGTGGTTGAATTTAGGTTTAAGGTTGAAGGAGGAGTTATAAGGAATGAGATAGAGGTCAAGATCAACCTTAGAGCCAAGATGAGTAAAGAATTTTTAGACTAGTAGGCCTTAGAAGGCACCAACATTATAAACCTCAATGATATGATATTATAACTTCATATCGAGCAAGTTTGTAGATGTTGTAAAGGCTTGAAAATAAATAAAAGGAAACCTTTGTGTTTCATTTTGTTGTGTGTCGGAAAGATTAGGGAGTACCTGGTAGAGCTTGTTTTAGCCATCACATGGTTTGGTACTTGTCTGTATTGGGTTGTGGAGCTAGATTGCTTCACAATGAGCATGCATTACAAGTGGTTGGTTTACACAGTAGCTAGTGAAAGGAACAATAAGAAGATTGTTCCAAACCATGATCTCGGATGATAATAGCACACCACATTAGATTTGTAAAATAGAAGAGCTAAAATACCATATATGGAAATCCATCATAATCCATAATGCTCAATACATTATAATACAATGACTTGAATTACTCAATAAGAAATATGTACATATAAGAGGAGGAAAGTGCAACTACTACCTAAATTAGTGGTGAAGAACTCCCACTAATTGATACTGGTAGTTAAGTTAACTCTAGAAGACTAGTAAGCTAACTCCACATAACTAAAAAGCTAACTCAACACTAGTAAGCTAACTCCACACAACTAGTACACCTAAGCAAGCTAACCCAACAAGTGTAGGGCTAACACAAGTGTAAAAATCATCCTAATAAATAAATAAAAGGATAAATAATAACCTACACTACACCCCTCCCATAAGCATAGATTAGGTGAGTGAAAAATAAGGTGGGTCCTGACAACAAGTCCTGATGAGGTACCCATGTAAAATAACTAGGAAAATTAGAAACCGCAAGGTACCCAAAACTAGTAATAACAAATTAGAGAGAGAAAAACCCCACTGCAAGATATCCTAAGAACCTCAGCTCCAAAAAATCATACACTGTTGAAGAAGTTTGGCGCTAACATTGGGTTTCACAAGAATAGCTCCATGCAAGGAGACTATCAATGGAGTGATGTTGAAAGTGCAAAAAAATACACCAAAACATAATTTGATCAACTACTACAAATAGGTGTGCCATGATCCAAGAACAACCAAGGCAACAAGGCAAGGACACGAGATCCAAATAAATAGGAGTGCCACGATCTAAGAAAATCCAAGGTAACAAGGCAAGGACACAAAACCCAAAGAAGTAGTATCAACACGTAATAAGTAAGGGACACGAAACCCAAATAATAAGTATCAACACCAAACCCTCTCATATTGTTGAATGGGTAGAGTGACACCACAAATTTGTATGAGTTATCAAAACAACTACTCAAATAGCGAAAAAATAACACTGGGCTTCACCAAAATATCTCCCTCACAAGAGAGACTATAAACATGCCAAAAAAACATATCCAAAATATCTCAACAAACAAGAGAGATATAGATGTATACACCCATAGATACAAGAATGTAACACCCAAAAGTTTAGGACGTTGACTCAACTGAAATTACATCCACAATTGATTATAACACCCTCCCAAATTTGGCACTTTATAATTGAGTGTATGTAAATATTATAATGAGCAACATTACCTTTTACATTTGAAATGTGTATAAAAATGTCACCAATGCGTAGATATCAAAAAAATACACAATTTCAAAAAAAAGATCACCTTAATCTGAACTACGGATCAAAATTTATGAGCTCTTGAAGGTTTTACTATTAAAATAATATTTTAATGCTGATGTTTTTTTAAAAGGTACATGTGACACCCAAATTTCCAAAGGGTAAAAGAGTGCATCCACATGATACAAGCTTACGAACAAAGGATAAAATCCTGCGCCCAAAACCTAAATGTCCAGAGGGTAAATCATTGCATCCAAAGGGTACACGTCTATATCCAATGGATAAAAGAATGCACCCAGAGGGTACAGATCTACGTCTAGTGGATAAAAGACTGCATCCAAAATAGAAATATCCAGAGGGTAAAATAATGCATTCAGAAGGTACACACTTATATCCAATGGATAAAAGAATGCACTGAGAGGGTATAGATCTGCGTCCAATGGATAAAATAATGCATCCAAATAAAATACAAAAATATACAGAGGGTAAAAGAATACATCTGGAAGGTACAGACTTATATCCAATGGATAAAAGAATGCACCCAAAGGGTACAAATCTGCATCCAGTGGATAAAAAAGACTGCATCCAAAACTGAAATATCTAGAGGGTAAAAGAATATGTAATGCCCCGTTCATCGTTGCTCCTTTGCTTTTGCGACGACCGTGCTTCTTAGAGTTCAACGTTGTTGCATTTCCTTTGAAATGTTAGTGTCTCGCCTTGTCGAGTTTAACTATTGGTTGCTAGTAATAATGATAATAATAATAATAATAATGACATTATGATTGTATTATCGATCAACGATTGTATTTGGTTATTATTTTCTTTATGTCGATTGTTATCGACATCATCCTTTGATATCTTTAAACTATCCTTTTAATTTGTTTTTTGCTCCCGCTGATCGAGCCTCGTTGCATAAATGAGGAAGAGTATGAATTGTGGTGGTGCCTTTGAAGGTGGGGACTATTTTTTTTAATGATGATGGACCCTTGGTAATTTCTAAAATTAATGTTTTATATACCAGCCTTGTTTCTCCTGGCAAGCGGCTTGTCCCCAAAGCGTGGGCTCCAAAAATAAAATATAATGAAATGTATTATCCTTGTGATGTGGTTATTTGGCAGATGGGAGGTATTGCTTGTCAATTCTTTAATGAAATTTTAATTTCATGTTTGGCGCGAGACAGTGGGAGACTATATTTTATTCTTTTTGGTAGGGGTCTTGATTGGTAGTGGTTGAAGCGCTGTTTTCTTTTGCTGGCCGCACTTCATTTATTATTTCTGATTTGTAAATCTTCTTGGTTTCTTGATTGACTGCCTGCATATCCTTCTCTGACCGCATGAGATTTTCCTGGGATGGACTGCTTGTGGAGTGGTTGAGAGGCATTTTCTTCCTGGTTGCGTGGGAAGAGAGGCCATCGAAACTTGTTCTTTCTAGATGTTTTTTGTCTTGGTTCCTCCTTGGGTGCCTTCCCTGCTGGCCGCGTGGGTTTGTATGGCGGTTTTAGATGAAGCTACAGGCTAGTGAAGAAGGTGTGATTTTCGGCATGGAAGAAAGGAATAGGTAAGAGAACCTTCATTCGAAGTTTCTAGATTGATCTATCAAGTCTCTAGGAGCTCGTGAACAATAGACAGGTGATAGTGGCTAAGAGTGTTGTCAAACCTCGGGCATCTCGATATCCATTGCAATCTCTCTTTTCTCTGAGCACTAAATCTACTGTTCTCGTGCATGAAATGGCTGCGCCTGCAACTCCAGAGCTTCAAAAAATTTAGATTCAGCGTGATGATACAACCCTTGATGCATATGTGATGGGTAAAGAAGATGCACCTAGGATTGTGGTGCTACAGGAGTGGTGGGGAGTTGACTACGAGATTAAGAATCATGCAGCTAATATAGCTAAACTGGATTCTGGTTATAAGACGCTCATTCCTAACTTGTACCATGGGAAAGTTGGTTTAGATGCTGCAGAAGCACAACATTTGATGGACGACCTTGATTGGCAAGGTGATCTTAAAGATATTATGGTGTCTGTGAAGTGGTTGAAGGAAAATGGTTAAAGAAAGGTTGGGGTGACAGGATTTAGCCAGGTGGTAGGTACATTGTAGTTTAGTAGAAGCCTTTGTGAGCCCTTCCAGCAAGCAGGTTGTCCAACTATGTTGTTATCTGTTCTGCATCAGATGAATCCTCAGATTCAGGTTTCTCCTTTAAGATATGTTTATCAAAATCGACTATGTGACAGTGAGAGTGTTACCAGGAGACCTGATGAAATTTATTTACAAAGATTCTCTACTGAGACCTTACTTGTTTTACGATGTAACTCATGGAAGAGGATCTCATAGAGGCGGATCTGTTTCATATCATAGTATTCATGAAGCACAATTTGCTTTGCAATTATGAACTTATTAGGAGATCGATGAAGGATAGAGGAATTAAAAATAAACTTGGATGTAGTTGGATTAAAGGCAATAAAATGGTGCATGCTTTTTGTGTAGGCGACAGATCACACCCATAGGCACAGGAGATCTATGCAATGTTGGAGAAATTGTCTTGGGAGATGAAGGTAGCAAGATATCTTTCAGATTTAGAACATGTACTGAGTGAATGGGAATGTAAAAGTATTCCTCCACCACCATAGTGAGAAGATGGCAATTGCATTTGGATTGTTAAGCCTTCCCCGTGGGACAACTCTCAGAGTTTTCAAGAACCTTAATGTATGTGTTGACTGCCACACTGCACCAAGTTTTGTCCAAGATTGTTGCAAAGAAAATTGTTGTGAGAGATGCAAAGCGGTTCCATCACTTTAAAAAAGGAAAATGTTCTTGTAGATATTATTGGTAATGCCAGGTGAAGCAATCTGTAGACATAGTCTGGCACTATAACAAGGCGCACTGTGTCAGGTCTGCAGTGATAAATAAGAGACCAGATTTTATTTCCAGCTTCTTAAATGGGCTCCAAAAGTGGATTTTCCATTGTGTTGGATGGATGTCCATGTTCCACTGTAGCTTTCCCTTTTGACACGCGTTGGGAGGATGATGGCAAGTATTTTAGACAACCCACCCTGGCTGTGAACTGCTACCTGTGCTAACGTGAAGATGGTCGATGTTTGAGCCCCCAACAAGCTTGAAGAAAATGGAATTAGGCTTGGGTTGTTGTTGCTGGTCTGGGCGGTGTCCATGAAACCTTCTGAATCTGGAGAAAAACACAATATATTTCTACACTTTTCTACAATTATTATATTTAAAATTATTGCAAAATTGAACTACTTTTTCCTTGCATTGATTTGTCAGTTGGATGTCGTGATGGGATATTTCCCCTTTCTTCTTGTTTCTTCGTGTTTTAGCCTTTATCGTTGTCAGTATGTTGGTCGAAAGGATGCGTGTGCCCTCTCCTTTGGGTGTTATGTTTCCCTTGCTCAAGTGATAGACCTTCGTCTGTTGTTTATGTATTTATTCTTCTCTGTGATTGAGTTGCTAGTTATTATGTTGATCAAACTAGTATTTTCGATATCATGGAAGTAAGTTTACGATAACTATGAAGCTCCTCCCTAGCACCCAAGTTTGTCTTTTGACGTTTTTTGTTAACTCCTTCGCAAGTCCCTTTGATAACCTTTTGGCATCGAGAAAGAAAGGTTGTAGGATTAGTGTGAGCAATGCGTGGGCTAGCCAGCTTAGAGTTTTGGTATTAAAACTTGTAGAATGAAAAGGTTTGTGTGGAATGTGTTTTTCCGTTTCACGTGTTTAGACTCTTATTTTATCTTTCATCTTGTTTCTAGGATTTTAAGTCCATCCTCAAGAAGTACCTTGACCATCCCTATCAGCTTGAACCATAACTAGCTTTTCGGATCAATTAAGCTCGAGGTTTCATTGTGTGAATCCAGTACCTCGTTGACACTAGAATAGTTTTGGTCTAATCCCCCTCTCAGAATTATTGTTGATGGTGCTCTTTAATTTTTCCTAACTTTAATTATTTCCCCTTTGTAATGTTAACACTATTAATTAGTATTGGTCGGTTTTTATGCACGTAATTACCTTAATATTTTGTGGTGGAAATTTCCTTAAATGTGATTAATCTTCGGGAAAAACTCATCTTTCATTTGATAGTCTTATGGATTCATAGCGGAAGGTTTTGTTTTGATAATGTCACTTAGAAATTATGTTTGTATCTATGTGTGACAGTTGACTGTGTTACCAAGGTTTGCCTTAAACTATTGTTGTTTTGGGAAATAGGTAATTTAGTTTAAATTAACCAAACATTAGAATTGTTGTAGAGGTTTGCAAATCTTAAGTGTTATAAAATTTGTTGATGACATTATTGTATACTCTTGTTTGACGGAACTCCCTTCTTCTCTCGCGTGTTTGCTACTAGCCTGTAAGACATTGGCCCTTAATGAATGATTGGAAAATCTTTGTAGTTAATGGTCAAAACTAGTATACTTTGCCTTCACTTCGAAACTTATGTTGTGTGTATACTCTATTTGATTTCCGGTTTGAAACTCAATTATACATGGCTTTTTTTTTAATTTTTGAAAACCGTGGTTCCCCTTTCTTGGGCCGATCAACTCTTGTTCTTTTAGAAATATATTATTTTAGCCTATGCGTTTGGTACCTTGATAAATTTCTAGATGGTTGGTATATATATCAAATCTCAACCTTGTAATTATTGTTTAATTACTTACTTGATGGGAATTATGTTTTTGCTAGATTGTTTATTTTCTCCTTATAGGGCCAAGGGCCATTCTCATACGATTGCTATAATTTCGTTGCTTTTACTCCTAACTGAAGTACAAGGTCTTCTCCTTCTTTGATTGGCATGATGGAGACTTTATTATAACTTGATGTGTTGATAGTGTTTAGAGGTTTGAACCAATTCTTGTAATAAAGTGCTTCCTTTTCGTGGTATTGTTAGATAATAGTTATGGTGGTTTTGTGTAGCCTTATCTTGCTCAGTTCTCGCGAACTGACTCTTGTGGAAAATTTTGTTGCAGATGGATTTTACGAGTAGATGAGGAATAGACTTGTAGATTTTCACATCAACCTCAGTTGAGAAGTTCTTTTGCATAAATCCTTTTTATATTGTTCAATTATTGATAACATCTAGTGGAAAATTTAGAAGAGGATCAATGTCTTAGTAGATTGTATCGTGGATTATGTCGTCTTAACTTTGGAACCTTGAATTGTCTGTCTATCTTGGAAAATATAAGAAAATTTGTTTACCGCTTGTTGAGTAACCTTATTTTCGTTTTCGTAAATGAGTATTGTTAAACTTTATCCCTACGATTAAATGTTGAGCTAAATCTTTCTAAGACTTAGTAATAGTGTGTTATAAGTAAAATAAAGTTGGTTGTTTAATACTTATAGAAGTTAAACTAGAATTTATATTGCAAATAAATTTGTGTAGAGGTGACCAACTTGAGAGCATGTAATTCCATAAGTGATCAAAGATGAAACTATCCTTTGTTAAGTAACATTATATAACCTGATATCCCTAGCGACACTAATGAACACTATCCCTTTTATGGTGAAATTCTTAAACGAACTTAATGGAAATCTATGGTTAGATCTGGAAGATAATAACATTTAATAAGTAGGAGAAAAAAATTTAGAGACCACGCAATCTATCTCTCAACCATTGGAAGGCAAATTGCTTTATTTTTATAAAAATCTTTTAGTAAATCCTAAGTAAAATCTTTAATAATTTTGGTTAAGTTTTCAAGTCTCAATTATATCTTGGTAATAGTTAATGAGGTCTTGAAGATGGTTTCAACTCAACCTTCTCCCTCTAACCTTTTTCCAAGGTGCCTTTTCTTTCTTCTCTTGAGTTTGTTGAATGCAAACCCACGTTGTCATATGGGCATGAACAAGTTCTAGTAGCGTAAGTGTAAATAGATGGCCTTGTGGAATTAAAATTCCCCCTTTCTCTAAATAAACGAATTAAGCAAATAAATGTCATAATAGAAAAGATTTAAGGATGATTACTCAGTGTCAAAAGAAAAAACTTAGCTTGGTAAGATGAATTGTATGAATCATATCTTGAGCCTCCTTGAAAAACGTAAGCTAAGAATTGCAAGATGTCTTCTTAAAAATAAATAACCCTCAAGAATATCTCATTGTGGATGGCCCTATTTGTTAGAGTGTTTTGTCGTTGGACTTCTATGTTGTCTTGTAAAAAAAAAAGAAAAGTGTATTATCCTTTTGGGTGTGAACGTTTCCGTGCTGACCTTGTGGTCATCCCCATAACAAGTGGTTCCTAGAGTTGGTTGTAACTTTGTGATGACATGTTGTGTCGTGTTATGTGTCAAAGCAAGTCAAAAAAAATTATCCTGTCTTTTACTGTGTTGTTCGTGTGTGTGATTATTGGGTCGTTACACTTGGTATCAGAGCATAGGTTCATGCTCTCGAACCTATGGGCCGGATTGGTGTTGTATGGTGATGTTACAGGATGGTGATGGTGTTACATGATGTTGTTTCATGGAGATGATGGTATTGCATGATGATGATTTATATTGTAAGAGTAATGTGCTTTAAGCGTGATGTGATCCATGTCGTAATTGTGATATTGTGAACGCACATGATGTGTATGTCACTTTGTGTGTGTTTGTGATCATGTTGATATGTTGGGGATGGGAGTATTCTCTCTCCTCCTTGTGGATTCTATGAAGAGTTCACGTGTGAATTATTGTTTGTGATGTGTGAAAAGAATTATAATGTGGGTGACGTAGTGTTGGAGCATTGTGACATATTTTGATATGTAGGTGTATCAATGTGTTGTATGACTAGATTGATGTTAAAAGAGATGAGTTGTATCACGATGTTTTTACCATGTTTTGAAGAAATGTGTGTACCACCTTGTTATGTAGCAATGGATGTTATGTTGTGATGTACTATGTTCATCGTATGTATGATTTGTGCAAATATGTAATGCTTCATGTTGTGATTTAGGGGTCATACGGTGAGTGTATGAACCCTATCGTATGGTGATTGCACTTTGGGTGCAGAAAGTGGTAAAGTGATGTGTTACACTCAGTGAATGTATGATCGTGATCTACCTTGTATATGTACCATATGTAAGACGTTATGGTAGTTATGTGTGTGCCACCATTATGTTAGTGATGTTGTTGTATGTTATGTTGTGAACCTTATGCTAACCGACCCTAAAGGGAATCGGTAAAGTGTGTGTTTAGAGTGAGGAAAGGTGTACAGTTGACCAATCAATAGAGCCAACCTTAGGCTTAGTAGATGGTGGACCGTGCTCCTCTCTCTCTCTCTCTTTATGTGGTTGTTTTATGGGTACAACCTTAGTGTATCTATGACTATGTTTAGCCTTGTAGAAGTGGTGGCGGGATGATTCAGATAGAGGTGATGACAGTTGTATTATTGATATGTATTTTACGAGCTAAGGCTCGATGTTATGAGTACTAGCAACTCGTTGAGTACCCCTTGGTGGCCAGATAAGGCCACACAGTTATCGTAATGTGACATTATTATAAGTTGATTTTATTCGTAAATTGAGCTTTTTACCTTATTTTGTAAGGACCAGCAACTTTTCTTGATTGCAATGCATTACAATTTTGGGCATTTCCTTGGTTTGTGGCACTAACATGTGGATTTTGATACTAACTATGGCTATTTGGCCATTTATTTTGCTTGATTTTGGGTCTTCTTTTAAATTTGGAATTTTTACCGCCTTACCCAAGGCTTGTACTTTGCCACTTGGCATTTGGATTGGATTGTTGTGCTGGTTCTATTGTCGTGATGTGTGGAATAGGGTCATAGGATGCACCATGGATTGGTTGGACCTATGGACCCGCTTTGTTGTATGGGGGTACACCCCAAGGAGTTACATATAACTAGCGGGTTATTGAACCACGCGTTATTATGTCACTTGGGTTAGGAGTTTTCGAACTCTATGTGTCTTGGGCCATAGGGTCAACCGGCCTCCTTGAGGGAGGCATAAGAGTTTGAGGGAGGCATAAGAGACTTAAGTGAGGCAGAAGAGTTTGAGGGAGGCATAAGAGTTTGAGGGAGGCATAAGAGACTTGAGGGAGGCATAAGATTTTGAGGGAGGCATATGATATTTGTTTGTATGGTTGATGTTTCGGGATATATGTTGAGTTATTGTGATGTTTTGGTAGTGGTCTTTTGATGTATGTGTTACTCATGTCAGATGGATATGTGTTGTGATGTTGTGGATATGTCATTGATTCCCTTGTGGACACTATGTACCTGTAGCATTTGTTTGGTGCTATGTGAAATTTTCATCTGTAGAATTGAGGAAATGTCTGGTTGTCGTAGTACTCTTTTGTTCGAGCATTGTATACGTTGGTCATAAATGTGTGACGTGTACTATGTTATGTGGACTGTGCCTATTCTATTCCATAATTGAGTAACCTTTTGTGGTGTAATACAATCTTGAAGTATATACTTGCATGCTTGTGAATCTGTAGTGTCTTGTGAACCTGATAGGGTGTTGTGTTAGCAGTTCATGTTGGGCACCCACAATAAGGAATAAACCAAAATTATTCAATGATGAAAATTTAATAAGAAATTAAATTAAGAACAATGCTAATGGAAAGGAACTAATGAAATAAATAAGAGGGAACTGCCAATCTTCATAGAATGTTGAAAGTTAAAATTTCTACCAAATGTTCCTAAGGTTACCCTGTGGCTGTGCTTCAATCAACTAAAATTTTAAACCATAGGGTGTACTTTCTCCTTTACCTGTTCTTGGCTGCGAACCATTCCTTATTTCCTTTCCTCTATGTAATGTCGCATTGAGGATGATGCTTTCTTAAGGGGAGGAGAATGTAATGCCCCGTTCATCGTTGCTCCTTTGCTTCTGCGATGACCATGCTTCTTAGAGTTGAACGTTGTTGCATTTCCTTTGAAACGTTAGTGTTTTGCCTTGTTGAGTTTAACTGTTGGTTGCTAGTAATAATGATAATAATAATAATAATAATGACATTCTGATTGTATTTGGTTATTATTTTCTATATGTCAATTGTTATCGACATCATCCTTTGATACCTTTAAACTATCCTTTTAATTTGTTTGTCCCTCCTGTTGATCGAGCCTCGTTGCACAAACGAGGAAGAGTATGAATTGTGGTGGCACCTTTGAAGGTGGGGACTAATTTTTTTTAATGTTGACGGACCCTTGTTAATTTCTAAAATTAATGTTTTATATACTAGCCTTGTTTCTCCTGGCAAGCAGCCTGTCCCCAAAGCGTGGGCTCCAAAAATAAAATATAATGAAATGTATTATCCTTGTGATGTGGTTAGTTAGCGAATGGGAGGTAAGCTTGTCAACTCTTTAATGAACTTTTAATTTCATGTTTGGCGTGAGACAGTGGGAGACTATATTTTATTCTTTTTGGTAGGGGTCTTGATTGGTAGTGGTTGAAGCGTTGTTTTCTTTTGCTGGCTGCACTTCATTTATTATTTCTGATTTGGAAATCTTCTTAGTTTCTTGATTGACTGCCTGCATATCCTTCTCTGACCGCGTGAGATTTTCCTGGGATGGACTACGTGTGGAGTGGTTGAGAGGCATTTTCTTCCTGGTTGCGTGGGCAGAGAGGACATCGAAACCTATTCTGTCTAGGTGTTTTTCATCCTGGTTCCTCCTTGGGCGCCTTCCCTACCGGCCGCGTGGGTTTGTGTGGTAGTTTTAGATGAAGCTACAGGCTAGTGATGAAGGCGTGATTTTCGGCATGGAAGAAAGGAATAGGTAAGAGAACCTTCATTCGAAGTTTCCAGATTGATCTATCAAGTCTCTAGGAGCTCGTGAATGATAGACAGGTGATAGTGGCTAGAGGATGAGTGTGACGAGATTGGTGGGTAAGAGTGTTGTCAAACCTCAGGCATCTCGATATCCATTGCGATCTCTCTCTTCTCTGATGCACTAAATCTATTGTTCTCGTGCATGCAATGGCTGCGCCTGTAACTCCAAAGCTTCAAAAAATTCAGATTTTAGCGTGATGAGACAACCCTTGATGCATATGTGATGGGTAAAGAAGATGCACCTGGGATTGTGGCCGCTGCCAGGAGTGAAGTGGGGAGTTGACTACGAGATTAAGAATCATGCAGGTCTAATATAGCTAAACTGGATTCTGGTTATAAGACACTCATTCCCGACTTGTTCCGTGGGAAAGCTGGTTTAGATGCTGTAGAAGGACAACATTTGATGGATGACCTTGATTGGCAAGGTGTTGTTAAAGATATTATGGCGTCTGTGAAGTGGTTGAAGGAAAATGGTTCAAGAAAGGTTGGGGTGACAGGATTTAGCCAGGCGGCAAAGTATGTTGCAGTTTAGTCGAAGCCTTTGTGAATGCCCTTCCAGCAAGCAGGTTGTCTAACTATGTTGTTATCTGTTCTGCATCGAGATGCATCCTCAGATTCGGGTTTCTCCTTCAAGATATTTTTATCAAAATCGACTATGTGACAGTGAGAGTGTTACCAGGAGACCTGATGAAATTTATTTGCAAAGGATTCTCTATGGTTTAGAACCTTACTTGTTTTACGATGTAAGCATGGAAGAGGATCTCATAGAAGTGGATCTGTTTCAATATCAGAGCCATTCATGAAGCACAAATTGCTTTGCTTTATCAACGTACTTAGGAGATCGATGACAGGATGAGGAATTGTTAATATTGGATGTAGTTAGGATTAAAGGAAATCAAAGGTGCATGTTTTTTGTGAAGGTATTGGAGATCACACCCACAGGCACAATGGAGATCTATGCATGTTGGAGTTTGTCTTGGGAGATAAATGGTAGCACCACAATCCGCATTCAGCCATCCCAGATGTACTGAGTGAACGGGAAAGAAAAGTATTCCTCTGCCAAAAGAAGATTATTGCATTTGGATTGTTAAGCCTTCCCCATGGGACAACTCTCAAATTTGTCAAGAACCTTAATTTGTGTTGACTACCACACTTTCACCAGGTTTTGTCACAAGATTATCCATATCAAATGTTGTGAGAAGTAAAGGGTTCCATCCATTAAAAAAA
Organism: Taxus chinensis; assembly: GCA_019776745.2. Taxonomy (NCBI): domain Eukaryota; kingdom Viridiplantae; phylum Streptophyta; class Pinopsida; order Cupressales; family Taxaceae; genus Taxus; species Taxus chinensis. The sequence goes on along the minus strand of CM034155.1, from coordinate 383,052,383 downwards.
GGAAAATGTTCTTGTAGAGATTATTGGTAATTCAGAGCATAGCAATCAGGACATAGTCTGCCACTATAACAAGGCAAAAATGTGAACATGCAGTGATAACATAAAACCAGATATTGTCCAGCATCTTAAATGGGCTTCAAAAGTGGATTTTCCATTGCACCTGGAGACTATGTCCATGTTCCGCATTAACTTTCCCTTATACACGCGTTGGGAGGATGGAGCTCTTTTAGACAACCCACCCTGGCCGTGCTCCTACCTGTGCTAGACGAGAAGATGGTCGATGTTTGAGTGCCCAGCAAGCTATGAAGAAAGGGGAGATTCGACCTGAGGATTGTTGTTGCTGGTCCGGGCGGTGTCCATGAAACCTATTGAATTTGGAGAAAAAGGCAAGATATTTCTACACTTTTCTACTGTTATTTTATTTAAAATTATTGTGAAATCGAACCACTTTTCCTTGCATTGATTTTTCAGTTGGATGTCATGATGGGAGATTTCCCCTTTCTGCTTGTTTCTTCTTGTTTTAGCTTTTATCGTTGTCAGTATGTTGGTCGAAAGGATGCGTGTGCCCTCTCCTCTGGGTGTTATGTTTCTCTTGCTCGAGTGATAGACCTTCGTCTGTTTGTTTATGTATTAATTCTTCTCTGTGATTGAGTTGCAAGTTATTATGTTGATCAAACTAGTATTTTCGATATCATGGAAGTAAGTTTACGATAACTATGAAGCTCCTCCCTAGCACCCAAGTTTGTCTTTTGACGTTTTTTTGTTAGCTCCTTCGCAAGTCCCTTTGATAACCTTTTGGCATCGAGAAAGAAAGGTTGTAGGATTAGTGTGAGCAATGCGTGGGCTAGCCAGCTTAGAGTTTTGGTATTAAAACTTGTAGAATGAAAAGGTTTGTGTGCAATGTGTTTTCCGTCTCGCGTGTTTAGACTCTTATATTATCTTTCATCTTGTTTCTAGGCTTTTAAGGCCATCCTCAAGAAGTACCTTGACCATCCCTATCAACTTGAACCATAACTAGCTTTTCGGATCAACTAAGCTTGAGGTTTTATTGTGCGAATCCAGTACCTCGTTGACACTAGAATAGTTTTGGTCTAATCCCCCTCTCAGAATTATTGTTGATGGCGCTCTTCTAATTTTCCTAACTTGCATTATTTCTCCTTTGTAGTGTTAACGCTATTAATTAATATTGGTCTGTTTTTATGCACGTAATTACCTTAATATTTTGTGATGGAAATTTCCTTAAATGTGATTAATCTTCGGGAAAAACTCATCTTTCATTTGATAGTCTTATGGATTCATAGCGAAAGGTTTTGTTTTGATAATGTCACTTAGAAATTATGTTTGTATCTATGTGTGACGGTTGACTGTGTTACCAAGGGTTGCCTTAAAATATTGTTGTTTTGGGAAATAGGTAATTTATTTTAAATTAACCAAACATTAGAATTGTTGTGGAGGTTTGCAAATCTTTAGTGTTATAAAATTTGTTGATGACATTATTGTATACTCTTGTTTGACGGAACTCCCTTCTTCTCTCGCGTGTTTGCTACTAGCCTGTAAGACATTGACCCTTCTTGAATGATTGGAAAATCTTTGTAGTTAATGGTCAAAACTAGTATACTTTGCCTTCTCTTCGAAACTTATGTTGTGTGTATACTCTATTTGATTTCCGGTTTGAAACTCAATTATACATGGCTTTTTGTGTTAATTTTTGAAACCCGTGGTTCCCCTTTCTTGGGCCGATCAACTCTTGTTCTTTTAGAAATATATTATTTTAGCCTATGCGTTTGGTACCTTTGATAAATTTCTAGATGGTTGGTATATATATCAAATCTCAATCTTGTAATTATTGTTTAATTACTTACTTGATGGGAATTCTGTTTTTGCTAGATTGTTTATTTTCTCCTTATAGGGCCAAGGGCCATTCTCATACAATTGCTATACTTTCGTTGCTTTTACTCCTAACTGAAGTACAAGGTCTTCTCCTTCTTTGATTGGCATGATAGAGACTTTATTATAACTTGATGTGTTGATAGTGTTTAGAGGTTTGACCCAATTCTTGTAATAAAGTGCTTCCTTTTTGTGGTATTGTTAGATAATAGTTATGGTGGTTTTGTGTAGCCTTATCTTGCTCAGTTCTCGCGAACTGACTCTTGTGGAAAAATTTGTTGCAGATGGATTTTGCGAGTAGATGAGGGATAAACTTGTAGATTTTTACATCAACCTCAGTGAGAAGTTCTTTTGTATGAATCATTTTTATATTGTTCAACTATTGATAACATCTAGTGGAAATTTTAGAAGAGGATCAATGTCTTAGTAGATTGTATCGTGGATTATGTCGTCTTAACTTTGGAACCTTGAATTGTCTGTCTATCTTGGAAAATATAAGAAAATTTGTTTACCGCTTGTTGAGTAACCTTATTTTCGTTTTCGTAAATGAGTATTGTTAAACTTTATCCCTACGATTAAATGTTGAGCTAAATCTTTCTAAGACTTAGTAATAGTGTGTTATAAGTAAAATAAAATGGGTTGTTTAATACTTATAGAAGTTAAACTAAAATTTATATTGCAAATAAATTTGTGTAGAGGTGACCAACTTGAGAGCATGTAATTCCATAAGTGATCAAAGATGAAACTATCCTTTGTTAAGTAACATTATATAACCTGATATCCCTAGCGACACTAATGAACACTATCCCTTTTATGGTGAAATTCTTAAACGAACTTAAGGGAAATCTATGGTTAGATCTGGAAGATAATAAGATTTAAAAAGCAGTAGAAAACAATTTAGAAACCACGCAATCTATCTCTCAGCCATTGGAAGGCAAATTGTTTTATTTTTATTTATAAAAACTCTTTTAGTAAAGCCTAAGTAAAATATTTAATAATTCTGGTTAATTTTTCAAGTCTCAATTATATCTTGGTAATAGCTAATGAGGTCTTGAAGATGATTTCAACTCAACCTTCTCCCTCTAACCTTTTTCCAAGGTGCCTTGTCTTTCTTCTCTTGAGTTTGTTGAACGCAAACCCATGTTGTCATATGGGCATGAACAAGTTCTAGTAGCGTAAGTGTAAATAGATGGCCTTGTGGAATTAAAATTCCCCCTTTCTCTAAATAAACGAATTAAGCAAATAAATGTCAAAATAGAGAAGATTTAAAGATGATTACTCAGTGTAAAAAGAATAAACTTAGCTTGGTAAGATGAATTGTATGAATCATATCTTGATCCTCCTTGAAAACGTAAGCTAAGAATTGCAAGATGTCTTTTTAAAAATAAATAACCCTCAAGAATATCTCATTGTGGTTGGCCCTATTTGTTAGAGTGTTCTGTCGTTGGACTTCTATGTTGTCTTGTCAAAAAAAGAAAAGTGTATTATCCTTTTGGGTGTGAACGTTTCCGTGCTGACCTTGTGGTCATCCCCGTAACAAGTGGTTCCTAGAGTTGGTTGTAACTTTGTGACGACATGTTGTGTCGTGTTATGTGTCAAAGCAAGTCAAAAAAAAATTATCCTGTCTTTTATTGTGTTGTTCGTGTGTGTGATTTTTGGGGAGCTAAAATACCATATATGGAAATCCATCATAATCCATAATGCTTATTACATTATAATACAATGACTTGAATTATTCAATAAGAAATATATACATATAGGAGGAGGGAAGTGCAACTACTACCTAAATCAGTGATGAAGAACTCCCACTGACAGATACTGGTAGTTAAGTTAACTCCATAAGACTAGTAAGCTAACTCCATATAACTGAGAAGCTAATTCAACATAACTAGTAAGTTAACTCCACACAATTAGTACACCTAAGGAAACTAACCCAACAAGTGTAGGGATAACACATGTGTAAGATTTATCCTGATAAATAAATAAAAGGATAAATAATAACCTACACTAACAGATTGTTCTGCAAAATTATTGTTGCAGATTGCCAATTCTGTGAATTATTTTCTGGGTTTTATCACTAAGTTCTTGATATCTCCAGGTTGGGTCCATCTTTTTTTATCCAAAATACAATTTTGATTGAAAATAATCTAAATTTATTGACAAGAACTTGCACAAAATATTAAATTTCTATTAATAGATATCTATCATCAACATCTAGTTGTTCTAATATTGTGAAAGTTTAAATTGACCATAAGAATTTTATGCCATGTTTTATGGCATTTTTATTTCCTAGATTGTTTTGATCTTGACATTGATACTAATCTAAAATTTAATTTTGGCCCTTTGTTTTCTTTTGTACAGATCAATTTCTATTTCATATATTCCAAATCTTCCCACAAAGTATATCTTACACGGAATAATAATTCAAGAGAAGCAATAAAAGTCCACCTAGCATGTGCCTCTACAATTATTCAATTAACATTGCAAATTTAGGTTGATCTATAAGATTCAACTAGTATGTTGCATGTATCAAAGAAGCATAAAATACTTTCAACTAAAAGTGTAGCGTGTTCAAGTGTTGAAATTGAGGATGACGTGAATGTAGAGCTCCATGCCATCACTTCTCAACAAAAAAAACTGCATGATCCTTGAAACATAATTATAATATTTACAATGGGGAGTGAGAAATCAAGGTGAATGGTATGTCAAACCACGTTCATTGCATTGGTGGAACCGCTACATTTTTAAAGCTAGATATGATGATGAACGTTTTCGAAGCATTTTTAGGTTGCCATATGCATTATTTGAATCTTTGTGTGACTCCATGCGTGAAGATCTTAGTTAAGGTGACATATTATTTTCATTGGCAAATTCAATAAAGGGTAGGGTGCTTCCAGTAGAGATACAAGTGGTTATTGTGGTTTTGCGATTAGCTTCCGGGATGGAAATGATTAATATTAGTGAAATTTTTAGTTGTGGAAAGTCAACAGTGGTGAGAGTTGTAAATAAGTTATTAATGCCATGCATATTTGTTTTGTAGTCATGTCCAATGGACAAAGGATAATTTTGAAGTTGAGAATGTAAAAGAAGGTTTTGCTAGAAACGAGGCTTTCCAAATTGTTGTGGGACTATAGATGTAACACATATTGAATTTCAACTTCCACCTAATGAGTTCTCTTTAGATTGGTATGACAAAGATCACAACTATAACATGTCTGTCCAAGTCATTGCTGACAGTAATATGTGTTTCATGGATGTATTTGTTAGGTGGCCTGGTTCTGTTAATGATTCCAAATTGTTGCGGAATTCTTCTGTTATCATCGAATCACAGCACCTCTGTGTTTATACAAGTGCATATACTTGAACTCACAGTGTGATTGGATAACATGGGTACTATCTCCAAGTTGTGGGACTTGCTACTTGAGATAGACCTCTAGAGAAAGCTGGTTCTTGCTCCTAAACTACCTGCCACAATCTACTCTAATGCAGGGAAACTAACTATTCTAATCTAAATTTCCAAGGGACCAGGGAGAGAGAATGCATAAAATGAAAGCCTACACTAAAGCGGTGATACACCAGAAAATGAGGGTGTGAGAGTAGTCTCCAAATGTGTGAAATACAGAGGCAAAGTGCACACTAGAAGAGGTGATGACAGTTCTCCATAAACTAGAAAAATGCATTCACAACAATATTCCAAGCATACACAATGATAATGAATCCCTACAAGAACATAATAATAGACACAATATTCTTGTAGAAAGATTAAAGGGGTAAGAAGAATGCAAGAAAACACAGCAGGGGAAGATACATCCACAAACTGATATTTTATTGCTTCATGATATGTACAGTTCAATATATTACAAGATAAGGGCCTAGATCACCATGCAAGGAGTCCACTACAAGGGCCTACAGCACATTGGTTTCACAAAGCAATTTTGACAGAGCTTTGCTACAAGGAACTCTCCCTTTACAATGAGCCCAACACTCCAAGCCAAATCAATACCAACTGTTCAGCGTTTGATCAAGAGGATTATGCAAGCACTGATGAAGCTGACACCAAGGTTGGAAGCATCCCAGATTTGACTCTTGATGAATGGGCAAGCAAGATACATGCATTTGATCCTTATCAAGAAGTGGAAGAATCTGAGCTAGGGGTCTATTGCATACACGAAGAAAATCAACCTCTCCCCAGCATCACCAAGCCAGATCATAAAGACAAGAATGAAGTATGGCAATTGTTCTTCGATAACTAAATTTAGTTAATTATAACATAGGATTTTTCTTCCTTGACCATGGATGCCAACAAAAGCGTTAAATACCTTCCTTTCAAGAATGATGACAGATTAAACATTCACAATAAAGCCATGCTAGCTACATGGAGAGCCAACATTGACTGTCATCCTGTACTATCCCGACACACTATTCTTAAATACATTGCAAAGTATGCCTCTAAAGCAGAGCAACGCGTTGAGACATACCACCAAATGTTGTCTAGACTTTGTTCGCATTGTAACCCCGATTTCCCTTCATCTTTTGGAATATGAGAGATGCTCATGGAAAGTGTTGTTGAACATGACATAAGTGCACAAGAAGCTTGTCACATGCTTCTCAAACTTACTCTTATTGTGTCTAGCCACCAGACCGTCTATTTGAATGTGGGAAAGAAAATACTTCAGCACCTTTTGCATCGGCTACTCAGGAACAAGATACATCACAACTTCTTGATGCATACCTTGTTCGCCCTCCATCAATGGAGTCCTTTTCCCTTATCCAGATTGCTCAAGAATGGATTTACAGTGAATATTGAAAGAATGAGAAATGGAAACAACGCACTACACTAGAAATTGTCCAGGTGTACCCAAGGTTGTTTATCACTCCACCAACTAATACAAATGCTTGCTACCTTTTCTATTGGTCTGAGCTCCTATTGTACAAGCCTTTCTGGAACATTCCTTCAGATATTGGTTCTTCATCAGATATTGTTTCTTCCAATTGGCGCCTGTTCAAAGCTTCATACAAGCCATGGCATGTTAGAAGAACGGACATGGAACCTGATACAATCCAGATGACTCGTCTGAATCTGACACAGACACCATGCAAACAATAGAGAGAATCTATGAATGGAAACTTTTGGCAGGTCTCCGTCCAAGAAAAACAGAAGGTCTTGACCACCTCCATATGCTTGGCCTCCGAGAATTTGACTCCCACTGTGATTGGTCCTCAAACAATGTTCCGGTTCACCTTGTCGACATCGCCCCTTCTTTTATCGAAACTTATAAGGCTAGTTTTTTCCCTCCCCGTAGAAATCCATCTAGCTCGTCTTCACCATCGACTTTCTGCGATGACCAATGACTAGCTTTCACTACAATTCTCAACCACTTTTCCTATGCGCACATTCTACCACCCCTTCTTCTCATTATTCAAGGCACTGCAGGAGTAGGAAAGTCATTCCTTATCCACTCTCTCCAATCTGCCTTCTCGTCCCTTGTTGACCCTGGTGTTTTACCCCTTCTTTTACTTGACCCTAATGGCGTGGCCACTTTTAACATTTCTGCATCAACCATTCATTCCAGCCTCAAAATTCCCATTAGAGATTTAAAACCCCTTGAAGGCCTAGCTTTGGCCTCCTTCCAAGACTCTTTAAAAGATATTAGATACATTTTCATTGATGAAATGAGCTTCATTGGCCCTAAACTTCTTGCAAAAATTGACTTCCGCCTTCGTGAGGCCTTCCCACATTTCCGTACTCCCCCCTTCGGAAATAGATCAATGATTCTGGTTGGGGACCTTGCTCAACTTCCACCCATTATGGACATTCCACTATATACCAGCAATTCCTACGATGGATCCGTTTGGCAAAAATTTCCTAATTCACTATCATTGAGATCTATATTCAAACAACAAGGCTCTACTCCGGCTCAAGTTTCCTTTCGCAACTTGCTTCTCAACATCTGAAATGGTTTTTCCACCCTTCTAGATTGGGAAACATTGATGTCCCGTACAGATTCATGCCTCTCACAACAAGAACTTGTAAACTTCCACAATGCCCCCCACCTTTTCTCGACAAATATTCTCGTTAAAAACCACAATTCGCAAATGCTGAAGGAACTCAATTCTCTAATCGCCTTGTCCATTTCTCTAAATACAAGAAGAAGTGACTATTATGATCCTGATGATGACCAAGTTGAATAAATAGTGCTCCTTTGCAAAAAACAAAAAAATAATGCTCACTGCTAATTTATGGATTGCTACAGGCCTTGTTAATGGCGGATCTGGCACTATCGTTGAAATTGTCTATTGCCCTTCCTCAGCTCCACCTTCTTTGCCTTCTTTCATTATTGTCAACTTCGATCGCTATACTGGTCCTCCATGGAATATGTCTAATCCCTCCCATGTCCCAATTCCCCCCATTTCAAGAAGTTCTCGTAGACAATTTCCTTTAAAAATGGCTTGGGCATTATCTATTCACAAATCTCAAGGACTCACCCTTCCTCGTGCCACCATTGACATTGGATCCACTGAGAGACCTGCCCTTACTTTTACTGCTCTTTCACGAGTTCCCTTCGTGGATAACATTCGTATCTTCCCGGCTTTCTCCTTCGACCGTTACTCCAGAATTTCCTCTACCGCCCTCCTCCAATTCCGGAAAAATGAAGAACTTCGTCTCCTTTCCCTTCCATCATCCCCCAGCTCCTAATGCCTCCCTAGTTTTCTTCTTCGTTGCCAAACCTCTCCCCCCCCCTAAATGTCCACCATGCAATTTGATCTTCCCATTTCCTGTTTACCTACAGTCACCTTTCCCTTCCGCTTCTTCTTCTACAACATATTCCACTGTACAGCTTTCATTTGTTATAATAAATAAAATTATCTTCTGTTGCACCATCATTGTCATGTACATTCTCGCACATGGTTTATTTTTAATCTACATTTGTTTCTACATTAGTTTCTCTTGGTTCTTTCCTCTATTGTTTTACAAATTCTTAGGTTTTTCTTTAACATTTATTTTGTAACTCCCCTTTTCCATTTCGGCGTTTACATCGCAGACCTCGTGTGCGATTTCTAGTTATAATGCCATTTTCAATGGTGCAAGCAAAATTTATCACATAATTATTTTTATAATGGAGTTCAACGTCACATAAGAACGGACTCGTATTGGAATAATAAATGGCGACGAACCTTTCAAATGGTAAAAGACAAGCAATAAATTAGATGCGGGATAGATGCAAATATTCATTGGCATATTCATTCATAAAAGAATCGAGATTGACGTCAGGCGGACTAAAGTAGAGATTAAAAAGACGAGAAAGAAGGCGGTGTTTCATGCAAAGAAAGTGTTAATAATATGGAAAGAGTTGACAATCGATCACTCTTAATCTAATCACGTTTCGTTTGGAATCACCTGCGTATGCAATCCTTTTTCCATAAAAAATAAACCTCATACAAAGTTGAAGGGAAAAAAATTATTGGCAGACTAACGTAGAGATTAAATAGACAGTTAATAATATGAAAAGAGTTGACAAACAATCACTCTTAATCTAATTACGTTTCGTTTGGATTCTGGAATCACCTGTGTATGTAATCCTTTTCCATTAAAAATAAACCTCGTCCAACCTCATACAAATATATACAAAAATAAAAAGATCTCCTCTCCCATATAGCAGGATTTGTGTTTTTACGCGGTCCAAAGTGGAGTGAATCGATCTAATTCGTCACATCTGCATTTAATATTTATTGCAGCTTATTTCAAACCCTGCCGGGAATGGTGGAGGACGAGTTCTGTATCGGTCACCTTACTCTGCGACGTTAACATTTAAGCAAATACTGTTTTATTTTTCTGAAGAGAAATGGTCCGACGCAGAAGCTATGAAAGGGAGGTTTCCCAAATCTCATTCATTATGTGATCAACGTCCACCTTCTCAATAAATATTCAGGGATAGGATAGAAACACCCCACCATGTTCTTGTCATACAGAGAAATGGCCACAAACACTGCTAGAGACAAAAACATGTGCACGAAATCCACCACCACAAGATAGGGAAATGTAATGATGTTCTAAATTAATAATGCTAATACTATTAAGCGTAACGTCATAGATGTGGATTTTATCTGTTGTACACGTCATAGTTATACTGTAAATTCTGTCATCGGCCTTTTCAATTCACTGCCTAATTAGACTGTTGAGTCAAGCTTGTCAACAAAATTTGTTACTTATCAATCTTTCACCATTCTAAAATTCACTAGAGCTGCTCATCATAAAGTAGTGTTGCATAGTATAGAATTTGTGCACATAATATTTACAAGTGGAGGATACAAGGACATGTTTTCAATTAGATGAAGATGGAAATATTGCCTTATTATTGATTCAAATACCAAAACAATCTTCAAATGGTTGGCTCATCTGTTATTAGGATTCACTGATTAAAATCTGATGAAAATTAGTATTTCCGTATTGCTCTTGATCCAATGACACTCACTCAACTTGGTCGGTGTAGACACTAAATCACACGTGCTTCGGTACATTTCTAGGTCCTAAACACATATTAGTATTCATAGGGTTCCTAAGCAATAAAACTAGTAATTGACGACTTTCCTTGACCTCTTTTCTGTGTGTCTTGTTTTCTCTTTGGTATTTTACACCCTACATCATAGTAGGAATTTTACTTATTTATCTTTTATGACTCCAAAAACCAGCGCCCATCCAAAACAGGAGTGCCCATGTGCCCTTGTCCCCTCTGGGCGCCCCTGACATTTTTCCACCTTACTCGCTTCTTTTGGGAACCTTTATCACTTATGGGTCAACCTTCCAATTTTCAATTACAAAATTCAAACAAGGGAATCATATAAATACATAGTCATGTGTTCAAAATAAAGGGTAAAAAACTAAGCATCTACTAGCATCACTTAGGCTTGCATCTAAAGACATCTAAAGAGCACTAAAGGCATCCATTTAGCATCTATTCAAGGGAAAAGGTACTACATTTGCTTCATACACAACATAGGAAGGGGAAGTTCTTTATTCCATCTAAAAATCTATCTACATTGTTACATTTAACTACAACCTGCTATCAAGTGCACTTGCAAAAGGGCATCCCAGGGTACGATTCTTACACACACTCACCAGAACTACATGGAGTCTGAGATGTAGTGCAATAATTGGTTGTAAGCTCACTATTGGGTGACCGCTAGGGTTAGTCTGACGCACAATACTGCATCTTTATTTTTTAGATTTGATGTGATATTGTGGGTTTTACAGGTGATATCTATTTTACAGGTTAGAGGTACCCTCGATGATCAAATAATGATAGACAAGAAATCAATAGGGAACATTTGCGACACTTGTGTAACACTTTGAAAATGAGATTGTGACCATCTTTGCAGTCACTAGTTCCTAGAAGAGGTCGTCAATGCCTAGGCCCCCCTATCATGTCGCGGACGCCCATGTCTAGGCTCATTCATGCAGCATAAAAATTTTTGTGAGTAGTAAAAACACTTTGTACTTCCTGTTCATCACTTCTTCTAGTCCAGATCAGTCCTAGACAGTGCAAAAGTCAACTAAGTTATTCTTCCCATATCTCTTTCTTAGGGTTTGTACTTTACTTTCTCATTGCTTGTGTCAAATTTGTATTTTAGAATTTATTATCATATGTTTGTAATGCCCCGTTTGGCGGTTACCCTGGTTCATGGCGTAGTGACCCTTTCCTTGTTGGGTCGTTGCAGTATATGTTGACTATGTGTATATTCCTATTGAAACTTTTAACATATAGTTTATAACATTTGTGTGATAAACATATCTCTATATTAAAACCTACTATATATAACTGTTAATACTTGTCGAGAAGCTTTCAACATATGAGTGATAACACTTGTTGAGTAAGCGTATGTTTATACTTGAAGCCTTTAACATACAGTTGATTACTCTCGTTAAATTTAGGTATATCTATATCATATACGAAAGTCTTCCTTTGACTAAGGAAAGTCAGGATCTTATTTATTTCATTATCTATCTAAAATATTGTAAGGAATTTATACTTAACGAACCTTCATCCTCACCATTGAACGGCAATCTTGTCCATATATCACATATATTTAATTCAACGGAGTTTAACCAGTCAATGAACTAACGTGGATTGATTAAAGATTTTAGTATTTATAATGTTAATGGCAGGTAAATGCGCATGCTGTTCATGTGATGGTTTCTCATTCGTGGAGATAGAGTTCCAAATTGAGGGAACCTTCTTCTTCAGATAATATTATTGTTGTATTTGTAATGTCATAAAATGAATATTCTACCGTGTTCGATAGAACCGTGTCATTGTATGTTTGGTTGATATATTTAATTCAGAAATAGATAGAATGCCGAAATTTAAAATGCGACTTAGCGTAAACCAGGTCTATTACTTTGTTCTATAGTTTTGTATACTTGTTTGCTCGCAGTAGCGCTTCAGATGTTATAGTTGAGGTACAAACGTACTACTGATGTTAATGAAATGAAATAAAATATAAGTAAAAATAAACAAATGAAGGAAAGCAGGGTTTGCGTGAGAAAGAAGGGAGAGTAGGTGTGTGGTGCAGGTTGGAGGGGACATGATTTTTTTTTTAAAGTCAAAATTCTATCTGCTGTTGCCAGCCTTACCTCTGCCAGCTGCCCCACCTCATTTAATTCCTTGGATTGGCAAATTTCTCGTGCCCCGTGCTAACTGCTCCCCTTGACCTGTTTGGCCGCGTGATCAAGGAGGTTGGTTTTGTTGGGATTTGAGAGGCCATGGCGTGGAAAAACAACCTAGGCCAATGGAGTTGCAGGTGTTTGGGAACTTTTCTGTTGCTGTTCCTCTCCTTGCCATAGCCGCTCAGGCTGTTTTCACAACGATTTTACTCCTGGCGGGTCCTGGTTAGAATGGGGGCCGAGTGTTTTGTTGCTAAATGCTGTTCTAGTTGCAACCGCCTGTTCCTCCCCCCCCTACTCGTGGAGGTCAGAATGAGTAAGCGTGACAGGTGCTGCAGGGCGTCCCTAGGGAGCCTTTGGTGTTGATCATGCTGTTTTGGATGCACGCAACCTCAGTCATGTTCAGTTGTTACAAAATCTTACAGCTGTAGCAGAAGCTGTCTTGAGCGCTTCCAACATGCAGGTTGTCCACTATGTTGTTATCTGTTCAGTTCGATTGCATCCACAGACTCGGGTTTTTCCCCTTCTAGTTATGTTCTCAAATCGACGAAGTGACAGTGAAAGTGTTGCAAGGGCAACGTGCTGGCGGGTTGACCATTTTATGTGTTCTGCCCATTTCTGTTCTGGTTGCACGCGACCACAGCCATGATCGGCTATTGCAAAATCTCGTAGCTGTAGTAGAAGAACGAGATAAAGTTTTAGATTGAGCTGCCTTGCCCTTTCTTTTGGGAAGTCACTTCTGTCTAGGTGGCGGATCTAGCATAGAAGAAACTCGATCAAACCTTGAGGCAAGTTTTGCAATGAGGCTGAGATCGTGTTCACCACTGTTCCTAGTTCTGGCCATGGGTTTGATATGGTGGTTGTAGATGAAGCTACAAGATAGGGAGGTAGGCGTGTTACCCCCATGTTCTTTGGGTGCTATATGGTGTGTTATTTTTTGGGATCCACAGGAACTACCTGCATCATTAATTAGCTAGGCAGCAGGCATGTGCAGTAGTAGAAGCCGGGTTGAGCGCTCAAACAAGCAGGTGGTCCAACCTTGTTGTTATCTGTTCAGCATCATTTACACCCTCGAATTTGGGACTCTCCTTCAAGGAGAGAGATCACACCCGTGGGCACATGAGATCTATGCAATGTTGGAGAAAATGTCTTGGGAGATGAAGGTAGCAGGATATTTTCTTTCAGATCCAGATCTTGTACTGAGTTGTTCTTCCAAAACTGATTCGTGACAGTGAGGGTGTTACCAACAGACCTGATGAAATTTATTTATGAGATTCTCTATTGCTTCCTTACTTGTTTTACAATGTAACTCATGGGAGAGAATCTCATAGGCGTGGATCTGTACTATATCAGCCCAAGGAAAGAACCCATGATGGTTTGCTTGATCAAGAGAAATGGTAACTCAGATAGCAGTGGGACTACTTCTAGCCTGTAGGAGCCTGAAGGATGTGCAGAGAACTAAGGACAATTGTTCCATCTTACTACTTCATTTCAGGGAGATCACTTTACTTAGAATTTTGCTAATGATAATGTTGTAAGGCATGGATCGGCTAGGACTCAAATCAAGGACCTCCATCAGCATTTCTGAGCACTCTACCTTTGAGACAACGGTCCTTCGCAGGTTTGGGGTTTGCTAGTTGATTGGTTTCCTGTAGGCAGGGTTCAACTTTGCAATCTTTTGAGGCCGTTCTGTTTCATATCAGAATATTCATGAAGCACAATTTGCCTTGCAACTATATGAGCATCTTCTGCGAGTCAATATGTTGGCAGGCATAAAGGGTGCTGTTGGAATTATCACACCTTACAAGCTACAGCTGCAATGTTTGCACTGAGATTTTGATGATGTCCCCAAATCTGATGAAGGAGAAGGTTGTGTATCATCACGGTAGATGCCTACCCAAGCCAGGAGCGTGGTGTAATCAATATGTCTCGTGTCCGAGCTTCAAATCATGGGGTTGGTTTGTAGATGTTTTTCACTGTGTGAATGTGGCGCTAGCACGAGCCCGCAGAGCACTTTGGGTTAAGGGCAAGCAGTGGATTTGAGACAAATCTTTTTCATATGGAGATGGCGTTCTAAACCAGGCATGTTAAGACTAGCCCCTGAAATATTTTGCTTTCCTTTTTCAACTTCATGAAATAAATGATCTACTACCTGAAATGACGCCTTAAGATGGAATAATTTGTTTGATTTTATCGATTGTCCTTGAGTGCCTTGGTTTCTTTTTTTTTCCTGTTCCTTCTCATGAATCGACGTTCCTTTCATGATTGGTTTGCATAGGGGAAAATTGTTGTTATCTTTATTCTGTTATAATTATATGGATGAGAACAATGTTTTACTTGCTTTTGTCTGTTTTGGATCAAACCATCTGAAATGGGAAAGGGACATTCTTATGAAACATGGAAGCTATAAAAAAAATAAAAATAAATAAATAAATAAATAAAAATGTTACCTTTCAAAATGCTTAGTTATGGCTACCCTAAGCGATATCAAATCAATAGAAGCTCATAAATGCTTAGGTCTGATTTCTGCTCGATAGTAGATACTTCCTGCTTTTTTCTTCCTTAGGGGGTTTCCTTCATTAGTACTTCTGCCCCACTCGAATGCTTCTTTCCTCTTTGGCTTGTTCCCTTGCTTGTGCTGACAAGATAGTTATCACCTTTCAGATCTACTGAATGTAGACTTACCGCTGGATAAAACACAAATGCATGTATATTTCTTTTGCGGTGTTTTATCATCATTGATAAGGAATATCAAAAATATGGAAATCTGGGTCCTTAGCTAGAGTGGCTCTTGTTTTATTAGTTGTAACACTACTCCTTGATTACCTTTCTATTGAATGTAACTTGTTGCATAAGTGAGAGTCCTGCTGGAATGAATTGATATTGTACAACATTTTACACCTAGTGCTATATTGTCTTGGATAATAGTATGTATGCTATTTATGAAGATTACGAATGAAGTTTGTTTAGGCTTTCCATTTAAAAGTTGTCATGCTTGCCTACTTAGAGTGTAGCCTGCTTGTGAGCTATTTTGTCTATTACTCGTTTCCTAATAAGGCTTGCGGCTTGTAGTTTCTTCAATAATCTATTATGGTATTAGACATTAGGAAGGAAAGAAGGAAATTTCATTATTGTCCTCAATGCCCGAAAGTAGATCAATGGGATTCAGGATCCAACCTTTAACAATAGAAAGTTCTAGGAGGAGAGAATCCTAGTTGCAAACCAAAGGAATTAGAGAGAATCCTAATTGTTAATGTTTATTACTTTTAAAAGACCTTGTAAGGAAGAGGCGGTAGACCTCTTGTTTAGATTATAACGATGGAATGTTTCCTTCGGGATCATGTATCCCTTTATTGCTATGAAACATCCTCCTGGAAGGACTGGGTAACTATGTTTTGTTTCGCGTCTTGATCGTAACTAGTATGTCCTTGACTCTCAAGTTTTTTTCTTCCCTTCTAAGATGGATGGTTTGAATATTAGATTTAAGTCACGTAATCCATATGGTTGCATGATCAAAATTCTCTATACTATTGACCTTTCATTCCTATCCCACGAGTTCTTGGATTGTTTCTTGTTTTGTGATATACTGCTTGCTGGAATGTTTGACTTCCTCATTGTTGGCTGGTGTAGATCCTTACCTCGTGTGAAAAGTAGATTAGTGGTTTGTGCTTTGATCCTTTCATGAAGTAGAACATTCCTTTCATGTCAATTGTTAAATGTTAGCTTATTATTTCAATGCATAAACTTAACATGCTCAGTTCTAGCGAACTGACTCTAGTTAATATTTGTGCAGATGGATTATGCGAGTAGACTAGAAGAAAAGAGTGTAAAAGTTTCACCTGTACCATTATGAAGTTCCTTGTAAAAATGTCCAATGTGTTGAAAATTGTGTAACATTTCTTGTAAAGAGAGTTGATACGACCTCTTGCCTTGTATTGTTTGGTAATGGTGAAATAAAGTGTCTTGTTCTGGTGTAGTTAAGCTTGAAATTATCCTTGTGAGAAATGGCATTCAATCTTTACATTGATATGAGTATTGTAAAACTTTGATCTTGAGAATAAATTGTTAAGTTAAATCTTTCTAAGACTTAGTGACAATATTTTATAAGTACAGTAAAACGGGTCGGTTAACCCTTAAGAAGCTAAACATATGATAATTTTATATTCAACAAATAAATGTAGAGGTGATCTACTTGAAATCAAATAATTCCATGAGTGATCAAAATGAAACCATCCTTTGAGGAGTAAATTTTTATTTATTTTTATATATAAATTGATATCCCTAGCTAACTAGTGAACTACCCCTTTTGGATGAACTCTTAAACAAGCTTAAGGGAAAACAATGGTCATTTTCTGGAAGATAATAAGATTTAACAAGTAGGAGAAGACTTTAAGTGAACTACTCTTCAGTGTATAAGACATTAACTCAGTTGGTGAGATGAATTTGTTCGAACGATATATTGATTCCTTCTGAAAACTTAAGTCATGAGCTAAAGGGTGTCTTACCAAAATAAATAAACCCTAACCATTTCTTACTGTGGCTTGCCCTAGCTGTGAGTGTGTCATGTGGTTGGACTTCCATGTTGTCTTGTCAAAAAAATATATAAATAAATTTTCCTTGATCAGTGTGAACGTTTCCGTGCTGACCTTGTGGTCTTCCCCGTAACAAATGGTTCCACGTGTTGGTTGTAACCTTGTGACGACATGTTGTGTTGTGTTGAGTCAAAGCAAGTCAAAAAAAAAAGTTATCCTGTATTTCACTATGTTGTTCTTGTGTTGGTATTTTTGTTGTGTTACAATGTTACTCTGCAGTTAGGGTTTTACAAAATTTATACTTTTGTTAAATCATTTGGTGAACCCTTCATTGAAACACTCTTGGATCTTTCCTTATTATTTTGGCTTCAATATCTTAAGATTCTTCCACCATGAGTCTCTCCATCTCGTCCTTCTTGCAGGATAATCCTGATTGTGTAACTAAAATTAGATATTTTGTATATAAGATTTACATTCATCCTCATACTTCTCCTTAATATGTATATCATAAGTTTACCACTTTTTTATATTTTAATGAAGACAAAATTACTTTCACATCTTATGAACGTCCTCCTCTTAATGAAATGAAAATTACTTTCACATCTGTTGAACTTTCTCCCCTTTATTTTTATGTTTGTATCAATAATGTTGGTGTTAAATGTGCCTTAGTCGATAATGGATCTGGGATCAATATTTGTAATATAGCATTCCTTCATCAAATTCACATATTTGAGGAAACCTTGATTCCTTCATTTTTCTATCCTTGGCTTTGATAACATCCCTAAATGTGTCTTGGGTACTATTATGATTCCCATCACTATTGGATTGTGTACTCTTCATATCCCATGTCATGTACTTCCCAATAATATTAATTATAATATTCTTCTTGGGCGGCCTTGGATCCATGTCATACATGCGGTTCCTTTTACTCTACATGCACAACTCAAATTTATATAATAAGGTGTTATATATGAGGTCCTGAAAGATCTTTTTTTCTTTTCCTATTGTAATACTACTGAGAACTCACTAGATACTCCCATTTCCTCTACATCTAATCCTCATTTCTCTCAATATGGTCAAGACTATAAGTATCTGCTTCATTATGGATTTTCTGGTACTCGTTTAGGCTAGCATGGTCAAGGAGTCAGATAACCACTGACTATTCCTACTGGGTCAAAGTGTAATACTATGTCCCACACCATGTCCCAATAATGCAACTGGTAGGCTGGGCGGGGTGGGAAATTAGGGGGGTTCATGTGAGCACCCCCTTCGCATGAACCTCCTTCACTCAAAGTACCACGTAGCAAAAAATTTCCATGTATTGCACGGAAAGGGGTTCATGTGAAGGGGGGGTTCACACAAAACCCTTTCAGGTGAACCACCTTCATGTGAACCCCCAACTTATATATTGGAGGCGGCATGGAGAATCTCACTTAAAATCCACCTGAGTTCCTTTGTGCAAAGCTAGAGATGCCAAGCTAGAACCCACTTGCATGAGCCAGAGCCCAGAGCACAAAGCCGACCAAGTATGTCTTTTTTTGTTAAATTCATTTTTTTGTAAATATTAGGGTAGGTCTCACTTTTTTAAAATTTTGTTCAAGATCCTTAAAAAAATTCTGAAATCCTAGGTATGATTTTTTCATTGAATATTGGCAACAGAACTACCTACACAGAACTCACCCCTTTACTTAAATGTCTTGTATCATGACAAGGCTTAACATTTATGTGTTC
The DNA here is from genome assembly GCA_019776745.2 of Taxus chinensis. Classification (NCBI taxonomy): domain Eukaryota; kingdom Viridiplantae; phylum Streptophyta; class Pinopsida; order Cupressales; family Taxaceae; genus Taxus; species Taxus chinensis. The sequence continues at coordinate 383,033,570 of CM034155.1, read as the reverse complement.
ATTGTGGATCAAAGTATGTTGTGGTCTTCTTTCAATGTGCTTATCAAGATGGCAATTACTATTTTTAGGAACATGGCAGAGTATGTAGTGTTCATTTTGGATTGAAATAAATGCAATTTATCAACCAACTGCCGACTGATTCAAAACACCAGTATGAAGTCACCAACAATTTTTTGCATCTGTTTGATATTGGGAGGATATTGTATATGTAAATCACTTAGAATAATCGTACATGACCATGCCTTGAATGTGTGTCCCCACTCCCATTAATCCCAAATTAGTTTTTTGTTAAATGTTGGCAATATAACTACTTACATAGTACTTATTGCATTACTTAAATCTCTTGTATCATGACCAGGATTAACAAATTTTTGTGTTCATCACTATTATTGGCCTCACAAATTTATTTTTTATTATTATTTCGTTAAATGTTGGAAAAAAACTACCTATGGGGTACTTACCGCTTTACTTAAATATCTTGTATCATGACCAGGATTCAATTTTTTTTGTATTCTTTCAATGTGCACATTAAGATGGAAATTACTATTTTTAGGAACCTAGAAGAGTAGTCCTATCTATTATGGTTGAATAGAGGGTTCATTTCGCATTGAAAGAAATGCAATTAAGCAACCAATTGCTGACTGTTACCAGAGTGTTCAAAAATCTTAGCTATTTTCGCAATACACATGGATTTCATAGCTATGAGCTTATGGCATTCATAGTTTAAATAGGAAATGAGTATTGTATTAGCTGCTTATACAAGAAAGTAAAAAACCAATGATGATGCATGACCTAAAAAATGAAAAAAAAAAATTCAAACCCAATCACATCCTTTGTCATTGATTTTCCTTGCTTGTAATTTCTCAAACTTCTCTTCAAAAATTACTCTGACTACCAAGACTGAAATTTTGCATGTTCCCCCCATTTTCACTAGCATACAGAACATGCCAACCATTGCAAAAAAATTACATATTTTTTGCAATGGATTTGAAAACCATCACAATAACTTAGCAATTCATTTTGGTGGTTATGGAACATGCCTGAAAAACTTGATAGTCATCATGGTGGTTGTGCAAGCACTAGCAAGCTCTGAGAAAAGGTGAAAAGGCTGCAAAAACAATCTTGGGCCAGGAAAAATCACGAAAAATGGCTAAGTCCTAGTCCTAGGGACGGTCGGGACATTTGGGACAAAAGTACGCGGCGGACGCGGTTCGGCCGAAATGACTTAAGGCAGCCCGAAAAGCAAATGGGACGAGCGGGCCGCGAAAAGCACGCGAAACGGCCAAACCAGCCGAAATGAGTCCCAAAGTGGTCCGAAAGAAAATAGGACGTCTGGGACAAAAAAAAGGACGCGAAATGCCCGAACCAGCTGAAATGAGTCAAGGCGGTCCAAGAGCAATTGGGACAGTTGGGACAAAAAGGATGCGAACTGGCTGAATCGGCCGAAATGAGCACAAAGGGTCCAAAATCAAATGGGACATCCGGGACATTTGGGCGTGAAGTATGCAAAGTACCCAAAGGAGCCGAAAGCCAACCAAAAGACGCCACGTGTCATCGGCAAATAAGGGACAAGGAAGCCCATTTCGGGCGGATCGGAAGTTTATGTCCAAAATCGGATGTGGACATCCGGGACAAATGGACGTGAAGTACGTGAAGGAGCCGGCAGAGCCGAGGACTAATGAGAAATCACCACGTGTCACATGGAGAAAAGTCAAAAAGTCAAAGGGTGAGTTTTGAGGGGTCAGCCCGAGCCAATAGGAATTGGACACGTGTCCAATGGAGCAGGGAAGCGCGGAGCTCGGGGAGGAGTTAGAAAATTTGGCCGAGTTAAGCCAAAAAGTTAAAAGTAGAGGAAGACCCCCCGCGCCCCTGTCGACAAATCAATGCATGCCACATGTCCCAGGTGGCGGGGAAAACAAGGGCAAATCGGGTTTCAAAGTCAGGAAAACAAGTCAAAGAAACATGTCAGAAGACTTGCAAAACCCGACATCAAAGGCATGTCGGGGGTGCCAGAAAACCCGACGCACAAGGAAAGCGGGTTTCGGAGGCGGAGGAAACATGGCGCAAAGGCATGTCGGAAGGGTTGAAAACCCGAAAAAACAATGGCATGTCGGACGTGTCCTAGGAAAACCCGGCAAACAAAGAGATGCCGGAAGGCTTAGAAAACCCGACATCAAAGGCATGTCGGAGGTGCCAGAAAACCCGACATCAAAGGCATGACGGAAGGGTTGGAAAACCTGACAAACAAAGAGATGCCGGGAAGGCTTAGAAAACCCGACATCAAAGAAACATGTCGGAAGACTCAGCAAAACCCGACATCAAAGGCATGACGGAAGGGTTGGAAAACCGGACATCAAAGGAAATCGTGTCTTGGAGTCGGAGAAACAGTCGGGAACGCATGGGGCGAAAACATGTCGAGCCACCTCCCAAACGGGATGCAAATGCAAGTCACACCTCCGAACCCAACACAAAGGAGAATCACGCGACCAATCAGAACCTGCCACGTGTCGTCCAGATGGCGAAGAGCGGGAAAATATTTCAAAATCCGTTTTGGTCTGTTCCGCGCCCTAAATCTTCAGATCATCATATCTTTTGATCCAGAGCTCGGATTTGCATGTTCCTTATATCAATGGAAAGCTAGTAAAATCCTCTACATGATTCTGGGATCAAATCTTGTAGTTTGGTGTAGTATAGAGAGAGAAAATCGAAGAAACACGTCCCTGGTGCGTGGTAATGGCAGAAGTGACGCTTCAACAACCAGCGTTAATGCAAAAGACAGCCCGCCGCTCTTGCCAGGGTTCTCACCCACCACCATAATGAAATAAGTTAAATGCACGACCTATAAGGTGGTTGGAGTAGATCTGAGCTTTCCCTCCTCTCTCTTCCTTCTCTCATTCTTCCTATATATTGTAAGGAGTGGCAAAATATAAAAAGTTCATCTTTTCTGCTCTGCCCTCCCTTCTTTTCTTCTCTAGGGTTGAAAATGGAGTTTGAGCCTCCTCCCTTGCTCTGTAATGGTGTTTTTTACCTTTTACTATTGAAATGATGTTCTGTGCAAACTTCTAGGAGCAACAAAACGTGTTTTGTGATGCATCTGTCCATCCTTCCTCATTTTTGCTTGTTCTTCTTCTTGCCTCTCTTCATTTGCAAGTATCTGTGCATGTCTGAACGTTCATTGCAGGTTTGGAGCTGTGTTCATGGAGTTTTGGGACATTTTATGTGTGGAAATCTATCCTTGGGCCTGTGATGCATCTGTCCATCCTTCCCATTGCTCACCTCTCTTTTTCCCATGGCAGTTTTGATAGATGTCCAACATTCTCCTTCTCTGGTGTATCACCGTTTTAGTGTAGGCTTTGTTGTTTTTCCCTTTCTCTCTCTCTCTCTCTCTCTGTCTCCTTGGCATTGTTAGATTAGGAATTAGATTAGCTTGCCTACACTGGAATAGCTTGTGGAAGGTAGTTTAGGAGTAGGAACCAGCCTTCTCTGGAGATTCCTCTTTTTGGTTTTACAAGTCCCCACGCTTGGAGAGAGGTTTCCATGTTGTGCAATCACATTGGATGCCTGAACATCAACCTAGAAGCCTGATGTGCGTCCAGGGGTGCTCTGATTTTGCACTAACAGTTTTGGCATGCCCGGTGGGACACTGAGGTTAGATTATTTCATCTTTCAGAGGTGTCTCATTATCAACAGAAAATCTTAATCCACTGTGCGACCTAACAATTTTGGCACGCCCGGTGGGACCACTAGAGGTCTTCCACTTCATCTTTTGCAGGTTGGTGTGTTCCTATGAAGATTTCAGCCTTTGGAGGCACTTGCAAACACATCTGGCGACTCCATCTGATCAGCAACCCATTTCTGAAGTTGCAAACCTTCCTTTCCATCCATTTTTCATTCATCCTTCTTTCCACCCCTTTCATTCTTTTCCATTCCATGAGGTTGTGCAATCATGACTTCATTTCCATCATGGAGCTCACATTTCCAACAACAGCAATATATTTCACCTCCAACATGTTTTACAGATCCTCCAAATCAGCATTTTGAGCAGATTCAAGATCAGCATGCATACCCATATGAGCAGCTGTGCCAAAGTCAGTTTGGCAATGGAGATTTCCAAGAGCAAGAGTATGCATACAATGAAGACACATCAGATCCAAGATGCTGGTCTGTTGGAGAAGATCCAAAAGATGGAGATGGTGATGGTGCAGTCCAGGGCTCAAGCACAAATGAAAGCTTTTGGAATCGGTTGTGGAGCACCCCTGTCCATGGGTGGGACCTTTTCCAAGGCATTACAGCCCTCAGGAAAAACTTGACTTCATGATTGCAACGTTGCCTTTGCTTGCAAAGTGGATTGAAGAAATAGAGCTGTATGAGAGAAGTGTTCAGCAACCTTGTCAACGGGTAAGCTCATCATCTCATGCTCTTTTCTTTTCCTCTTTCCCAATCTGTTTCATCTCAGTAGTGTCAAGTTTCAAACCCTCCATCTGCTGTCCCAAATGTTGAATCCCATCCCTCCATCCCTCAGTCTTCCACCCCATCTTAGTTTTTCTGCCCTCTTCCCTTCCAAACAGTCATTCCCTCCACAAGAGCTAACAAAAACACCCCCTCCTCCAAGGAAACAAGAGTTTCCATCTCCTCCACCACCACCAAAAAATGTCAAATCAGTTGAGTTTCAACCTATTCCTCCTTTTGCATTCCCAATTCCATGTGGGGAAGAAGAAATTGAAAAAATCAGTCATCAAGGACAGCAAGAGGAAGAGCCAGGAAAAGAAGAAATGATTAAGAGCTTAGTAAGTTTGGCTCTTAAATTTGGGATGGAGAAGATCCCTTTACTGGTAAAGCCTACAGAAGAGGCTAAGGTTGAACAAATGGTGGTCATGACTGATTTTGTTGCAGCAGAAGAAGAGCAAAAGGAAGAAGCAGATCAGCAACCAGTTTGCTCAGAGTGTAGTGTCCATGTTGGCACTCTATTTGAAAGAAATGCTGATCCAATTCAAGTTACACAATCAGCCATGGAGGAAGAAAGCCCTGAAGAAGATCTTGCAGTCCCAACTTGTCCTCTAGAGCAGCAAATTGAAGAGTTTGACTTGACAAACTTCATGCTGGAGGAAGAGTTCAATCAAGAGCAAGATTGCCTTCAAACATTAGAGGAAGGAGAAGCTGCTCCAAATCCAAAAGAAGAGGAGAAAAATCTTGTTGTGGAGGAGAAAAGTGCAGATCCAAGGGCTTTGAGCACAAAGCAGGCTACAGGAGAACCTTCAGTTCTTCTCTCTACTTCACCTCTCCCGAGTTCTAGTACTGAAGAGGAGTTTGATCTCTCAAACTCAATACTGGAGAGTGAAGGAAACCATGGTGGTCAAGTTGCAGATCAAGAGGACACCATGGAGGAAGTTGAACACCGAGCAGTAGGACAGCAATGAGGTAGTTTACTTGTTAGATTTGGAGGATTGTTTTGATGGAGAAGAAACCGGTTGAGTTTTTACCATTCTCTCTTTCATCATCCACATTCCAAACACCAGAGCCTATTGCCATGGAGGAGAACTTTTTATTTGCAGCAGCCTGCATCTTACAACAGCTCTTTGGAATCAAGGTTGGAAGATTCTAAATCTTCCATGTTCTTCATCGAAGGAAGATAAGGGACAGAAGGATTCCACCATTTCTTCCACGTCATCCACCTCAAGAGGGTCTACAAGAAGACTCCATTCTTGGAGTTGAAAATCAGAGCTACGGGCATATCCAAACGGATCAGACCTTGCCCAATCAGGTATTTGGCTTCATTGGAGCTAAAGGAGAAGCCACAACCAGTCATGCCCACTTCTGGGCATGAGGATGAGCTACAAAGTACCAAGGATCAGTTGCCATACCTCTCCAATCCAAATGCAGAGCAAATAAAAGAGGTATTGGATTTTTCAGTTGATACCTTGATGATTTGGATAGAAGACCAGCTTCTTGTTGATTTTCCATCCATCCAAACAGCCATGATCAGTGCCAAATCAATTGCATGGCTGCCAATTTTGAAGAAAGGAAGCTATTTCTCACAACCAGTTGTAGGGTTTGTTTAGCTTACCTTTGCTTCCAGTTAGAGTAGAGTAGCTAGGTTTGCTTTCAGTAGAAGAAGTGCTTGTGCACACTCTGCATGTTCCATTTGGGGCATGTATGATTTTCAGTTCTATATATAGTTTTTGTTGTTGCTGGTTTTGCTCTTGCACAGTTCGCTTCAGTGGCTTTTGGTGAGAACAAATCCATGTCCGGTGAGTTTCCAAGTGGCTCAAAGGGAAGATTTTCAAAGTTCAGGTCAGTTTTCAGGTTATTGCTTATGACTCCATGCCCAATGGATTGCTTCAGGCAACTGAGTCTTTTCATCTAGCAGGCAGATGACCCCGCTGAGTCGCCAAACTGTTATCCAAAATTCACCCCCCAGGGTAATTTTGATAACATGCGTCAGAATATGTCAAGTCCCAGAAAAATTGATTGATTCGGGGCCAAAAATCATGTTGCTAGAGTACCCTCAAATATTCTTCTAAGTCCCCTGTCTGAGAGGACAAGAGCAAGCTCTGAGAAAAGGTGAGAAAGGCTACAGAGAACAAGTAGGTTGATCCAGGAAAAATTGTGAAAAATCGGCTAAGTCCTAGTCCTAGGGACGGTCGGGACATTTGGGACAAAAGTACACGGCAGACGCGGTTCGGCCGAAATGACTTAAGGCAGCCTGAAAAGCAAATTGGGACGAGCGGGCCGCGAGCAGCGCGAACCGTCCGGATCGGCCGAAATTTTCCCAAAGGTGGTCCAAAAGTAAATAGGACGTCTGGGACAAAAAAAGGACGTGAAATTCGGCCGAACCGGCCGAAATGAGTCAAGGCGGTCCAAAAGCAATTGGGACAGTTGGGACAAAAGGACGCGAACCAGCCGAATCGGCCGAAATGAGCACAAAGGGTCCAAAATCAAATGGGACATCCGGGACAAATGGCCGCGAAGTACCCGAAGGAGCTGAAAGCCAACCAAAAGACGCCATCGTGTCATCGGTAAATAAGGGACAAGGAAGCCCATTTTCGGGCGGATCGGAAGTTTATGTCCAAAATCGGTTTGGGACATCCAGGACAAATGGACGCGAAGTACACGAGAGGAGCCGACAGGATCCGAGGATCCAACAAGAAATACGCCACATGTCATCAGGGAGAAAAGTCAAAAAGTCAAAGGGAGAGTTTTGAAGGGGTCAGCCCGAGCCAATAGGAATTGGACACGTGTCCAATGGAGCAGGGAAGTGCGGAGCTCGGGGAGGAGTTAGAAAATTTGGCTGAGTTAAGCCAAAAAGTTAAAAGTAGAGGAAGCCCCCGCGCCCCTGTCGACAAATCAATGCATGCCACATGTCCCAGGTGGCGGGGAAAACAAGGCAAATTAGGTTTCAAAGTCAGGAAAACAGGTCAAAGAAACATGTCGGAAGACTCGCAAAACCCGACATCAAAGGCATGTCGGAGGTGCCAAAAAACCCGACGCACAAAGGAAAGCAGGTTTCGGAAGTGGAGAAACATGTCGCAAAGGCATGTCGGACGTGGTTGGAAAACCCGACAAACAAAGGCATGTCGGAAGGGTTGGAAAATCCGACAAACAAAGAGATGCTGGAAGGCTTAGAAAACCTGACATCAAAGGCAATGTCGGAGGTGCCAGAAAACCCGACATCAAAGGCATGACGGAAGGGTTGGAAAACCCGACAAACAAAGAGATGCCGGAAGGCTTAGAAAACCCGACATCAAAGGCATGTCGGAGGGGTTGGAAAACCCGACATCAAAGGCATGTCGGAGGGGTTGGAAAACCCGACATCAAAGGAAATCGGGTCTTGGAGTCGGAGAAACAAGTCGGGAAAGCATGGGGCAAAAACATGTCGAGCCACCTCCCAAACCCGATGCAAATGTAAGTCACACCTCTGAACCCGACACAAAGGAGAATCACGTGACCAATCAGAACCTGCCATGTGTCGTCTAGATGGCGAAGAGGCGGGATAATATTTCAAAAATCCGTTTTGGTCTGTTCCGCGCCCTAAATCTTCAGATCATCATATCTTTTGATCCAGAACTCAGATTTGCAAGTTCCTTATATCAACGGAAAGCTAGTAAAATCCTCTACATTATTCCAGGTATCAATCTTGAAGTTTGGTGTAGTCTAGAGAGATAAAATTGAGAAATGGATCTGGTGCGTGGTAATGGCAGAAGTGACGCTTCAACAACCAGCGTTAATGCAAAAGACAATCCGCCGCTCTTGCCAGGGTTCTCACCCACCACCATAATGAAATAAGTTAAATACGACCTAGGAGGTGGTTGGAGTAGATCTGACTTTCCCTCCTCTCTCTTCCTTCTCTCATTCTTTCTATATATTGTAAGGAGTGGCAAATTATAAAAAGTGGTTCATCTCTTTCTGCTCGGAAGCCCTCCCTTCTTTTCTTCTCTAGGGTTGAAAATGGAGTTTGAGCCTCCTCCCTTGCTCTATAATGTCATTTTTTGCCTTTTATTATTGAAATGATGTTCTGTGCAAAATTCTGGGGGCAACAAAACGTGTTTTGTGATGCATCTTTCCATCCTTCCTTGTTTTTGCTTGTTCTTCTTCTTGCCTCTCTTCATTTGCAGGTATCTGTGCATGTCTGAACGTTCATTACAGGTTTGGAGCTGTGTTCATGGAGATTTGGGACATTTTTTATGTGAAATATATCCTTGGGCCTGTGATTCATCTGTCCATCCTTCCCATTGCTCACCTCTCTTTGTCCCATGGCAGTTTTGATCGATGTTCAATATTCTCCTTCTTTGGTGTATCACCGTTTTAGTGTAGGCTTTTCTTCTTTTCCTTTCTCTCTCTCTCTCTCTCTCTCTCTCTCTCTGTCTCCTTGGGATTGTTAGATTAGGATTAGATTAGCTTACCTGCACTTGAATAGCTTGTGGCAGGTAGTTTAGGAGCAGGAACCAGCCTTCTTTGGAGATTCCTCTCTTCGGTTTCACGAGTCCCCACACTTGGAGAGAGGTTTCCATGTTGTGCAATCACACTGGATGCATGAACATCAACCTAGAAGCCTGATGTGCGTCCAGGGGTGCTGTGATTCTGCACCAACACTACCTATATGTGTATTGATGGTTGCATGACCTTTTTATGTGCATTCTAATTTTATCCCATGAAATTTTTTTTTGAATCGTGTTGCATGTTTATTCGTTTACTTTTACATTTCAATCAACTCATTTCATTTACAGATCACCCCACACTTACTCCACTTCACCCCCTTACATCTAATGATGATTTTTGATCAAATTTTAGAGCTTCCACTTTGATTTTATCAACTCTATGTTGGAAATTACTTCTCTTTAAAATAGAAGATTATGCAATTTCTTTTGGGGTTGGAAAATTCGGTTTGGATAATTTAGAATTTTAGTTTTATTAATAGATTAGATTTGATTTCAAATTTTATTCAAGATCTATTTTACAAAAGTTATTTTTTGGGTGAAATATTAAGGGAACATCATCTATCTTTTTTTCTTATTACCATCTAATTCCCAACCATAAATTCAACTTCTATCTACTATTATTAAAAGGATGTCTAAAATATAATAATCCAACACTCTTGTCAATTCTAGAGCCCAGATACATACTATTACAACCTCTTATTTTATTCCATCCATTTGTTTCTTCCATTACCTTCATGGGTGTAACTTATCCCTAGGTCAAATTGAGCACACACTAAAGAAGTACGAGAGTGAAGAACATCATTAAATTCATCTCCACCTCTTTCTTCCATTATAAAGAGGTTAGCCATATTTTTCCTAGTTTTTTATTTCTTTATTAGATTATACTTGCATTTATTTTACTAAATATTTAAATAAAACATCAAAACAAATAAGTAGATTAATGATTAAGTATATTTTTTTCTTATTTAAAATTTTTTCTTTTCTTTGGAAATATTCTCATTCCTGAGACGTGATCTTGGATTTTATATCTTAGTTACATTTGCATCTAAATAGTAAAAATATTATTTTAAAAAAACCATTTTCAAAAGAAAATACTATATTCATTTGTATTTATGTATTTAGAGTGTATCTTTAAATGAAAACAAAAAACATTCTTTGTATTTGCATTTGAACAATTAATATTTGTTCTTGATTTAATTCAATTAAGGAAAAATAATTCTAGATTATTTTCCCTGATGAATTCAAGGTAGTTACAGATCCCACTCACACACGTCATCTAGGACGCATCATGGATGCCGAATTGTTGCGTACATATTAGGTGATTACATGACATTGCAACATTCCACTATCAGGGGTTAGAGATTTTATAGAGTAGAGTGGAAGTGTATCTTATATTCAGGGTACTACTGTAGCTTCTACAGTTGGACCTCCTATTCTTGGGATCATTACACCCGATGTTCAACACATTTATGGTCCAGTGTGTGAAAATTAAGCGTTAATTTAATTAAAATTTATTTTATTTCATCATTACTATATAATTTATTAATATTAATATTGAATGTTTACTTGTGTGTTTAGGCTTCTCCAACGCATGATGGTGAGCATCCCACACTGTTTCTCCATTTGATATATACACAAATCTTGAATAAGCCCAACATGGAACTTGATGTTCAGGGCCTGAGTTGTCTTGGCTCACTTGGCTCATTATTTTTAGGTGTTGAGGTTGTTGGTCAACATCAAATAGTTTTCAGTGTCAGTCCCATAGATTTGGAGACACATTCCACAGAGGTATATACATGTAGAGATATATCTATTTTTATTATGTTTTAGAATTAATATTTAATCTAAATTGAAATTTGTGAAATTAATGAACTTTATTCAAAAAAATTGTTTATCAACTTCATACATTTAATTTATTTTGTTTCATAGAGATTTACTGGACAAAGATTTAAACATAGTGTATATACTCCCAACATTTGCCCAGAGATAGATAGTGAGGTAATCAATTACATCTCTGTTATATGATTTATTCAATTAATCATGAAATTGTTCTAGAATTTCACCTATAAATTTTAATATATGGTATGTTATATATAGTTTCTTATGTGTATATTTCTTTTTATAAATGCAGAGTGTAGCAGAGCCTAGTGAGGGGTCTGGTACTCACCCTACTGCATGGTGAATACTTCAATGATACATGTTGTACTCGTTTTCATCATGTACATGTATATATATGTTCTTACATGAGATTTTAGACATGTATATTCATTAGACACATGTATATATATTCATTAGACATGATTTTTATATTTTTACATATATTCATTAGATATTAATTTTATATTTTGATATGTAAAGTAGCATAAAATGTGTAGTAGATGTAAGATATTTTAATAAGAGTCACATGTAAATTTTCAATTAAAAATATAATTAGAACATGTATATAGATAATCTAAATATATTAATTTTGTTTAAGATATTTTGCATCAAGATTATGTCTTTTCATTAAAAGAGTACCTCCATCATCTTTTTAATCTAAGATCTTCTCCCACATAGTAATGAAGTTATATTCTAGAACATCCTAGAACAAGTCCATTTCCCTTGGTATATGGTGCAACTCTTGAATCAAATCATTATTCGCATATTCCTTGAACCCTCGGTCTCCATCCATCTTGTAAGAGATAGATCATCTTCAATATCATCTTCAAGACCATAAAGCACCCCTAAAATATTACAAAAATTATAAACCATGATCTTTATCCCCTATTATTTTCTCTTCCCCAATATTCTTTAGCCATTTCTCTCCCTTGGTATTTTTCTTTGAAATCATTTAGATCCAAACACCCATCCTTCTAAGAGAAATATCATTTACACGAAGCTTAGATCCATATGTTTCCAGGGAATTGTCTCCATCTCCAAAATGCCACTATTCAAACCAATAATATGGGAAATGTACCATTCCCCCCTTTTAGCTGAAACCTTCCTTCCCTAGTATATTATGATATATGGGTAAGTGCACAAAGATGGGGGGGGGGGCAAAAAGTGAACACAAATCCAGTTTTTGGCCATTTTCGCCATAACTTGCTCACATTATGGCTTAGGCACATTTTAACACAAAAGGTGTAATGCCCCGTGCATCGAGGACTTCCGTTTCTGCCACCCTGGCCTCCTCCCAACCACCTGACCTACAGAATCTTGACCACAACATCTTTTCTGTCCTTGCGTGAGGGAGACGGGAGTCGGTGGAGTCCCGATTTTCTTCACCTTGATCTCATTTGATCTCCTTCTTGAATGCGTATGGTTGGGAGGCGCATCTTTCTTGAGTTACAGGCATTGATGGAGGGAAAAACATGTTCGAAGTGTTGTTTTGGTCCTTTTTCACAGTGTTGTTCCTGTCCCTGCCACGGACCTTCTTTTTCATGGCGTCTTCTTCCTTCTTATGCGCGTGGGTGTAGGTGGAGCTTCAGGCTGGGGGAGCAGGTGCATTTTCCCCTCTTTCCTTGGGTGCTGCGAGGTGTGTTCTTGTCGAGGATCCACAGAAGTTCCTGCAACAGTAAATAGCTAGGCAACAGGCAAGCTACAGTTTGATAGAAGCCTTTGGGAGTGCCTCCAACAAGCAGGTCGTCCGACTATGTTGTTTTCTGTTCAGTTTAGAATGCATCCTCAATTCGGGATTTCTCCTTCAAGATATTTTATTCAAAATCGATTAAGTGACAGTGTGAGTGTTACCAGGAGACCCGATGAAATTTATTACAGAGATCCTCTACTGAGACCTTTCTTGTTCCACGATGTTACTCATGGAAGATAATCTCATCGAGGTGGATCTGTTTCATATCAGAATATTAATGAAGCACAGTTTGCTTGCAGAAGAGAGATTTTAGGAGATCGATGAAGGATAGAGGGATTAAAAAGAAACTTGGTGTAGTTGGATTAAAGGCAATAAAAAGGTGCATGCTTTTTGTGTAGGTCACATATCACACCTGTGGGCACAGGAGATCTATACAATGTTGGAGAAAATGTCTTGGGAGATGAAGGTAGCAAGATATTTTTCAGATCCAGAGCAAACGAGCATTGAAGTGCATCTTGGGAGTTGAATAAATTTGTTGGTATCCATAATGCAAGTTAAATCCATGTCAGTAGCTGTAACAGTTGTTTTTTATGCAAAAAGGAAACTCGAAGATAGTTTTAGGGTTTTGAGTAATCTCTCAAAGCTGCACCGGATTTTCAAAATCACAAAAGGAACTAAACTTTCGAAGTTCAGTGGAAAGGATGTTGAATACTTTTCTCAGTGGTTGAGCAAGCAGTATGAGTTTTCTTTTTTTTGTGTGCAGAGTTTATGTTTTGAGGTTTTTCAACAAATTGGTTAATCAAACAAGAATGGAACTGTTTGAGTAAGGCTACTCTTCCATCATTATGCATAATCAAACATGAAGGAGGTCCTCGTTGTGCTCAAAGCCTTTTCAAAAAAAAAAAAAGAACCAGTAGCAGAGGTCTGTATCAGTTATTCAAGAAACCAGGTAAAAGTTGAGTCTATAACAACATAAGGAAGATGTTAAAGCTTTGGAATCTTGCAGAATGGCAACATTATCTTCTTGAAGTTCGAATCACAGTCGGGTAGACACTAAAGACAGGTATATCTCTATAATGGGAAGTAAATGTTGTTCACGCTTCTAAATTCAAACTTGGGTCATTGTTAGAGAAGCTGATGAGCCTCTATTGAGCTCTAATTCCTCAAAAATGCTCCTAGCTCGATGAAGAAGTGTAAAAGACAGTTCTTGTCTTTTGACATTCCTGTCTCTTGAACTTGCTAGGAAAGGTGAACTGACCTTCTTGAGTTTTCAAGATTGAAAGGTTAACTTAGGAAGTTGAAGGGGTGGCTCGAGGTTCTTTTGAAGAGTGAGTTAGTGTTGTGTGGAATCATGAATAAATAGATAAGAAAGGTGTTTGAGAATTGGACTGAGAATTATAGAAAATACAAGAGTTAAGAGTGAATGTTTGCACTGAGAGTTTGATGCTGTCCTCAAACCTGATGGAGGAAAAGGTTATTTATCATTACGGTAGATGCCTTTCAGAGCCAGGAGCGTGTGGTATTATTTATGTCTTGTGTCCGAGCTTCAAATCATGTGGTTGGCTTTGTAGCTGTTTTTCACCACGTGTATGTGGCACTAGCTCTAGCTCGCAAAGCACTTTGGGCTAAGGACAAGAAGCGGCTTTGAAACAATCATATGCATATGGAGATGGCGTTTTAAACCAGGCATGTTAAATCTACTCCTTGTAATAGTTTTATACCTTCTTTCAGTATGTTGAAATGAATCTTCTTTCCTACTGAATAGCGCCTAGACAAATGTTTTCGTGGTTGTTTATATCACTGTCTGATTGTGTTGGTTGTTCCTTTAAATCTCGATCCAATTTTTCTGGTTTTGCTTGGAATGTTCTTTCCTCCCTTATAGCTTACTCTATTTCATATCTGTCTAAATGGGTTACTACAATTTTGAGTGATGCAATCTAGTTTGTAGGGAAGGAAACATTATTGACTTTTGTTTGCTTATATGACTCTCTTTTAAAAATAATTCTATGATGGTAGTTATAACTGAAGGTTACTAAATGGAAGGTTAAGCCTTCATATCTCTGTTTGGTTGAATAAATACGTATTTCCTGTTTAGGGCCCTCCTGTTTTGCTAAAAGGTACATTAATAGTGACGTTGTGTTCTAAAACTTGTTTAAGCCTGTGGGAATTCCTTACTTTTTGTTTGATTAGAGAATGGCATTTGGGTTTTGTTTTAGAACTGTGCATGGTTGATTGTTGTACCTAGTCTAGAGGATGGATAACCTAACATCTATTTTTTTGGCCTCTACGTGTTGAGATAATTACTATACCTACTTTTTGATGCAAACTCTTGTTTGATTAAAGCAAGGGGAAACATTGTAAGTTTAATTGAATGAAATCTCTACCATTTTTATTAAGGGTCGCAAGCAAGCTATTACTAGCTGGACTGAAACAAAAGTTGTAGGTGAATCCATGGTACTGGACTCGTGAACTCGTTTCCTGTTAGATGACAACTGATTTCAGTGATAATATCATAGGTGGCTGTTATATTTATCTGTTTGATATTTGCTAGACTTTTCCTCGATAAGCCCACATGGATCAGGTAAAATTTCCATCTTCTATACCTTTGGCAAGGAGTTCATAGAACTTCAAGGCTTGACTGCACTGCGTAACCTTCCTGATGGATATGTGCGTTGGTTCTTGTTTTGTGCTTGTACTCGTGGTAAGGTCTTTTGATTCTAGGGCATCGTTGGTGTTTTACCCTCTGCGTATTAAATCCCTTTGTTTTCGAACTCGAATACCTTATACTTCAAACTTGGTTACTAAAAGGTCCCATTTTGTGGCCTTGTTAAGGAAATCAATTTTTATTTTAATGTTTATTGACATTGTCTGAATTATATAAAAATTATTAACGACTTTTGGGTTTATTCTTCCCTTATATTATATAGAGAAGTTGATGATTAGGATAGGGTTTGTTGGTAGAATAATGGCCCTTTCTGTGTCTCTTTTATACGCTTTTGGAAAAGTGGATTTGTTTTGGTTAACTAGTACTACGTTAAGAAATCCTATAAGGAGGTAGTGGTAAACTCCTTGGTTAAAACCGAAACTATAGTTGTGTTCTTTTAAGGGTGTCAAACCCATATTACTATGAAGCCCCCCTGGGAGAATTGGAGAACGTCGTTTTGCTTCACGCCTACGATCATAATTAGTACGTTTTGTCTTATCTTGGACCCCCTTTAGTTGGATGGAGTATGTTTTGGATTCCAATCACATAATCCATAGGATTACATGAAGGAGATATCAACACTCTTGGCCTTCTTGTTCCTAACCCATAAGGTCTTGCCTTATTTTATGTGATTTTGTTCTTACTGGTATTTTGACTTTCTCCTTGTTGGATGGTTTAGATTTCTTTCTCATGTGAATAATTTTAGAGTTGTGGGTTGTGTTTTAATCCATTTTTGAACTAGAAGATTCCTTTCTTGATATTGTTAAATGTTAGCTTACTGTTGCAATGTGTAGCCTTAACATGCTCAGTTCTTGCGAACTAACTTTAGCTAATATTTGTGCAGATGGATTATGCGAGTAGACTAGAGGAAAAGGGTGTTAAAGGTTCATCTGTACAATTTATGAAGTACCTTGTAAAAATGTCGAATGTATTGTAGAGTATTGTTGTTGTAACTGTTGAAACTTTGGTTTGTTTGGATAACATGTGAAAGATGAAATTTGATCACCGCTTGGTTATGGGATATTCTAGTGTATTTTTAAATCCTTAGAATAGTAGTGTGGCATGTTCCATGTTATTACGCTCTTGTTCCCTAGTCATGGATTAATAGAGATGGTATGTCCCTTTTGTTTGTGCATCGTGTTGGAAAGAATTGATGTAACCTTGTTTTGTTTTCGCAAACGAGTACTGTTAAACTTTGCTCTCGAGTTAGAATGTTGACTTGTAAATCCTTCTAAGGTTTAGTAGCAATGAGTTGGTAAGCACTATAAAGTGGACTGGATAGTCCTTATAAAAGTTAAATGAAAATTTATGTATATGAACATATTAATGTAGATGTGATCTACTTGATAACCTTTGAGACCTGGAACAATTAAGAGGAAACTATCTTTTGTAACGAAATATGATTACTTATTAATTTTTTTTTCCCGGGCCAAACTAATAAACATTGTCCTTTTACGGTGAAACCTTAAATGATCTCATGGTGAAATCAATGGTTAGATTTTAGAAGATGATAGGATTTAATAAATAAGAGGGAAATTGATTAATAAAACCTTAAATATCTCTATATCGTTGCAAATGTTCTCCTTTGTCAAACTTAATTAAGTAAAGTCTAGATGGAACATTTAACCAATCTTGATGAAATTTTAACTTCAATGAAAGATTGATAGTAAACATTATGACCCTGAAGCTAAATTCTGTTGTCCTGTTCTGTTAACCCTTGCCTTGATTCATGGTGATATTTCTTAAGCAAGGTCAAAGTTTGATCCTTAAACAAGAAGGTTATTGTTATGAACCCTAAGCGGTACTTTCCACTCAATCGGAGCTTATGCCTTCACCTGTGCAATAGAGTTGTGGAACATGTGTTAGTGGCTTGAGTAAGATTAATTAACCTTGTAAGAAATGGAAAATTTACTAAAATCAAACGAATAAGAAAGATTTGGACATAAAATTTATGATCCTAGTTTAGAAAGCTTGGCCTTAAGCTATTTAGTCAACAGTTGAAAAGAAAGAAGTTCTCCCTTGTGAAAAGAATTGTGTGAATCATTACATGAAATTTTATAAGAACGTAAGTTAAGAATTAAGAGACACTTTAGTAAACAAGAAAATTTAACAAAAAATTTCCCATGGGATGCCCTAGTTGTGAGTGTGTCATGTGGTTGGACTTCCATGTTGTCTTGTCAAATGAAGAGTAAATTGTCCTTGATAGGTGTGAACGTTTCCGTGCTGCCTTTATGGCCATCCTTGTATCAAGTTGTTCACAGTGTTAGTGGTATCCTTGGTGACGACATGTTGCGTCATGTTATGTGTCAAGCAAGTAAAAAAAAAAGTTATCCTGTATTTCACTGTGTTGTTCGTGTGTGTGTTGGTATTTTTGGTGTGTTACAAAAGGAAATTTGGGGCTCATGTTATAATGTGAGTGCATTTAGGGTTGTATTTTTCAATCCTAAACATTCTCGTGTTTCGAATGTGAAAAAAAAAAGTAAAAACCCGAGAGCTATTTATTTGCAAAAACAAAAATAAAAACCCAAAGGAAGCCAAAA
Organism: Taxus chinensis; assembly: GCA_019776745.2. NCBI lineage: Eukaryota > Viridiplantae > Streptophyta > Pinopsida > Cupressales > Taxaceae > Taxus > Taxus chinensis. The sequence continues at coordinate 383,015,822 of CM034155.1, read as the reverse complement.
CATGAACGAGGAAAAACACACTCACATTTTAGATAATTTTGTGTCCTCGACACTTCAGGAACCTTGAATCGACGATGGAGGAGAGTGAAGAAGGTCATTCAATGTGTATTTTGTTTTTTTTCTTTGTAAATTTAATTTTTTAGATAATTGTTGATTTGATATTTTTTTCATTTTCAGATGTTTCTTTACCTCCAAATCAATCCCGTCATCCAGTTCCAAATGAAGAGAAAGAAAAAAACATCCCTATAACACCCCCTTCTATTTCCAAGGACCCTCCTAACACCCAACTACAAATTTTTGTGGAAATTGCAAAGCACAAATTACAAATTCAGGGTTTATTAGAAAATTTAAACAACCCTAATGCCACGAATCATCACCGTAAAAACCTAGCCACATCATTAGGATCATTATTATCTAATATTGATAATGTGTTAGGAAAAATTAAGACATGGGATAGTTTCAAAAACAACTGCCACAATTTTTATTCAGATAAGTTGTCTTATGATGCGATGAAAAAGAAAAAAATCACAAAGGACAAATTGTGTGCATTATTTACATATCCCAAAACTAATGCACCATTACGATTGGATTATAGAAGATTCCCCATACACTGGTGCAATCACGAGGGGATTAAAAGCAATTTTTGGGATAGGTGTTGGATCGTTTTTGACCAACCAACTTGTAATAATTTTGAGGTGCCACAATATTTCTTGAGGAAACTCTATTTTGAGTTCATCCTCAATGAAATACCTAAGTATTATGACATTAGATATTTTCAGGGAAGAGGCCAAGGATATGCAAAGGATAGGGCGGGGGCACATAGTTTACATAACCGTCCGTCTAGGCCCAATTTTCACCCTCCTTTTTAGCATGTTTCAGTCCCTTCTGTTGAGATGGAGACAGTGGAGGTTCAGACCCTCGAATCCATTAGATCATTGAATTATTCACTGCTTCATCATGGCACTCATCTCTCCCAGGGCGATGAGGGTGGTCCTTCTAGGGAGAAAACATCATATTCTATAGGGTGTCATGCTTGTGGGAGCATAGACATGTATGTGGTTGATGTGGCAAATGTACAACATAGCGCGACAACTCCACAGTCTCACCAGATAGATCCAAAGCCTCATGACATAGCTCCACATCCTCATGAGGAAAATCCACAGGCTGAGCAGGGTACCCGATTAGAGGAGGAACATCATGATTCTGTGTTGCAAAATATTATAATCACATATTATATACTAGATTCGACATTTGGTATTGAAATTTAGGTAATTTTACATGAAATTAGTTGGAACTGAATATATATTTTTTACAAAATCTTATAATAAACCATGTTAATCAATTGTGAATGAAAATTAAAGAGATACTTGTGTTTTTTATAAAATTACAGGGTCAAAGTATTCATCCAGTGTCACATACCCCTTATTCACAAGTGTATGTCGGTACGGGTTTGCATGTTGGTGAATTTACTAATGTAAATAAAGATAACATGAACTATAGTCAACATATGAACTTACTAATGTGAGTTTAATTATTATTTTTGTTGATGACATCATTACAGTTTCCTATTGAGATTTGTTTATCATTAGATATCAGAGTTGATATGGACATAGCTTCTGTCATCCCTCTTACACAGGTATATGTGTTGGTAAACTTAATTATATAATGAATTGATTGTATTAAATAACATCATTTATTATTATTTAATTGCATTCACACGTGTATTCTAATTATTTTCATCATGGTTTCCACAGGAGGAGTTTTCTACTCCAGTTCGTGCATCTAGTACTGATGTTGATGATATTGAGAAGCAAATGATGATTGATAGTGACCATCAGATAACAGTAAGTATTTATTTTTAAGGAGTGTCATTTTACATATGTCATTAATTGTATACTAATGGGTATGTTGTTTATTTATATTAATAGATTGATCTACAAACATCCTATGAGCAGAAGAGTTCTGAGTGAACTAATAGGGGGAATTCCATCGATGTGCTTGAGTCATCTTCTAGGTGCCCAAAGAGAACTAAATTATTAGATGATAGGGTCCCATAGTTTAGATGTATATGGATTTTGTTGTCTGCCTTCATGGCATATTGGAATAGATGTATACAAATTTATGTTTTGTCTATGTATATCATTTTATATGGCTACATGGCTTTGTTAAGACATTGATTTTGATCAAATTTTGTATGCTATCAAGCATTTTTGAAATAATATAATATATGCAAAAAAATTGTTTTAAAACTTGTATGTAACTGGATTAGTATGATATCATGTATGTATGCTATTTTAATATGTATTATTAGTGTTAATTTATTTTATGTTTTAAACATGGGAATTAAAATCCATATGTAACTAATTTTCAATTTTTCCAAGTTATAATAGAATCATTCAATTCCATCAATTATAATAATATAATGTCAATTTTAATGTTATCCACTTTCTGGAATCTCAATAATTCAAATAAAATGTATGTAACGAGATAACAAAATATTACATTAAGTATAATAATTAAATTTTAACTGCAGAGAGAAAGAGATAGAGGGAATGTAAGAGGGGTAGACATAGAAAGATATAACATGGGTGAGAGAAAGAGATATAGAATGTGAGAGTGAGAGATAAAGAATGAGATAATGAGAGTGAGAGTGAGAGTGAGAGTGAGAGAGAGTGTGAGAGAGACAAAGAGAGATAAAAAGAGCTATGATGTCAGGATACTTAAGATTTTATATCATTAAGTGTTCAAAACATTCAATATACTTAATATTTCACTTTGCATATATGATATATAAATATTATACTCTTTATCTTTCTTCCATTTCCTTTGAGATTAATTTTTGTTTTGCGATGGTGGCCATAAAACCTATATGTAAGAATCTCTTAAAGGGCCTATTTAATTAGGATGATTCTAACCTGCCAATGATAACTAAAGATGCCAGTCCACTAGTTGGTTTTTGCATTCATATTATCCAAAATCACTTTCTAATCATCAATAAGGATGCGGGAAGGAAACAATGTTGTTCCTTAATAGTTTCTAGGACAAGATGATATTTGAAATTTCAAGCTATGTAATTTATAGTTACAAATATTTATATTAGTATTGAAGATCACCTGAGACATTATATCATAAGTAACTTGTACATAGGCTGATATATATATCCAAATTTAATTGCATGCCTTCTTTCCTTGGCTAATTGCGATGATCCCAAATAATTACCTCAAATGTTCTCGATATCCTTTGAATATTTTCTTTTCAACAAAATACAAGAATAATTTTTATAGTTTGGACTCCAATGTTGAACATCTATGTGGCAACGACCATATCTATCATGAGAAATGTGAAGTTTCTAGAGTATGCGTAATCCTTATAGAGTTAGTGATACAAATAGACATTGTGATGTGGAAGAAGAGGTTACCTATAATATAAACATGTATTTGTACAAAATGGTTTGTGTAGAGATTGTTGTGTTCTCATCCCACATTTAAAACTGAATCATGAAGGTACAAATTTTCACACCAAAAGAGAGAGAGAGAGAGTGATAACTAAAGAGGTTAGTCCATTTCTTGGTTCTTGCATTCATATTATCGAAAATCACATTCTACTTCCTTAATGATGTAGGAAGGAGTCAATGTTGTTTCTTATTATTTTCTATGAAAAAATTATCTTTTTGGTCTCTGGGATCTTAAGGGATTACGTCTAGACAAAGTATCCCGAAAGCAACAACTTCTTCTTATACCGAAACGGAGCCTCCATAAGTTTACAATGACGTAAAATATAGTATTTTGTGCATTTACAAACAATAGAACACCAAGAGAACCAAAAGGATTTGGAGAAAACTGAGATATTATTTTATAGAGTGTCCCCACATGGAGGTTTAGAATCAAAGGAGATGTATGTATCTACCACTGAGACCGAGATATCATTCGTCGAAGTTACATAGATTTTTGTTATCTGGGATCTTAAGGGACTACTCCCAGATGAAGTAGCCCAAAAGCAACGGCTCCGTATTGCAAAAAAATAAAACATCCAAAAGCATTTAAAACACCACCCAGATGTTTTGGCACAGTCCATTCAACTCCAAGTTCCACAGTTTACAAAAAAAATACATTTGATAATCTTACACTAACTTAAACTACACTATTTTGCACATTTACAAATAATAGATCACCGAGAGAACCGTAAGGAGATGGAAAAAAAATAGATAGGTTTTTTTAGAGGGTCCCCACATGGAGGTGTAGGATCAGACAAGACATCTCTAGGTACCACGGAGACTGACATATCACCTATCAAAGTTACATCATTTTTTGGTCTCTAGGCTCTTAAGGAACTACACCTGGACGAAGTAGCATGAAAGCAACGGATCCTTCTTGCATCAAAACAGAGCTTCCAAAATCATTTACCAAGTCACCAAGACATTTTGGCGCAATCCGTTGGGAGCCAAGTGCCACCGTTTACAAAATATTACATTTGACAATCTTGCATTGATTTAAACTACACTATTTTGTGCATTTTCAAACAATAGAACATCGAGAGAACCTTATTGAGATGGAGAGAAATTAGATAGGAATTTTTTTAGGGTCCCCACATGGAGGTGTAAGATTAGAAGAGACATCTCTAGGTGTCATGGAGATCAAGTTATCACCAGTCAAACTTACAACATTTTTGGTCTCCGGACTCTTAAGGGACTACACCTGGACGAAGTATCCCGGAAGAAACAGAACCATCATACTAAAAAATGAATCCTCCATAAGCATTTACTAGGTCACCTGGATGTGTTGGCACATTTTGTTTGGTGCCAAGAGCTACGATTTGTAAAATATTGCATTTGACACTCTTACACTGACTAAAACTACAATATTTTGTGCATTTGCAAACAATAGAACACCAAGAGAACCTTAAGGAGATGGAGAAAACTGAGATATTATTTTTTATATCGTTTCCAAAATGGAGGTGGGATCAGACGAGACATATGTAGGTGTCATGGAGACCGAGATATCACCCGTCGAAGTCACAACATCTTCTGGTCTTCAGGCTCTTAAGGGACTACGCCAAGACGAAGTATCCCAAAAGCAATGACACCTTATTTCATCGAAATGGAGCCTCCATAAGTTTTTACTAGGCCACCTAGACTTTTTGGCATATTTTTTTTGGTGCCAAGAGCTACAGTTTACAAAATATTGCATTTGACAATCTTACATTGACTAAAACTACATTATTTTGTGCAATTGAAAATAATAGAAAACCGAGAGAACCGTAAGGAGATGGGAAAAAATAGATAAATTTTTTTATAGGGTCCCCACATGGAGGTGTAGGATCAGATGAGACATCTCTAAGTTCCATGGAGACCGAGATATCACCCGTCGAAGTTACAAAATTTTTTGGTCTCCAAGCTCTTAAGGGACTACGCCTAGACAAAGTAGCCCAGAAGCAACGACACCATCTTGCACCAAAATGGATCCTCCGTAAGAATTTACTAGGCCACCTAGACCTATTGGTGCAGTCCTTTTGGTTCCAAGAGCTATGGTTTGTAAAATATTACATTGGACAGTCTTACACTGACTAAAACTACATTATTTTACGCATTTGCAAACAATAGAACACTGAGAGAACCATAAAGATATGGAGAAAAATGAGAGATAATTTTGTATATGGTCCCCACATTGAGGTGTAGGATCAGACGAAATGTCTCTAGGTGCCACAGAGACCAAAATATCACCCATCGAAGTTACAACATTTTTTGGTCTCTAGGCTCTTAAGGGACTACGCCCAGATGAAGTAGCCCAGAAGAAACGACACCATCCTGCATTGAAATGTAGCCTCCATAATAATTTACATAGCCACTCAGACATGTTGGCATAGTCCATTTGGTGCCAAGAGATATGGTTTGCAAAATATTGCATTCAATAGTCTTACACTGACTTAAACTACACTATTTTGTGCATTTGAAAATAATAGATTGCCAAGAGAACGAAAGGAGAAAGAAGAAAATGAGATAGGATTTTTTATATTGTAGTGACATTGAGGTTTCAGATCAAATTATACATCTCTTGGTTCCACAGAGATCGAGAAATCACCCGTCAAATTCAGAGACTTTTTTTGTCTCAGGGCTCTTAAGGGACTACGCCCGGATGAAGTATCCTGGAAGCAACTGCATCATCCTGCACTGAAACTGAGCCTCCATAAGCATTTACCAGGCCACCCAAACCTGTTGGCACAATATTTTTTTTGCCAAGAGAACCCGTTTGGAAAATAATGGATTGGACAACCTCTCACTCTTTCTTCCTCTCATGTATTCTTTCTCTCTCTCACACACAATCTCAATATCACTCTTACTCTCTTATCCTTTCTAAAACAAATTTCACATTTCTACTATTTCCATGTTTGAAACCTTGTGTCATATGTTCCCAACATCCATAATGTATTGAGCTCACCATATTATTGTTAGTTTTTACTAAGTAGTACTGCCAAAGTTTTAGTTTTCAAGGTACAATGATTACATTGACAGGGAAGTGAGAAACCATACTAGTCTTGTTGATAGTACTCATTACCCATGAAATCAAGTTCTTCAGATTTCATTTATTTTTCTCATCTTCCACGTCATATTAATAAATTATTTGACAGGGGAGCTTCCTTCTTCGACGGTGATATATCGAATATGAATATGATCCTCGAGATTCATTCCTCATCCCACCATAATACCATTACAAACTCTGTTGTTGGTATGTTGCACGGTCATTTTCATTTTTGAGAGAGAAAGAAAAAGTTGAGGATACAAAATAGGAGGGCCATTACCACCAAAATATTCGAAGGCCTCAGACGACATGGAAATTACAATCATAGCAACATGTGACATGAAAATATGTTTAATATCTTTGAATATTCTACCTAAGAAGCAGATGAGCCATTTTCAGTTGAATACAATCTGTCAATGCTAATAAGATATATGAACCAAATTCCCCTTGTTGTTTTCAATACAACTTTAAATAAATTCTTAATGAGAGAAGAATGAGAGGATAAGGTTACCTATAGGATGGCATACCAGTTGATGAGGACTGAAGACAGTTTAGAATGAGCAACAAGGTGCACCTCAATGAAAGTTATCATGGGTGAAAATCCCTCGAGGGCAGGGTACAACTTGTAAGGATTATGGGAGAAATCGTATCTTCCTCCTACATCAATTTCCATCAACAACTTATCTCCGTTCTTCATACCACCGTCTTCTACACTACAAGGATCGACAAACATCATATATTTTTGGCAGGTCTCATAAGCAAGTTCATCTTCTGGAATATCAATATTAGGACCAAAAAATATTTTTCATTCCTTAGCTTCTCTTAGCCGAGAATTAAAAATTCTCTACTAATAGTGCCAACCACATGAAGGTGGAAGATTTTTTGGCACCACTAACCTACATAAACATGTTATTAAACAATTAAATAAAATTTTAAAACCTACACAATATAAAAACAAAATAATTAAGGTAAATACTCAAATTAAATTCATGTAGATGTACATATCTTGTATCTTAAGTGAACATACCTTTTACTTGAGAAAGTATGCCACTTGATAGGCTCAAGGGAAGTTTTGTGTATCTTCATTTGTACAAATTCAATCCAGTGATCGATTTGGGTCCGATATAATTTTTAGGGTGTCAAGTATTGCTTCATGGTCAGACTCATGGAATTTCCACAAGACCTTATCTTGAGGTCTACCTCCATATTTAATCAATTGAACATTAGATGCAACAACTAGGTGAGAATAATGAAGAATATTTATATGAGTTTCAAAGTCCTCAAACAACCACACATTAGAATTATTTATTGAGTATCTTCTTAGCCATGTTCCAGTAATAACCACAGACCCCATAGGATATTTTAGGCCTTCTCCATCTATGATTGGGGCTATCAATTTATTTTTTTCCTCAACACAATGAAAAAAATAATAATTTGGTCCTTCTTTATTATATTCTTCTGCAACAACCACAAAAACATGACCTACATCACATTGTACACAAAATTTTTAGTTTCAATAATTGATTCATTTATAAGTTCCCTAACATGAGAAAAACTATAAATTTTTACAAAATAATGCAAATATATAATACCTAGTTTTACTAGATCTGATATATGGTCAAATTCAGTTTCTTCTTCTCTCACTATGAGTTGTAGAGCTAGTGGAGGTTGATAGGTGTCAAGTGGATATAGTTTTCTACAACACCATTCATCAACCCTCTTTTTTGACTCACATTCATCCCAAAATTAATGCATACATGAAGAGAAAAAGAATGCCATTTTCCTTGTATAAATAGTCCATGAACTTGCATTTGAACTTCTAAAAGAGTACAACTCACTAGATCAAGGTAGTGTACTGCAAACTTAAAATTTTGTAAAATTAGCTTCTTCTAGCAACCAAAATAAGATACAAACTGTAGAATTACCCTCATTACTTGGAATCATTTTTGAGTTACATCATTCCACGATGGATTTTTGTGTCGATTAACTTGGCACCATATTTGTACTTCAATTATTCTCTTGTTAGGGATCTTTTAACACATGCTCCTGCACCATCATGTTCTCCATTTCCATGTCTGGCCTTAGTGAAATTCTAAAAATGTTGATCATCATTATTCCTATGTATCCTTCTCAACCAATAGAACATTCATGAATTCTTGAATTATGAAGTACAATTATCTGACCATATGATGTTTTTATCAAATATGATGTCTCTGTTATTCAAATTGCCATAGAAGATCTCAAAAAAAACTTGTACGAAATGTGATGAATGTCCACAATCATCACTAATATAGAAGTGGTAGTCACTCAAGATATTTCTCTCTTCCTATGTACTTTCGAGAGCATGAGTGAATACTATATGTACAAATATGGAAACCTTAATAGAGTAGTAGTAGAGTATAGTTATCCGTAAAATCAACAACTAAAACAATGGTACCAAGAGGAAATGTGTCCTTGCATAACCTAAATTTCTCATCTAATCATCGACCTTTGTGTGTATGTCGTGTATACTCATACACTAGATTCTCTCAAAATATAGTGATAAAATTTGATGCACGTATTTCATTACTCACTAATTCAAACCTCTTGGATTCATTACCATATTTTGAAGTGTATGTCACTGACTTTTATTTTCCAAAACTAACTAGTTCATTTTCAATTACATGTGTATTCTCTGTGTGTATACATATTTGAAAACATTGCAAACCACCACAGCTATCACAAGTTCCTTCTAAGCATGATTTGTTATAAAAATATTGTCCATCTTCTCTTGTACAAAAAACACTTGATATGAATTCTCATATTGATTTAGGTGGAAAATTTATCACAAACTCCTAAAAAGTATTATTTGTATGAAAATTTACACATATATGATGGAAAATATCATAATGCATAACAAATTCAATATGGATCCTACAACAACAACTAGTCCGTGAGTGATTTATTTTAACATTAAAAGGTTTTAATATTTCAAAGTAACTTTGACTAATTTGTATTTTTGGATGAGCCTCTTTAAACTTATTTAAAAATTGTGTTTGTGTCATATCCAAAAAATGTTTAGGATGTGCTTAACAGTTTCTAGAACAAATTCTTCTTTTTAAAACATATTTTTGATTAGGTGAAACCCTTGTATTTTTTTTCAAAAATTCTAATTTTTTTCATTTTAATTCATCAACTATGTCTTTGTCTTTTCGTGGCAGTCTACAAGAGAATTCCCATAATTCATTCTTATTTGTATCTTTAATTGTTTCACAACACTTGAGAACTTTGCATAGTGTTTTCCTGTTTATATTTAGTGCACTACTTATTTTTATAATTAAACGAGATTGTTGTTTTTATTTACTTACTATAGTCGATGTAATAACACGTTGAGTAACATTACTTCCTTTGGTACGTGAGGTTGAACCTACTGATTGGTATGCATTCATTAGATTTTTCACTGTTGGTATTAGACATTCTTAGATAAGGGGTTTTCATTGTAGGTCTATAATTAATATTTTTCATCATTTCAACAAATAATTGAAATCTACTTGTTTCATTTAAGTCATTAAATTTTTTTTCCCATATCTAAGTAGATTTTCTTCTACAAGTGCATTGACAAATCTTGTTAGGCATTGTATTTAAAATATTTTCATCAATCTCAAGTAAAATTTTGGGTGTTTTCCATAAAACTTTAATTCGTGATTTCAATGGAATTGATTTTTAAATATCATCTAAACATTGTTCATTTTCGATTTGTCGTTCATCTTCATAATTCAATAAAGAGTGTGTGTTTTCAATAGGTTTGTCAAATGGTGTAACATCTATGTTTAAAATTGGAATTTCATCATCATTCATTGAATATTCATGATTCATTGATTCAATTGGTGTTTGAAGATATGTTGCACCATCAATTTCATTTAGGAGAGATGACATACCTTTATATTTATCATCAATTTCATTTGGAAGAGATGACATACCTTCATCTTCATCATCAATTTAATTTAGAAGAGATGACATAGCTTCATCTTAATGCGTTGATTTCTTTTTCTCACGTATTTCTTGCGTACGCTCCCTTTTTTGTTTTTTATTTCTTCTTTCTTGGATTTGTTGGATGATATACGATTTTTGGAAACATCTTTAATCTCTCTTAAAGATGCATTCAATTTATTTTTTTCACGCCCTTTTTTCATTCGGTCCCTTTGTTTTTACAATTGCTCAAGTGATTTATTTTTTGGTTTCCTCCCCATAATTCTCAAAAATACCTCACCACTATAAAATAATTCAATAAAGTGTTAGTGACTATTAGTAATATATTAAACAGTCGAAACACAATTAAATATATCAAATAATGCTTAAATAATTCAACAAACAATCTCAATATCACAAAACTATACAAAATTGTTAACAAGAATCAGAATGTGCATGAATTTGTAGAAAAACCCGTGACCAGTGGGACCAATGTCAAATATTCTATGTCTTGTCAGGGTCGACTTTCTATTTTAAGAAATCCATAACACGGGAATTTTATAATGCGATCACGTTATAATGCGCTTGCGTTTCATATTATTGGGGTTTGGAACACCCAATCCAATGGCTTGGATTTGCCTTGGATTTCCAAACGAGAGGTTTAGACTGTGTTCTACGTGATGAAAAATGTGTTTAGTAAAAAAAATTCTAAATTTCACATGTGCACCCCAATATCTCATGCATTAAAAAATTATATTCATTAAAATAAATTATACTACAATGTCAAGATCGGTTTTACCTTGATGATGATATAATTCTTTATAAAATCTGACTAGTTTAAGGCTTTCATCCATATTTTATTTTTCTAGTGCCTTGTTTTCTTGCAAAAACCTATGCATACATTTTGATGCACAATTTACGATTTTTTCAAAAAAATTAAAAAAAAAGTGGTTTTTTCCAAATCCCATTCTACATACATTAAAAAAAAACTAAAAAATTACTTTTTTCTCAAATTTATTGGGGTGCACACACAAATATTTCATTTTTAGGATATGTGCACTTTGAAAATTAACAAAAACTTATCGATTCATCTAAAAACTATGAAAAATTAATGGGACCTCGTACATGGTCTTAGCTAACTTTCTTCCAAAGGGATTTGAATAAAAACATATAGAACTAAAAAAATGGGTGTGTGGGTGGGGGGTGGGTGGGGAGGGGGGGGGGCAAACACACAATAGGTTCTTATTGTTTTGACACAAAAATAGACATACTTTGTGTGTGCACCACATTTGACCCTCTTAATCTCAACCATTTTAAAAACAAAAATAGTATTTTAGAAACTAGATTATGAGATCTATAGTACTTATTATTATCACTTTGTCAAATTTTGAGCATAGGCATGCCAAATTATTTGATGAAATTTAGGTTTTGTTGATTTTAGGAAAAAAGGTGTCCCTTTTTTACCCCCTTTTTGTCCCCCATCTTTGTGCACTTACCCATCTTTAAAAAAATGATCATAGGTGGATTGATCATCCCTGAATATATCCATACAGTAGTGCATTTTTATAGGTCCCACACATGAACTAACATTCCTACTTTTCAATATTTTTTTTCTTCCCTCACCCATTATTTGATTTTCTTTAGTTTGGTTTATGGAAGCCTTCAAAATTTTGAATTTAACTCTCCTTTGTTTACTAGTAATGAAATCAAGAAGAAAAATGCACTAGGAAAAACATAATAAAGTTGTTTTATATTATCAATATAGCAATATGCTAGATTCTCTTTTACATTTTAATCTAACATAAAACAATTTATATAATTATATTAATAAAAAAAAATGACCATATAAATAAATGATATATGTGCGAATACAAACTCAATGTAGTATTAAAATTAAGTAAATTGTCATTACATACAAGGAATATCAAACAATATTAGTAATAACTCATAGATGTGATTTTCAAAACCAATATTGTGTTATTCAAGATTGGTCATATGATTTTTTCTAAAATTACAAATATCATCATCTTGTTATTCAAGCACTTCCTAAATTCAAAAGGGTCATTTAATTAAGAAATGTAAGATTGAACTAAGGAAACAAAAAAGTATAGTAAATTTCAAAATCAATATTACTTTATCTCAATTACTCACTATGAATTGGATGTCTATGATTTTTAGAAAAAATATAATATACCCTTTACAACTCCAAAAACACTAGGTGCAAATCATAGAAGAAGAATATTACATATAATAAATTGGCTTCTATTTATCCTCTTGCATATTATGAGCATCAAATAATTAGTTATAAAAACATTGATTGAGGCTAACTACTAAAATTTGAACATTTTTTTTACTTAATAGTTATGTACGATTAAAACACGCATGTTAATACCTATATTAAGAAATTGATCGAAAATAATATTTAGACACAAAGATTTGCGTAGAATATGTTTTATGAGGAAAAAAACTATTACACTCAAAAATATTACCCATCCTCCATACTAAAGTACATATTATTCATTACCAAAATAATGATGGGTTTCTCATGTAGCTCATTGGCCTTGAAAGAATTTATTTTCAAGAACTTGTAAATGTACTTACCTCTAATATAGATAAGGTTCACTAATCCCCTCAATAGTACCATCACTGTACACACCATTTTATGGCCATACTTTTCAAATAGCATAAAAATCCTACTAAATGAAATTGGATTAATTGTGAGACTTGATATGTTAAACATACTAGGGAGATTATTGATCCTTCCATCTTTGAACCTTAACTTGACCTCCTTGACCCTTTTGAATTTAGGAAGTGCTTTAATAAATTACCACTATCACACTCCTAATATTTTTCTAATTAATAACTATGAGAACTAATATATTAGGACACTCTATAGTCAACCAAACATGCTTCATTACATGTATTTGTACTCAAAATAGCCCCCTTTTCTCTTAAGGATAAAATATCTAGTGTTACCTCACTTATTATAAAAATAAGGCCACAACCGTCTCATCCACTTTTTAGCTTAGATTATTATAAGTGATTAGCACCTTTATATAATACCAAGAGTATGAACAATTACATAGAAGTTTTATACACAAATATTCACCATCCATCTTTATGTCTACATATAATGACTTGAAAAAGTGTTGAAGGATCAAAGTGATTTATAATTTTTTCACCATCATTCATTGTCAATCAATATATATCCATTCATAAAAGGTATCTTGAGATGTTATTAAATCCATTTAAGAAGGGGAAATTTATTTATGTGTTGTATACTTCAACTAATTTGATCTTAGAGAGTAGACAAGTTTTAAGCCTAGATAGCTAGGGTATAATCCTAAAAGATACTAATATGCAAGGATTGTGTTGGAGAAAGTGGTCAGATGTTAATGATTTTGATCCCATATATATGTTATAATCAATGTCTTTATATTTTCATTTTAGAGGAAGAATATAAACATATGTAGAATCATGTACAATAGGAGTGGAAGTGTAGTAATAAGCTTAAATAATTTTTTATTAAAGAGAAGTGGGAGAGACACAAGTTCTTTCATTCATATAATGTACAAGAAAATAAGAATCATCACATACATACATAATCATAACCCCATACTATAAGCTTAAATTCATATCAAGAAATTTTAATCCATAGCATAAATAGGAGGATATAAGTTTTAATTCATAACAAGAAATTTGTCAAATATATATGCCAAAGTGACAAATAAAATAGAGAAAATATTCCATTCAAAAGACATCAATATATATATATATATATATATATATATATATATATATATTATTAGTTCCTTCTATATAATACCAAGTGGCCTAGCTCATTGTTTAATGACCTATAGTTTTTTTTCATGAACTTCTACATGTTGTATCCATTTACATGGACCACATGCATTCTTCACCTGATGCAATTGTAACTCGATAGAAAATATGTGACGGGTGTAATGATACACCTTCTTGTCTAGTTCATAATCAACAAGTGAATCCCACTTTGGAGGGATTTCACTTATCATAAATATTTTCCATGCACTACAACCGAACCAGTATAGAATGTTGTCTCCTCACTTGTGATTTCACATGTTATCTTTGTTATCTCTTCTGTGCAACACAACAAGTAGTATTCCACTTTCCCAATATTGTCTTGTTCTATAATGATTGCAGATACATCACCTACAACAACATCATTGTACAAACAAGTTTTTGTGTTAGAATTAAATGAAAAGAAATATTCAGTGACCCGTATAATAAATTATATATATATTAATTCAATGATCAAATAAAATCCTTTTAAACAAAAAATATATTTTTTAACAAGTCTAGATATGTGGTCATAATCAAGTGAAATCGAGGGGCACATCTTCAAAACTATCATCATGATATGATCTATATGTGTCATCCACAACCAAAGGGACTTGCTTCCACTCACCTACATACCCAAATTTTTTACTATTGCACTCTGCATATGATTTTGTCATGCAATGATAACAGAAATAAGAATAATCTCTTATACAGATTGTCCAGCTATTACTATCCACATTCACCACAGTGTGAAAATACCTAGAATTATGAATCATTTCACATCCATGTTTTATCCTTCAATAAAAAACTTATTAATCATGTACAAAATAAATAAATTTTAAAACATACATAAAAATTGAGAAAACTAAATTTGTACATGTACGTAAAATTTTATGTGTAACTTGTAATCAATTTCACATCAAGATACATATGTTTTAAATGCATGCACATACCTGTTATCTACGAAAACATTCTATGTTGGGTTGAAACCTATGAGGTTGAAGCTTGAACTAAAAAACTGTTTCTTACACCATTCAAAAACGTTGTGGGCATCAATCAATTGATAACCCACATAATCAATTTTTTTTTTCTTTAGAGTATGTTTGATACATGCACCTGCACCATCGTGTTCTTCCTTCCCATGACCACTCTAAAAAAACTCCATAAATGATATATTTTGTGATGATGATGATAACAAATGTGTGTAAATAAATGGTTAGAGGATTTGAATTATGGTGAGAAACCATCCAACCAAACTAAATTTTGATTTATTTTTACTCCTCGTTGATTAAGATATTGAAAAATCAAGCCAAAGCAATGTTGTATAAAGTGGCTGTCATGTTCCTTGTCATCACTTATATAGAACTGATACTCCTTAATCACTCGATTCACCTCTATACTTTCAACCAAATCCAAATACAATTGTGCATGCCTATAAAATACTTGAACCATGATGGTAACCTAGTCAGTATGATAATATTGTGTTTGAATCTCTTTTTGATGATAAAATGAGTAATTCTCAACAAAATCAACCACAGACAATATGGAACTAATAGGTAATGTGTCTCTATTAGTATTGAATTGTGTATCCTGCAACTTTTCATAGTGAGAATTTTTAATGTACAAACTAATCAAACTTTGGAAACTTTGCATGAATGCAGAAATGGGGATTTCCCCTTCTACTAAGTTCAACTGGGTTGCATTATTTTAAATACGTGTTGAATATTTTATGTATTTGAACCTACAAAATCAATACATAATGGAAAACGTATTATTTTCATTTTTAATAAACATAAAAATCAAAATAAAATATGTACATACAAATTTAAAAATAATTAAATATTTTATTTATATTTAATAATAATATCTTGCAAGTCACCATTTGAGATGTGTCCAAGTCTTCATTTCTTTCTGGAACTAATTTCAAGTCCATATAATTGTCACAAACATCTTTAATGCAAGCCTTAGGACCGTCCATATGATCATCGGATATTGTGCAAAGAATAAAAGATATTAATTCACTCAATGTGTAAGGGGGTATTTTCTGGATCATTTAATGCTTCTCGTAACTTTATATACACCTTAAAAAACATAGATTTTAAAATAAGTTATAAATTAAATCACATCTCATAAAACAAAATTTAATAAGCCTATAAATGAAATCACACCTTAATATATACATGTAATATAATTTTTTGTGTACCTGATAGTGATAATCAAACTCAATGTGATAGCGACAACAACATGTTTCAATTACTTTATCAATTCACACATACCAAGGCTTCAAATTCTCAAACATTTGTTATCCAATCTTAACATTTGGATGTTATTCTATAAACTTGATGTACATCTTATGTTGAGTTATTTTGGGCCAATGTTTTATATTTTCATCATAATTATTACGAGTTATCTTGTGTTTTAAAACATGCCTCACATTTGGAGAAGGATGAGTCCTCTCAGTCCAAAAATCAAAAACTATCTTCACAATATTATCCTCAATTTTATCAGAATGTGGATTTCTACACATTAGTGCTGAATTTTGTTCCACAATATAATTATCCAATGTCTTCCTCCACTTTGCATACCTAGTTACTGTCTTTCTAGAAACACTCAATACCTTAGCACGAATGGTAACATGATGATTATTTTTCGTATCTTCACTTACAAATGAAGTTAATATTTCTCCACGAGAAATAATCTTATCAGTAGACCTATTTTTTATACCCAAGGAACTTATTCCTTTAGACACATTTGCAACAAATTATTCTTCCATATGTTGTGAATTTTCCCATCCAAAATCAACACCCAAAAATTCTAATGTTTCCTTCATATCAACATGATTTAAGAATGTAACAAAAAAAAAAGCCTCTAGCAACTATATTCAAAGTAATGAATTCACCATATATTCTCTCTACACTTTTTACAGTTTTCTTTCTTGATAGTGGTTCTTGTTGGGAAATTTCTTTTAAGTTTTGGAAACCCATATTCACCAAGTGTGTGACATTTTCCTTGGGAAATTTTTCCATAATTTTTTTTATCAAATCAGCATACTCTTGCGCATCATGATCTGTGTCCATAAACACAATTTGCAAAAAAATTAACATACATGTGATTACACCATTCATGAATGTTTAAAACATATATAATAGCTTATTTAGGAACATTGATTAATTTTATATTTAATATATTCTCATTGATACATACATGCATATATCCTTTAGGTGCAATCTAATCTACACTCTTATTTTTTAATGATGAAAATATTTATGAATCAAATACTTGAAAATTTTCAAGAAATAAATTAAATATGCACTCATAAATTTGGAAATAGCAGCTTTGAGATAGGGGATAGTTTGTATATATTTATTATATAAAGTGTGTAATATTTCCTAACGTGCTAAGATGGATAATAGTAGTGACCTAACTTACATATGTGACAAATCAATTGGTACTACTAGTAGAAATAAACCCTAGAAAGATTTCTCGAGGAGTAGATAAAGCAAAATTAACTAAGGATTATAATTGGGAAGTGTGAGAATAATATTTATGAAAATAAAATGTACGAAAAATAGTGGGTAGTATGAGGACATGTGGACGAAGACAAATTAGGTGGATGAATTTAGAAAGTATCAAGTGAGAAAAGAATCTAGAAGAAATAAACCCTAATGATTGCATGAGGAGTATGTAAAGCATGAACACAAAATATTTTAAGTTGATAAATAATAATTTAGAGAAGATCAAATAATGTGAATGTAGTAAACTATTTAAAAAACATGTCACAAGGAGTATATTATCTTATATATGAGTAAAAGAATGTGCCAAAAGATCTAGGAATAAATAAATGAACTAAAATTCCATCTAAAGGATGTTGTAAGTAGTATATAAATTATAAATAATATGTAAAAGCATATTCAACATAGTCTTCATATATGATTTGTATATATAATTTTGTAATCGTATAGTCTTCTAGGATGACACTATTACTTTTATCCCATATAGTTTTGCAGTTCTGTTTGTATCTACTGGTATTTTCAAGCATGATACTAGAGATCTATAACTTTTAAGCCTCTATGAATATATAGAATGATTCATTATACTAAATTAGGTCTCAAAATTGTGTAAACCCCCTATAATAAAAATTGAAATGAGAAAAAACCCTAATCATGGGTAAAACCACTAAAACAAGGTTCATGTTTGAGTTGAAATACAATTCATACATTACCTTTGATCGAGCATCTATTAAGAAGACTAAAATTGTACCTAGTTTTCCATTTATAGATATAATATTGTATGGATCTAACTATCTTTAATAATGCTTTATAGTGAATTTATTTAAATTTGTGCTTGTTTTCGATTTTAGGAACTTTTATCTATGAATCTTAACTCTAAACATTGGTTTCGAGTTCTTCATACACATGTCTCAAATTTTCGTTTTTACTTTATGAATATTTAAGATAGCTTAGCATGCTTTTTGAATTATACTTTCTTTAGAGTGTTAGGTGATTGTTACATGAGTAAATGGGTGGTTGTAAGTTATAAAGGGTTAAGTATGTTTCATGAAGGCTAACTCATACTGAAAATACCAACCCATAAAGGCTTTAAAATTAATGAATTGACTATTGGGTAGCCTTAGATAAATATTTTACTTTGGGACAAAACCATTCAATGCTTTGGTCAAATAAGGAAGTGCATTCCTGTATATTTTTAAGCCTAATAGTTTTGTTCAGCGGACTTCTAATGAATGATCTAATATAATTTGTGTGAGTGACTATGTCGTATAATGGTAAAATAAATTCTTGCAATAGGACTAAATTATATATATTATGTTTGTAATATATCTAAAAGTAATGATTTAGGGATTTTAAGCCATTAGTGACATTATCAAGTGATAAATTAACAAATTTAGGTGTCTATAAGCGTGGAATATCAATTTTTGCATATTTCCAACTATGCAAGTCTGTAAAATGTCCTAAACTTTTATTCACAACTTTAATCTATGTATTAGTCCATAAATAGTGCTCAAGTGAAGCTCAAGTAATTTGCTATCATTATTCTTCCACAATATCCTCCAAAAGTGGCTTGGGAAAGTTTGTTGTCCCTATTTTTGGTATAATATTTGTGGCCCTACGAAGTCAAATAGTTTATCAAAATAATTAATAAGTTATTATACAAGTATTACATCAAAAATATTATAGAAATAAACAAAATGATGGACCATATTTGAAAACATATCAATAACTATACTATCAAATAAGATTCTTTTAATGTATTTATTTTCATTTGACAATTAATTTACCATATAGTTTCAATATATTTAAAGAATTGACAAAATAGCTACTCAATTTATATTTGCCTTGGGATATTTCCAAAACTTGTCCAATTCAATTATGTTTATTTTATAGGATTCAATAGGATATAATAAAAGATGTTTGGGGTTCATTCTTAAATTTATCCATGTACCTTATTTAGATTAGATTCAGTTAAGTAGGAAATCATTTGTGCATGCCACCTATATAAACATATTATCTTTAACATAGTAGGGGCATCTAGAGATATCATATTAAGAACTCTCTAAGAAGGATTTTTAGCCAAATCTTATAAGCACATTTCTTTGGATCACATTACAATAAGCTATAAATTTGAACACATTATCTTTTTTCTCCCTTAAATCTAGATTCCATTCATCAATATTGAATTCAAAGTATCATTGAAAAAATTTTAGGTCCTTATTAGGATTTTTTTATTTATAAATTTTATCACATTATTCTTTCATACTTATCTCGAGAGGGAGAACTACTTGAACTGAATCATTTTAGAAGAAATGATATGTCTAGGAAATGTTTAAGATCATGAGGGTGTTGATAAATCTCAACAAAATTAAACCTACTAACACCTGATTAGGTCACAAGAAGAGAATGAGGGTTTAAATACAAGAAGAATACTATCTATAGGTAAAGAAGTTTGATTGCACAATTTTATACGCAAATCAGATATCCAAATACTTATTCATACAAGTACAAAAACTTAAATATATATAATAGTAGTAAAGGAAGGAATCATCTAGGTATTGGGATGCACTCACAAAACATACATATCCAAGTAGGAAAATTTTTCCATCACTTAGGTTCTAGGATCTATGAATTTATATACATCTTTAAAAGACTTTGTATGGCTTATTTATCTAGTTTCATATCACTGTTGCATCTCTAAACCTAGAATAATAAAGAGTTCCTTCCAAAACCCTAACCCTAATTGCACATTCTAAAAGAAATCTTCTTTTGATCAAATATTCTGTTGACATGAACTTGGGACTATTTATTTGTATTTAGTGTTCTAGAATTATAATGGGTAATTAGGGTTCAAATTAGGATAAGGATTAAATCAACTAAGTTAGTATCACTAAAAGATTTAACATAAAAATGAAACAAAATTACCCTAAAAAAGATTTTCCCTAGACAGAAAATGAAAATTACGATCTATCAATGGTTTCAAGTATGTATGTACCAATTTTTACATCCTTCTCTCACTCTTTTTGAGCCTTCTCTCTCTCTCTCTCTCTTTTATTTTTCGTATGAACCGATCTTCTAGCACTCTCCATTGTTTTCTCTTCCTCACTATGTTTCTGTATCTTATTCTTCTCATTTCCCACGATTCCTCCACTTCAATAATTTTCACCCACACAAAAAAATGAGCTAGATATGGATCTACGAGTAAATGCAATAGAAAACTATACATGCATGGAACTCTTATTATATAGAAATCTCAATAAAAATTAGGTTTATTTTAAGTACACGTTTTTCTAACTTTAAAACTACTTTTTCTAATTTTAAAACAATTTAGATCTAATATACAATTTTTTAATTTTGTAATGTATTTTTAATTAAATTAACTATGTTTTGAAATTAAGTTTATTATATATAAATAATAAAATATTTTTTATTTTTAATCTTTTAGAATAAATTAGAAATATAATATAATTTTGATTTAAAAAAAATGAAAAATTATATTTTAAAAATAAAACCATTGAACCTAAAAACAAAAATAGAAAAAACATTGCTTTAAAGTTATACTTACTAAACATTATTTTTTAAAACTAAATTTAACATGCGAGTGAAATTTTAACAATGAATTTCAACTTGGCAGCGCTCGGGTGGTGGTTTGGGGATTTAAGGGGGTTCGCACGAAGGGGGGTTCACGCGAAGGGGGGTTCACGTAAAGAGGGTTCACATGAACCCCCCTTCGGGTGAACCCCCTAATTTGGCACTTATGTGGAAGATTTTGGCACCAAATCCATTTGGAGGATAATTATTTTCCAAAATGTGCCACATAGGTGCCACGTATTTAGGGTAATTTAATTAGTTAAATTACAAAATTTTACACCAAAAGAAAGTTTATTGTTACCTTTCTAAAAATATAATTTTCAAATCTTAAAAATATGTTTTAGTATTTATTATTAATGTTTTTCCAACGTATGATATTTTATGACAATCAATAGTATACATTCAACACAATTTGAAAAATAGTAAAATATATCAATTTTTTTTGTAAAAATTAAAATTACTATTTGTTGAATTTTTCTTCATAGATGTTAAAAAATATTCAATTTCGATATAAATATTAAAATATATTGGCATAAACATATATACACCCTTAATCTGAAAAAATATTCACAAAAAAAGTAATTTAAAAAACTATATAGACAAAAAAAATATGAAAATTTTATAGGACCTTGATATTCAAATTTAGAACATATATCTAAAATTTCATGGTGAGAAAATAATTTTTTATTTAAAAACACGTCACTAGACAATCATTCCTCTATTATAAAATACAAAACAACGTATTAATAAAATTAAGAAAAAGGCAAAAAAAATTATTTAGAAAAAAAAAATAAAATTTCCTTGTATTCTACATTCTGAACAAAACATTTCGTTAGTTTGTGACATTTCATGAATGTCTACGGTTTTGTGGATATTACATTTGGAAAATCAATGAAACTAAAAATTCATGTTTATAAAGGTACAAAAAATACAAAAATGTGGGACATGTTATTGTGCTTTCACCTGCAATCTACCAATCTTGGCCTTGTTTATCAGCATTTATCCACATCTTCTCCTGATGTTTACACTATTTCACATGCTTATACGCTTCGTCTCGTATACCCAGAACTCATTAGTGATTATACTTCTTCTAATTATCTTGACTTGGTAACTTTCACTTCTGATGATTCTCTCTTAGAATATATAGGGACCTATGATCATCTCCCTTCTTTTCATCAAAAAAAGCACTTCTCTTAAGTTCTTGCTTCTTGATTAACTAAAAATGGAATGTTTCTAGCTAATATAAAATAGGAAAAATAGTAAATAATTGAAGTAAAATGATGTAAATAACACCAAATAATTATAGAAAATGTCCCAAGCAACTAGGCTAAGTAAAATGAAAACCCTAATGTGCAAGAAGAGTAAGGAAATGACTTAGCTAGTTTGTAGGCTGATCTGGACTATGTCATAAAATAAACCGAATAATATTAAAGTGGGAATGAACATGAACAAGCCTAGAAAAGGACAAGTCTGAGCTTTCTATCTAAAATAGGGCACCTGGAGAGGGACTAGGATGCCTAGGGCGCTCTGGTTTGAGTTATGGGCACCCTGGTCTGTGTAGGAGGTCCAAAAATGACTTATACAGGGTTTTTGAAGTGTTCAAAACCCTCTATGTTTGTCGCATCAACTTCGTTGCTCTACACTAGGTGTCGTTGGTAATCCAAAATGAAGAAAACACCTGGAAAAGAAAAAAGAATTCTCAAAACCCTATAAAAATTAAAGATTCATATGAATGGGTCAAACTAACCTCAGCTACCACAATAATGGGCTTACTAAATTGAGTGTTGCACTACATTTCAAAGCCAAATTTAGTTTTGGGTGTGTGTATGTGATCATGTGCCCTAGGTGTTCTTGTGTCAGTCACACTTTTTGAATTAGCGAGAAATTATTAGATGTAGAATGTAATAAAATTTTTGATGGAATAAAATAAACTCCCTTATAGGATGATGTGTGATGAAGATGAACCAACCTTACCCCTTGTGATGGAGCTAGATGGATGCAATGGAGCTCCTAGACACCTATAGAGTGGATGCAACCTTAGTTGGAGTAGTAATTCTTAGTTTTTGGTCCCTAATTATGGTCTCATAACTTTATATTTATAAGGTTCTATTGATCTAATTTCGTAATTAACCCTGTGTTGCCATGCAAATGTGCAAGAGGAAAATTGATAAATTTTTAGCATGACAACTCTACCTTTGTGTCAAAAATTTCAATCTTTACCCTTCCGAGACACCTCGGGTCCACCCAGTGATTCAAATGCCCTATCAGTTGATGTTAATTCAATCCCCTAGGTGATGTAGGAAAGTAAATTCAACCCCCTAGTTTATTCTAGGAGTTCTTGGAAAATGCAAATTTTGGGCAGTTATGGGAAGGGCTATCACTTGCCTTCCCAGGACTGGAGTAACCCCCTAGAGCATAACAAAGGATCCTAATCTAAAAATAAGGTGAATTTAATACCTAGAAACATCATGGAATTTATTTAGGAAGATTTGGGAAGGATTTGGTGGAGTTGGAGTAGTTTGATCAAAAATAGGGTTCACAGGTCTAATCAGTGCACAAGGTCAAAAGAGTTGCTGAGCTTCGGGAAGTGATTCTAGGAGATCTGGATGGATTCAAGATACAAAAAGGACATATTCAAAAATTTAATTCTAATCCCTCAAGAAGATGAAATAATATTTTTCACAACACTTTGGAACAATAGGATTATAACTAGTTTTTCTCAGGAACAAGTAGAGACCAGATCAAAAATTTATTTTTTTAGGGCTCAAATGGAGGAATTAAAACATAATCCCCCACCATTGGATTCAAAATGAAATTTTCAGTCAATATCATATAAAATTTAATCAAAAAATTTCATCTGGAGCTCAATATATCGCCATTTCATGTTGCCCTCTAGGAGCGAGTTCAAGAGTTAGTCAAATTTGATGAGGATATGTGTCATCTCCAGGAGCTTGGTCCATTTTCATGTCCCTTTCATCCCTCAAGAAAAGGGAAATGATGGAAATAAAAATGTTCCCAGAGCCTATAAGTCATCTGGTCACCCATACAACCTTCTAGATTGCCATTTCATCCCTTAGGTGCCTGAAGGAGCTCAAACCCTCATGTATCAGATCACTACTAAGTGTCGAGTTGAGGCGTGTTGTGAAAATTGATAACCCTTATGTCCCTTTGTGTTGGGGGACATAAAAATTTTCCTAGACCAAGGAATGGTTCATGGTCTATCATGTAATCTCTTTCCATCCCCCAAATGCTTCCACCTTGTTTTTTATCTCAAACCCTCAACCGTTGGATTATCGCCATCTGTCGCGACCAAGTGCCACGTAAAAATTTATGTCCCTCTCATCCCTTAAATATTAAGGCATGTGAGGGACATGAAAATGTGCCTCATCAGTGCTCTATTTTATTTTCAATTTTTAAAATCCTTCCTATCGCTTTATTTCCTGCTTCTAACTTTCCATAGATTCATCTTGCATAGTAACTCTATAACTTTATCACACCAAATCCACCATGGTTACACTTCAAAATAGATAAAAAAAAAGATAAAATTCTTCACTTCATGATAATATGAAGGTCTCAAAAGAAATATTTATCAAACCAAGAAGAAAACCAAAGAATGAAGAAGAAGAAACAGAGAAATCCTTCTTGAAACCTTCATTACCGTGAAATACAAATTCGAAGAGATCTTGCAAAACAGTAAAAAAAAGAATAAAATTTTTGTTATTATATTCTTAATTCTCATAGGCCATAAAAACCCCACATTTAGATCTCCCATTCATAGTAAGAAGTGTTCGCAACGAATAAATCTATTTCTTTGCACAATGGAAGAAAAAGTTACATTTCCCATCAAACCGGAAACCAATTTGAAAAAACAATTCACCAGCGGAAGGAGAATAAAAAAATATTTTAAAAGTGATTTTTATCGTGAACGGAGGAGAAAACTAAACCTACAATTTTTGAGGTCCATCAATAGCTGTTGTGTTCAAAGGTGTCGCTACGTCATAAATTTAAAAGTTTAAATATCCCAAACTCTTGATCAAGAAAGTTTAATATTTTAGAGGGGCGATATTGGGAAAACAACCATATCAGAAAACTTTGCTTCGCAACGATATTACCACCAAAATTCTAGTTTCTAAAAATAGCATGTCCTCTACAAAGAGAACTGCCATTTTAGAAAAATCATCAATTGAAGAAACCGCGAAAGAGGCATTGAATATAGAAGAAGTGTTGCAGTGGAAAATTCGTCGAAACATCATCTTGGTTCAAAATTGACACTTACTAAAAATAGTAAGTGGTCTCACAAGAACCTCCCAAAAGTAGCAAATTGGTCCAGAAGGTGAGATTAACATAAGGAGAAAGAGGAATTCGAGTTGCAACGTCCAATTGAGGATCAAAGGAGATTATTTTTCATACTTACTAAAAATAATAAGTCATCTTACTTGCACTTACTAAAAATAGTAAGTCATTCCAAAGGGTGAATTTCACAAAAGGAGTATTATGAGAGTTGAACATTTAAATTGGAAGTCATAGTTAGAGTTTGGAGAATAATTTTCTCACTTACAAAATATAGTAATTTGATTTTTCATGTTAAGGAACCATGAAGTACAAGTGGAAAGGGCAGAATCCGGCATAAGCTTTTACTTCTAAGTAGGAGATAGAAAACAGTGCAGTCTCTATCATCAAATTATGCATGAGTATATGAAAATGAGTTTATTTACATGGATCTCAACAAATTATTTCCACAATCATTTAATTCTTAAATTTGTAGGTGTAAGGTGGAATTTTCAGTTGAAATTGTTAGACTATTTACGATACGTTTCATTAGGATCGTGTTCAGATCAACTAAGCAGTGTGGCACTGTTACAAGGAGTCAGGTCGGGATTTGTTCTAAATATTCACCCTCTTTAGAGAGGATCTTTATGAGTGATGGTAATGGTCACTAATGGAATCATTCATAAGTGTTTTTAAAAACTTAGTTCACAGTGTCCATATGTCATCCAAGGAAAATCTCTCAGGATCAATATTTCACTACATTGGAGCATTGCATCAGATCTATCAAGAAGAATAGTGGATCAGTAAGGATTTTTCTTCATCCACATTGTTCTCCCTCTCTCTCTTCCCTCTTTCTCTATCCTCTCATCCCCCCAACTCTCTCTTTCTCTCTCCTAACTATTTTAATATTTTGTTAGGGTTGCACTTTTTTGTATCCCTTAATGTTTTCAGTTTAATAAGTCACCCTTCAGTTATAAAAGGGGACTTATGTTTTCCTAGGAATGTGGAAATTTTCAAGGCATATAAAGCATCATTAGGGGATATATGAAGAATTACCAGGAATATAAAGAGTTGTTCTTCTTCTATAACTTGTAATTCACTCTTCGTTTTAGGGTCTTCTTACCTATTCTTGAATTCATGAGAGAGAGATCCTTGTGAAAGATCAAAGAGATAGAAAAAATATTCCATTCCCCCACTCTTAAATTTCTTCTATTTTTTATACTATGTACAATTTCTTCTTGAGCATCAATATAAGAAGGAGTTTTCATCCTTCTTAGACTACGGAGTTCAGTGATATTGTTGGAGCTCAAATAATCTCGCCTCTTTTATTTGATTAATTATACTAATGTTTATGTGTCCAATTATTCCACTTTAAAATATGTTGAGGGGAAAATTCATGACTCAAAACATGTAAGACCCTATATCTATCTTTTTAAAAATCCCTTTAAATTTGAGGGTTGTAAAGTTTACATACAATTTCCATAAAATTGGCGGAGGGATTAAAGAAAAAATTTGGGAATCACTAAAAGGGAAGCCCCTATGGAAGATGAGAAGAATTTCCACGTGTTTCCTCAGCACACCTTTGAAAAGGAATAGCAAAATGGGCCTCACCCAAGATGCAAGCATTCACCAAGTGGCTTCTGCGTGGTGAGGCAGTTCCAAAAAGTTGAAAAGTTAGAGAAAGGGGTAGGATGTGGATGTTTACACATGTCATCTAGGCACAATTTGAATAAAATAAGGCTCGTGGAGGAAAGGAAATCCCCACGAAATTATGTTTGGATGCGCGCAACTCGTAGTATTACAAACTAACAAAATAGTGGGAGGAGGATTTCAAATCACCATGAGATGAATCGTTTGTTCCAGATGAGTTGCAACATGTTCTATATGATGAAATACATTAAGAGGTTGAGAAAAATTACATAATTTTGAACCATTGTAATCATAGTACTAGTTTCTTTTCATTACTTGTGCAATTACTAACCTAAGGAGTCTCTAATGTTGAAACATAAAATAATTGCATATCAAAAGGTGAAAACATAAATGTGACATCATTTGAAAGTTTTCTCACACATAATTCAAAAAGAGGATTCTATAGGGGCCCAATCCCATGGTAAAAGGGTCCATTTACATAACTGAAAAAAAAGGCATAAGAGACAAAAATACTACTCTGAAACCTCTCACTCCTTCGCAAGATATCCCTCCCAAAAGAGGCAGTTTGTTTAGAAGCTTATTCTTCCTTAACACGAATTCATCAAAGCCTTTTTTTTCTGGATAAACACAATAGACCCTGATAAATATGGTGACATTCCCATATCCATTAATTACTCAAGATTCATTCAGGGTTCATTCATGGTATTCTCCAGCTCAATCTTCTTTTGAAAGGAATACACCTAGTCTAGAAGATCCAGGCCACATGTGAAGAATGTTTTCTTCCCCTTCCCTTTGTTAATGATAAAATTATTGAGAATATACTGAGGAGGAATGGATGGAGTGGTTGGAAGACCAAGAACTACATTACAGGGGACATAAGGAACAAGATACTCAGAGCTAGACTCAACTTTCCATCTCCTTGAAAAGGGTGGGTTCTCTCTTGGAGAAGGGATTAGCTGAGGAATTGAGATGACATTCCCTGATGAAGGAGCATAGCACCCTGAGTGAGTGGAAAACTAAACTATAAACCTACCCGTATTATTCCTAGCAAAATATATTACTTCTCTTGAATGATGAACAAATAAGGAAAAATATTCTTCTCCATTTGAGATAATGATTAGGGGCGGAGAGCTTGAATCACCCTTTCTCTTGCCTAAAGATGGTGTTGAAATTGAACTTGGTTATGAGGGTTCAGGTATCATATGACTCTTATCCAGAAAGGAAATCCTCCTCTCTAATTCATCCATCTTGTGAGAAATGGTAGACATGGTGTCAATGGAATATTTTTCGTATAACAAATAATATTCCTTGGAAATCTCGTTTAATACAAATTCTTCATCACATAGGAATGGACACTGAAAGTAAGTTTTATTAGAAACTTGGGGCCTCCTCTCAATCCATAATTTTTTAATTTTTTTATAATTCTTTAGATGTTCCCATAGAAAGAGAATAAAATACATGAATTAGAAGGCTGCGAAGACAGGATTGGTCTTGATTAGCCTTATGAGAAGTGCGATCCAAACTTGCTGATAAGTCAAGGTCCCTCTGGTGTCTCCTACACATTCTATGTCAAACATGGCCCTAACAAAAGCTTCATCAGGACCACATAGGTCGAATATTTGATTCAAGTCTTCTAAAAAAATTTCCTTCAAACTATTTTCCATGAATACTCTTGACATGTCGTTGGTAGAAGGTAGTAATAAATTTTCTCTCTTACAGGATAAAGTTGGGTTTTATAGTAGAAGTAGCACAGATTGATTGAATTGAAAGAAATAATTTTCACCTTATGAGGGAAGATCCTTCTCAGTTCACACGAGGATAATTTAGAGGTTGAATTGAATCTGAAATAAACATGGTTGATGAATTAACTAGATTTGATAAGAACATCGTGGGATATTTGAACCAAGCAAATTTGAGAAGGAATGCATAGTACTCAAGCTGTGTTTTCAGATAGTATATGAAAAACCGTCTGTCACCTCAGGTCACCTGAAAGTGTTGAAAGGATATCAAAAGCAACTATCCTATCACTAGGTGGAGGGAATCATGAAAAAATTAATCACAAGTAATGACATGCTATTTTAGTCATATCTAATAAGAGTAAAATGAATAAGGCCCATACTCTTCACACCTGGAAGAGCCAGATAAATTGTTTTCATAAATAGTGTCATTGATACACCTGGAATTTTGGGAAAGTAGAATATACTTGTGAAATATCCTTGTTTTTTGGGTGAAAATTGAAAATAAAATGGGAATGGAATTGTATAAAGGTGATGAGAGAACTCTCACAAAGGGTGGTTAAAATTTTTGTGAAATTAAGAAGGGAAAAGAGAGAAGAGACTGAAACAAGCCATTTTTCCAAGAGACTTGCTTGAGAAACTTATTAATTTCTGGTGCTTTTCAAAATAAATCATGTCAAGATGGTTGTAAGTGTAAAACCATTAACAAGCATTGAGATTGTAAATTAAACTTTCTGTTGTTGATGAATTGTATGAGCCCTAAGTGAATTTTGTTAGTCATGAGAATTATTGTGTCTGCTTTCAATTTGAAGATATTTCAAATAGTTATTCATTTTCTTACCACAATATTATGCTATAAATTCCTCTGAATCACACAAGATCTTGTCCTTGTGGTAGTATTGTGGAATTTGTAATTGTGCAATGAGAAGAGATTTCATTTCATTGTGCAATAAACAATTTAAATTCACCTTACATTGATTTTGTTGATACAGATTGTTTGTTAGCTTATGAGTGTATCTTAGGCACAATGGATTAGGGATATCTGATGTTTAGTTGATTGTTTGACATGAGATTTTATGTTAAATTTACAAAGAATGTGTGAAACTGTGAATCTTTGGGCTTCCATGGGTGTCCACCTTCTGGTTGAAGGTTCATTGCTAACTATTAGAAGTGTGTTTATCATCTTGCTTGGAAAAATTTTCAACATTCATTAAAATTTCACAAGAATTTAGTATAATCAACTTTATCCTTCTTAATTCCCCAACAAAACCCATCTATAAATGATAAATCCTACAATAATTACACTATTTTTCAATAAATTATAGGGATATTTGTTGAATTTACCCATCCCTTACTCAAAACATGCAGGAGCAATAAGGTTTTATTGTTTTCTTTAGTAACCTGAAACTTGTTTAGGAGATACCTTCATTCTCTAGTGTGAAAACTCGTGAGAGTTAGATTATGTTGCATTGACCATTTCTTCTCAAGGTTTTATTTCAAATTCATAAAAGGAAAGTCAAAAACTGTTGATCCATTACAAATACAAGTTATAAAACAGGTCCTCTCACCCTAGTTGAAGGCACAACCTAAAATAGGAGGGTAGGTCATACGATCAGCACAGTGCTATCCAATTTCTCCTAGCTCGAGTGAAAAAGAGTCAGTTGAATCAGTCCCTGGCTACAAATGACTCAAATCTTGATCTATCTGTCTCTAAGCATATTTCTTTGTCTGTCGATGTTGCTCGGCCTTTCAATGGGATAACCACTTTGGGTACTAACACCATTCTGGCGACGTTGCCAGGGACTAATTATGTAAATACTTATGAATATTGATCTTTGGTAATGTATTTTATATGTTTAAATGTAAATACATTTTTTAAACGTCATCCTTTTTTAAGCTTTATAAAGATTGAGCAAAATCAGAGGTTCATTATGTAATATTTCTTGGTTTTAGCAAAATATGCACTATATTTGTATTTCTTTTGATAAATATTGACAAAGGATGATCATATCTGTCAAGCTTTGTAGAAATTGAGTATTGATTGACACTTGAAAAGTTACTTATAGTGATTTAGCACATCTGAGGTGAAAATCCTTGGTGGTGACTCCGTGTTGGTTTGAAATTGTTGATAAATACCAGTGTCTTAATATTTTCAAGTGAGATTTGTTGTTAATATTTACAAATCTAGAAGAAAGAAGGTATTTCCTTAATAAGGATCCTACTAGAAGATTGTTTTTAGAGTTTGCGAAAACAAATCCAAAAGGAAGACAAGTCTAGAAAGCATTGGGTGATCAAGAGTCAAGCGAGAAGGTAATACAAGTTGTGGAAAGTGACCAACCTATAGCTGAGGATTATCCAACATCTTTAAATAGCTAAAATTAAAGTAGTCCTCGTATAAATTTAAGTACTTCAGTTGGTGAAGGGTCATCATTTGTATCTGGAATAATTTCCCATCATTTCTTTCGTTCATCACTCAAGACTGATAAGGGTTTTTATGAAAGTGAGTCACTAGAGGTTATTTACTGTGAAAATAATACACCTATATCCAAAATAACCTTGGTCCCCCACTGTCTTAATCCTCCTGTAGGATCACCTCCTTAAAATAACATGGCTCAGCCTCTGTGTAGACCTCTTTTTGTTGTCAACACGTTTGGACCAATAAATTTTAGAGGCATGGTTTGATATCCTAATGTTGTACCGCAAGATGTAAGAAATAGGTTGCCAAAATTTCAGGGAAACAATACCATAAATTGTGACTGGCATTTGATACTTTTTTGTTAATAACATGGAGGATTTCAAAATAGAACATGAAGACACATATATAAATCTGTTCATTCATGCTATCGAAGAAGATGTGTGTGATTGGTACAAATCTTTTCCAGATAACTCAATAGATTCATGGACTGAGATGAAGAATGCTTCAAATTACAATATGGGGATAAGACAAACCTAAGGTTCCTCTTATCTGAATTTGATAATATAAAGAAAAATCCAAATGAGTCTATCTAGGATTTCAATACCATGTTTAACAAGAATTTAAATAAACTACTTATAATTTTGAGGCCTAGTAAAGAATTCTTCTTAATAAAGAACTCTGATGCTTTTGACAAAAAGGTTGCTTATTATTTGAGAGATAAGAAACCTAGAACTTTAAGGAAGGATTTTACAATGGCCTTGGAGATCGAAAATAATATTAAGGTAGCTGGAAAACCACCTAAGAGGGAGGGTGTCAAATTGATTAATCTTGATAGACCTCAGTCAAACAAGGTAGTGGATCTGGAGGAGGTTGTGAAAAATTTGGCTGGAGTAGTTACAAAAAGATATTATAATATTTCCAAACCAAAAAAGGGAATAGTACAAAGTTCTCAAGGTCAACAAAAACCACAGGGCCAAGATATATTTGGAAAGCATCTTAGGAGTGATCATAGAATATATGAAAGAGGAAAAGGACCCATGGGGTTAGGAAATAAACAAAAACAACCTAGAGAAAATAAACAGGTCATTGATCCTTTGACTGCTAGAGTTTTTGTGGTGGAAGAAGATCATGCTATTGAATGGTGTGATAGGTGTTTTTTTCCACATTCCCCTTGTGAGCCTATTGTGAAAATTGAAGAGATAAATGATGATGAAACCTATCCCGATGTACGTATGATGGAAAACCCTGAAAAATCCACAGCAAGGAGACACTTAAACTAATCTGATAAGTGTGAGAATAGTAAAAAGTTTCTAGGATTGCATTTTCTGGGTATTACCTTTTCCCCCTAATGATGATATTGAAGTTAATATGGTGAAAGAGGTTGATTTACCTAATCATGATTTTGAATATCTGAGGGATTTAATGATCAAGAAGTACGATGGGGGAATTCCTTCTAAGGAAGATAGACAATTACTCATGAATGCATATGTTTCTCAAGAAAAGGAACACAATCTCAGAAGTCGAGTTGTTAAAGGAGGAGTACTATAGCCCAAACTGAAGACCCTGTTTCTTACCAATATCCCAAATGAGTCTCCTAGAAAGGATATGCCAACTAAAGGTCTGATTATCCCAAATAGAACTTAAACCCTAGTTCATGCCCAAACCTTGAAAGGTCTTGTACCACCAGAACGAGCTATTACCCTTCCTACTAACATTGTCTTACCAAAATATGTCCCATGTGACGTTGTCCGTATTTTTAGTTAGATGAAAGTGACAGTTCCTATTTTTGAATAACTTCGAATCCCTTAACATAAAAATATAGCATTTGAGTACCTGGGATTCAAAGAGGATACATTTCTCCCATGTAAAAATATGAATCATGTGAATGCTCCCCCTGTCATTGCAGAATTGGAAGTACCTCAAGTATTAGAATATTTGGGATAACCACCTGTGGTATATTTGGGCACTTCTCTTGTTGAATCCTAGCTTGATGTTGACCCTTTTTATACTACTTTGATCATAAAGGATAGGTTAGTGCACAACTACATGTTTGACTCAGGGGCCTCTTGTAATGTGATGCCCCTTGAGGTTATGAATGAATTGAATATCAAAGTAACAATAAATTTTGCAAAGTGCACTGCTATGGATTCACAAGAAGTGTCGATGATTGGGTATGTCAAAGTTTTTTTTGTATAATTGACAACTGCAATTTTTTAACCCTGAATGTGGTCATTGTGAATTTTCCTTCTAAATGGGGAATGTTGCTGTCAAGGAAATGGGTTGCTAACATCGAAGGAAGTGTGTAGATGGATTTTTGATATGCAACCATACCAATAAACAGAGGCCTTGTTAAACTGTGTGGAGAAAAAATAATGTTGCATCTCATTAAGGATCCTAAGAACGCATCTTATGAGGTATTGTACACTGACGTAGATGTTGATAATTTTGTGGGTTATTCAGATTTTAAAGAGCATAACATGGATGAATGTAAGTATCCTAGGAAACTAGGTGACCCTTGGAATTTAATGTTTGATGGAGATTTTTCCAATTCGGGGAATGGTGTTGGAGTTTTCCTTATATCCCCAAATCATGAGACTTTAATGTTTTCCTTTAAACTTAAGTTTGAATGTACTAACAATATTTCAGATTATGAAGCACTTATTTTATGTTTATGGATTTCTTGGAGGTACGATATCAAAGATGTGGTTGTCAAAGGAGATGTAGAGTTGGTGGTTAAAAAATTCAGGAAGTTATATGCAACTAATAATCAAATGATGAAATAATATAAGCACGTAGTATGGGAATTTATTGAGTTCTTTGATTCCTTCAACATATTATATCACAAAAGAGATCAAAATGATGTTGCAGACACGTTGGTAGTATTAGGATCCATATTTGAAAATTGTAAATGTCTCCTTACTATGAGTATGATATAGAAGTGTTGGCAAGACCATATGTCCCTGACAATGTCAAGCACTGGAAAGTCTTTGAAGATGATGCCCAGATTCAGAGGTTTTTACAAAATAAAGGAGAATTTACAAATCAAAATATGGACTATTAATTGATGGTAAGGAGACTCTTTTCATTCAAGAGGTTATTAAGTTGAAAACCAATACAATTCCAAGAGGGTTAGTGACATTGGAATCAAATTTTGACAATGCTGATAGGGTTGTTCACAGGCACATCCATGTTTCGAGAGATGTGGAGGAATACAACTTGGGGATTGTTGATAAACCTAGAAACATATGGCTAGGTAGTAACCTGAGTAAAGAAGAAAAGAAGTCATATGTACAGTTGTTGAAAAGGTATCATGATTGCTTGTCGTGGTCATATTCAGAATTAAAGGCATATAGGGAGGACCTTTTCCAACATGAAATACCTTTATAAACCAATGCCAAGCCATTCAAACAAAAAAATATGCCAACTAATTCCCTCTTATCCCTGAAGATGCAAGAAGAACTCAAGAAACTAAGGGATGAAGGAATTATACGACCTACAAGGTATTCTTCTTGGGTGGAAAATTTAATACCAGTCAAAAAGAAGAATGGGGATATAAGACTTTGTGTGGATTTTATAAATATGAATAAGGCCTCACTAAAAGATAATCATCCATTTCCTAACATGAATAATATGTTGCAATTAATCACTAGGTCAAATTTGTTGTCCACGTTAGATGGATTTCCGGGATATAACCAATTGGTTGTGAATCAATCAGAATGAATCAAAAAAGCTTTCAATACTCCTTCGGGTACTTATGTGTACGTGAGAATGCCATTTGGTTTGATGAATATCATTGCCACCTTTCAAAGAGATATGGATGTGTAATTCACTAGATATATAAGTTATTTTATAGTTTTATACCAAGATGATGTGATAGTATTTTCAAGAAAAAAGGGGTGATCATTTGTAGCATTTGGAAAATATGTTGCAAAGGTGTAGGGAATATGGTATCTAGTTGAATCCTAGAAAATGTCATTTTGGGGTGAATAAAGCCAAGTTTTTGGGGCATATCGTATCAAAGGATATGATCCTAAGAGAGTGGAAGCTATTGGGAAATTTCATATCCCTAGAAACAAAAAGGGTATCCATTTTTTTTCGGCCAAATCAATTTCATAAGAATATTCATTTCTAATTTTGCAAGGATGACTATCCCCATCACAAAGATGTTGAAGAAGGATCAAATTATTAAATAGGAGGACAAATTTATCCAAGCTTTCAATAAGATAAAAGAGGCACTAAAAAATTCTCCTATCCTAGAAACCCTTGATTATAAAAAGATTTTTTTAATTTTCTCTTTTGCATTTGAAAACACCATCGCATATGTATTATTGCAAAAGAATGAGGAAGGAAATGAAAGACCAATTTCCTTTTTCAATAAATAATTACAGGGAGCTGATTTGAAGTGCACCATTATGGAAAAAAAGATTTTTCCTTTGTCAAAGAGACAGAAGCTTTTAGGTCATATATCCTAAGCTCAAAGTTCATACCTTATGTTCCCCATACAATGGTCAAAGAAATTTTATTAGAGATGGAGGCTTCTAGCAAGAGATGCTGATGGGTAAATAAATTGCAGGAATATTATATGGATGTTCAAACCACTAATCTAGTTAGGGGTCTGGGCTTGGAAAAGATGATGGTGGAAATAAAATTACAAGTGATGGAAGTAAATGAGGTAGAAGGAAGAGATGTGGAGGTACAAGGGAAGTTAATCAATTCTATATGGTACAAAAATATGATATTTTTACCTCAGAATTTTGGAATGTCCAAGGAATTTTGTATAAAAATAAAAGAAGGACACTTAAGTTGGATTCCCAAAAATATGTCATC
Source organism: Taxus chinensis (assembly GCA_019776745.2). Classification (NCBI taxonomy): domain Eukaryota; kingdom Viridiplantae; phylum Streptophyta; class Pinopsida; order Cupressales; family Taxaceae; genus Taxus; species Taxus chinensis. The sequence continues at coordinate 382,979,545 of CM034155.1, read as the reverse complement.
ATTGATTATGGGTTGGCCTACAAAAATCTTGAAGGGGTCCTTCTCAGATGTGTAATGAAGGATGAATCCCCCAGGTTAATTTCAGACTTTTATGAGGTAGTGTGTGGGGGGCATATTTCCGGAAGGTTGACTATCCATAAAATACTGAGGGTGAGATATTAGTGGCCCACACTCTTTAATGATACAACCTTATCTGTAGAAAATGTGACAGTTGTTAGATATTTTTAGGAAAAATGATGGATTTTTGTTCTCTCCCTCTACAACCATTACCAATTGAGGCTCCTTTCAATTAGTGGGGTATCAATTTTATAGGAGAACTATCAAAACCCTCCATTACAGACCACAGATGGATATTGGCAGCTACTAACAATTTCACCAAATTGGTTGAGGCTATCCCCACCAATAAGTTGATTCATCAGGTGGTTATTGATTTCATCTTGAATCATAGCATTTGTAGGTTTAGTGTACCTGTGAAGATAGTTGCTGACAATGCCATGAGTTTCTGAGCCAAACCATTAGTTGTGAGCGAAGAATATGGTATAAAATTAACATATGCATCCAATTATAGCCCACATGGAAATGGACATGATGAATCAATAAAGAAAAATTTCCTAAAGATAATTAGAAGGACATTAGAAATCAACAAAATAAAGTGGGGAGAGAAATTCAAGTTTGTTGTTTGGGTGGATAGAATTACTGCTAAGAGAGCCACTAGGAAAAGTCCATTCGAACTAGTTTATGGAATCCAAGATCTCCTTCCTTTACACTTGCAATTACCTTCTTATTAGTTCATCCAATAACTTGAAGATGAGGAAGTTGGCCGTATAGTGTGAGAATAAACTGAATCATTAAGTTGGATGAGGAGAGATGGTAGTCCCACCAAAGGCATTTGAAATTTAGGGAAAAGCTCAAAAAAATATTTGACAAAAAGGTAACTCCTAGAATCTTAAACATTGGAGACCTTTTATTGTTATGGGACAAAAAACATGACGATAAGGTAAAACATAGAAAGTTCGATGCATTATGGATGGGCCCTTATTCCATTGATATCAGGATTGGTGAACACACTTTCTTCTTGAAGGACCTAGATGGAGAGTTGTTCGAGTTTCCTGTCAATGGTATGCACCTCAAGCATTTTCTTGATTATATTTTAGAGAAAGGTATTAACCAATGTATAATGTATATTCTTCCTGATTTGTTTTTGCATTTTTATGTGTGCTTTTGTTTCCCTTTTTTTGCCCCTGGTCTTCTGTGACCAAGTGCTTTGGTTTCTCGGTTTGATTTTTGGAGGATTGTTTATTATCACTTGACCTGATACATATGATATTCAACTCCATAGCGCAATTTATTTTTGGCACATGGTCTGTATTGAATAGTTGTTGTGGAACCCTCAAAGGGTACCCATCCCCGAGTTGAAACCAGTGTTGGAGCTTGAATAATCTCGCCTATTTTATTTGATTAATGACTCTAATGTTTGCATGTATAATTATTCCAATTTGAAATATGTTGAGGGGAAAATTCATGACTCGTACTATGTGGGAACCTATATATATCTTTGTAAAAATCCCTTTAAAGTTGAAGGTCGTAAAGGTTAAAAAAAAATTCCATAAAATTAGTGGACGGATTAAAGAAAAAATTCAGGAACCACTAAAAGGGAAGTCCCCAAAGAAGATGAGAAGAATGTCCATGCATTTCCTCAGCACACCGTTGAAAAGGAAAAGCAAGTCAGGCCTCCCCCAAGATGTGAGCATTCACCACGTGGGTTATGCGGGGAAAGGCAGTTCCAACAAGTTGAAAAATTAGAGAAAGGGGTAGGATGCAGATGTTGCCACATGTCACCAAGGTGAGATTTGAAAAAAATAAAGACCAATGGAGGAAAGGAAATCCCCGCGAAGCAGTTTTTGGAGGCGCATAACTCATAGTGTTACGAACTAACAAAACAATGCGAGGAGGATTGAAAATCATCATAAGATGAATCATTTGTTTTAGATGAGTTGTAGAAAGTTTGAGATGATAAAATATATTAAGAGGTTGAGGAAAAATACATAATTGTGAACCATTGAAAGCACAGTACTAGTGTCTTTTCAGTACTGGTGTCAGTACTAAGCTAAGGAGTCTGTAATGTGGAAACAAAAAATAATTTCATACCAGAAGGTGAAAATATAAATGTGACATCATTTGAAAGTTGTCTCACACATAATTCAAAATGGGGATTCTATAGGGGGCCCATCTCATTGTAAAAGGGTTCATTTACATAACTTAAAAAAAAGGCATAAGAGATAAACATACTACTTAGAGACCTCTCACTCCTTTGTAAGTTCTCCCTCCCAAAAGAGGGAGTAATTTTAGAATCTTATTCTTCCTTAGTGTGAATTCATTAGAGACTTTTGTTGTTTGGATAAAAATTATAGACCCTCCTAAATCTTGCGACATCCCCATAGACATTAATTACTTAAGATTCATTCGGGGTTTATGCATGATCTTCTCCATCTCAATATTATTTTGATAGGAAGACACCTAGTCTAGAAGATCCAAGCCACCTATGAAGAATGTTGTCTTCCTGTTCCATTTTTCAAGGGTAGATTTGTTGATAATAGACTGAGGAGGAACTATTATAGTGGTTATAAGAAAAATAAATACATCACAGGGGACACAAGGAACAAGATACTTTGAGTTAGATTCATCTTTTCATCTCCTTGAAAAAGTCTCTTGGAGAAGGGATTGGCTGAGGACCTGAGATGCCATGCCCTGATGAAGGAGCATAACACCTTGAGTGAGTAGAAAAACGAATGGCAAACCTACCCATGTTATTTCGAGAAGAGGATATTTCTGCTCTTGAATGATAAAAAAATAAGGACAACTTCTCTTCTCCATCTGAGATAATGATTGGGGGATGAGAGCTTTATTCGCCCTTTCTATTTCCCAAAGATGGTGCTAGAATTAAACTTGGTTATGAGGGTTCAGGTCTCATATGCCCCTTCTCTAGAAAGGAAATCCTACCCTCCAATTCATCCACCTTGTGAGAAATGGCAGGCACGGTGTCAATGGAATATTTTTCATATAACACATAAGATTCCTTGGGAATATCCTTTAATAAAAATTCTTCATCACATAGGAATGGAAAATGAAAGTAAATTTTCCCAGACACTTGGGGAATCATCTCAATCAGGAATTTATTCATGTTTTCAATAGTCTTCAGATGTTCCCATCGAAAGAGATTAAAATACATGAATTAGAAGGCTATGAAGACAAGACTTATCCTGATTAGCCTTGTGTGAAGTGCGAGCTAGAATTGTTGATAAGTCAAGGGCCCTTTGGTGTTTCCTACACATTATATGTCAAACAAGGCCCTAATAAAAGCTTCATCAAGACCACACAGGTTGAAGATTTGATTCAAGTATTTTGATGAATTTTCCTTCAAAATATTTTCCATGGGTACTCTCGCCATGTAACTGGTAGAAGGAAGTGAAAAATTTCCTCGCTTACAGGATAAGAAAATTAATGTATCCTTGTAATGGGATAAATTTTGGTTTTATAGTATAAGTAGCACATATTGATTGAATTGAAAGAAATTATTTTCACCTGATGAGGTAAGATCCTACTCAGTTCACACAAGGAGAATTTAGAGGTTGAAGTGAATCTGAAATAAGCATGGTTGATGAATTAACTGGATTTGACAAGAATCATGTCAGATAGTTGAACCAAATAGATGTGAGAAGGAATGCATAGTACCCAAGGAGTATTTTCAGATAGTAGATGAAAAATCGTCTATCACCTCAGATCACCTAAAATTTCTCAAAGGATATAAAAAGTAACTATCCAATCACCAGGATGGAGGGAATCATGAAAAAATTAATCATAAGCAATGACATGGTATTCTACTCATATATAATAAGAGAAAAATGAAGGAGGCCTATACTCTTCACACCTGGTAGAGCTATGGATAAATTATTTTCATAAAAAGTGTCATCGATACACTTAGACATTTTGGGAAAGTAGAATATATCTTTGGGAAATATCCACATTTTTGGTCAGGGAAATTAACAATAAAAAAGGGAATGGAATTGTATAAAGGTGGTAAGAACACTCTCGTAAAGGGGGGTTAATATTTCTATGAAATTGAGAAGAGAAAAGAAAGAAGAGACTGAAATCAAGCAATTTTTCTAAAAGACTTGTCCTAAGAAACTTGTTAATTTCTGGAGCCTTTCAAAATAAATCATGTCAATATGGTTGACAAGTGTAGAGCCATTGACAAGCATTGATACTATAAATGAAAAATTCCATTACTGATGAATTTGACGATCATTGAGTTATTTATGGTAATCATGAGCATTATTGTGTCTTATTTCAATTTAAAGATATTTCATATAGTTATTCATCTTCCTGTCACAATCTTATGTTAGAAATTCCTTTAAATCACACAAGATCTTATCCTTGTGGTAGTATTGTGGCATTTACAATTGCGGTGTGAGAAGAGTATTTCATTTCACTCACACAATAAACAATTTAAATTCACTTTAATTCCATTTTACTGATATAGATTGTTTGTTAGTTCTATGAGTGTATCCTAGGCATGATGGATCAGGGATCTATGGTGTTTATTTGAGTCTTTGGCATGATATTTTATGTTATATTCTTAAAGAATGTGTGAAATTGGGCATCTTTGGGATTCCATGAGTGCCCTCCTTCTGGTTGAAGGTTTATTATTAATTGTTTGAAGTGTTATTTTTTGTCTTTTTTGGAAGATTTTCCAACATTTGTTAAAAAGATCCCAAGAATTTGGTATAATCAACTTTATCCTGCTTAATTCCCCACACAAAATCCATCTATAAATGATTTATTCCTACAAGACTTACCCCTGTCTGCACTATTTGTCCATAAATGCTAGGGATATTTGTTGAATTTACCCATCCCTTACTCAAACCATGCAGAGGATCAATCAAGTTTTATTATTTTCTTTAGTAACTTGAACCTTGTTTAGGAGATCTCTTCATTTTGTAGTGTGAAAACTCGTGAGAGTTAGATTATGTTGCATTGAACATGTCTTCTCATGGTTTTCTTTCAAAATCATAAAAGGAAAGTCAAAAACTGTTGATCCATTATAAATATGGGTTAAAAAATGGGTCCTTTCACCTTGGATGAAGGCACAACCTAAATTAGGAGGGTAGGTCATACCCTCAGCATGGTGCAATCAAATTTCTCCAAGATTGTGTGAAAAAGAGTCAGTTGAATCAATATCCTGCTATAAATGACTCACATCTTGATCTATCTATCTCTAAGCATCATTATCTTCGTATTTATGTTTCTCGACCTTTAAAAGGGAGAACCACTTGGGGTACCAATAGATACTTTGTGCTCATTAAATGTTATTTTGTCTTGTCTCTTTTATGCATATTTGTTTTCATCTAAATTCTAGTGCATGTGATGAAATTTTTAACTAGTTTTTGTAAGCATCCGATTTCCTCCTTGCAACATTAGTTTCACTTTACCTAACATTCAAACTCCCTTTTCCACTCTCCTAAAACATTCCTCCCTGTTATCCCGTAAAATTGACAAGGGCAATTTTACCGATAACCATACCGAAAATTTTGTTCTGATCCCTCATATTTAGGGATCCCTTGTGTTCGAGACGTTGTAAAATCCCTTCCCGGGAAATCTAGTTTTTGAACTTAGTATTTTTTTAGCCTTTTTTGGCTAGGCGCATGAAATTGCTTTGTAACACTTGCTTTTGGTGCGCCCCCTTAAAAGCCTTTGGCGCATGGTTTTCAATGTCAACACACCTTTCGGTGCGCCAAAGAATGTTGAGTCTCCTCTGCGTGCGCCAAGGCGCATGCGCCTTCGTATTGACACAAATTTTGTTGTGCCGTGTTTTGGTGCGCCAAAGGGCGCACATAATCTCATGTTGACATTGCTTTTGGTGCGCCAAAGGCATGCTGAATTTCCTGCTGGCAAATTCTTTCATGCGCCCTTTTAAAAAGTTGGTGGCGCATTGATGACTGGCTCACCTATATAGATGTGTTTGCAAGCACAAAATCTCATTTTCACTATTCGCAGAGCACGTGATTTTCTTTCTCTTATCCTGTCAGCCCCTGCCTCGTCGTTTTCAACACGTTTTGTGGACCCGTTCTCAAGATTTTCTCTATTTATCCCGGTAAGTGCTCTCATCTCTTCCATGAGTTTTGCTAGATAGTGCTTCTTGCTTGCTGGTTTGGTTTTTGATGTGCATGTGTTCAACTTTCCCCCCCGGCATGCCATTTTTCCTTATCTTCCTCTTTCCAGATCTGTTGGAAGAGGATGTCATCCTAGAACCAATGGTTTGTAACCCTCCTGGTTTTAACCATTTTATTTACCCAAATGGCCTGTCAAAACGGAAAAGAAGGAGAGAAGAAATCTAAAACATGTAAAAACCCCTTTGAAGAGTGATTTAGTTCACTGTTTTTTTCTTTCTTTCGACGCATCTGTCACCCCTGCAACATGAACAAAACCCGCGCCAATGGCGCACCTATCATGCTTGTTGCATCAAGTTTTCATACGCCCTCAAGGCACGCCTCTTTCACATGCTGCAAGTGCTAATCCTATGCCCCTTCAGCACACCATCCTTCTGTGCTGTATCACATTTCCATGTGCCATTGGCGCACCCAGCTTCCATACAACACAATCTTTATCTGTGCTAAGTATGAAGCTATAACGGCGCAAGCGCATCCCCGATTGCAATAACACCATGTTGTATAAGCTCTTCGTGCGCCGCGCCATATTCCTTTGGCGCATGAAAAGTCCTTGTTACACGATCCACCCATGCGCCAAAGGGTGCACCAAATCCCAATACAACATGAAATTTCCATGCGCCAAAGGGCGCATCTTGTCACTATGTAACACGCACTTCTCATGCACCCTTTATAAAATGCAATTTGCAATATTCATGCGCCATGCGCCTTTGGCGCCAATTTAACCTTTGCAACACCCCTTTCCTGTGCGCCTTACCTATTTAGCCCTGTAAGCTGTAATTTTCATGCGCCCTGAGCCTTAAAATCTCTAACTCTTTCTTCTGCTAACATTCCAATGGAAGATCAAATGGCTAATTCAACCTTTTCGGATTGGGTCTTGCTTCTTCTTCATGCAGATCAGCAACTGAGATCGAAATAACATATGTCTACATCCAGCAAGAGACCCACCAAATCAAAAGGAAAGGCTAAGCTCACAGAGGAAGAGATGAAGTACAAATATCAAAGGGTCAGAATGCCCGAGTCACAGGCCGAATGCAACATGGACGTCATAGACTCGGAGTTGGGACACATCGACATGGAGGAATTCTGGGCTATAACTCAGAAAGTTACAAGGAGTCCATGGATGGAAAAACTGATCGGCAGTGCCCTGCACTTCGCCGGAGGAATCCCTGTCACTGCCGTCAACAATGAATTCATGATGGTGGTTTCCCAGTCTTACAACAAGGACACAAGATGTGTCAAAAACAGCAAGGGCAAGGTAGTCATAAACCTCACTGCCCATCATTTCGAGATAATAATCAGCATCCCTCACAACCGGCACTTTGTGGCCATTAGCCAAGAAGAGTGCATCAAGGCCTGGGAAGACAATGAAGACCAATGTATGCAACTGATGAATGAAGTATACTTGAAGAACAAGAAGGTAGTAACCCGATGGCCCCAAATCATCCACCGCAGTGACTTCTCAAAATAGCTCAGCGATACCATTACCTTCTTGAGCAGAGTCTTCGGGCTTTCTGACGCCCACTACTTCCATAAATGGATGCTGAGGTACTTGGAAACAATGAACAAGAATATGGCCGATCAGCACTTTTACTGGGGGAAATAATAAGCAGCACCATCTCCGAACAGCTGCAACAATTCAACACAACGGGGGTGTTCCATATGAACTCCTATGTGGTCTACGCTGCAGCGTCAGAGAGGGACTATCCAGGCCTAAACCAAAGTGGAGTTTGGCCTCAGGTTAAGATATATGAGTATTATCCAGAATTGAGGTTGGAGAATAGCATCCCCCAATTCGCCAAAATCAATGATGCTTTCTTTTATCACATCATCTGCCTATTGAGGCCGAATCTGACTCATGGTCACATGACCAAAAACATAGTGGCAGCCGCAGAGAAATGGGGGGCCCTGTTCACCCAGTTTCCCACATTTACCTATCTTAGGGCGGTCGAATTTTTGGGAGAGCCAACCAGGCTACAAAGGTATGCTAGACCTAAGCTGATTCTACTAGACCTATCAAGGCAGCTGGTCACATACCATGAAAAATGCCTTAAAAGAAAGAAGGGCGGAACTCCTTTCCCCCTCACAGTGGGCCGATACACATGCTCCACCCATCACAAGGCGAAGGAAATGTTCGTAGAGCTAGAGTTACTCAATTTGAAACATGACTTCCCAGCCAGGCCTACCTTCGACCCAACGAGCTGCCTGCTAAGAGTAAATCTTGATCCTATCCATGTCCCTCAAATTGAGGATATTTACATTGACGTCATCTACGAGGTGGAACTCAGGAGAAAGGATCATTCTCGCTTAGAATTGGCAGAAATCATCCAATACGGGGTGGCCACTGTCCCCAAGGGCTTCCAAACTACGGAAGATGAAGTAGACAAAGTATATACTGATACAGAAGGGGACGATTGGCCCTTCCCGGCCATCGATCGAACAAAAGCCCCTCAGTAAATTGAGGAGAGGGTCAAGAAGACTCTGCGTAGAACAGAGCACTAGTGCCAGATGAATGGGTTGATTTATCTTGGGGTTGATTTCACAACCTCCCCATTGGGAAACGCACCTCCAAGGTCCAAAAAGCAGCTGAAAGGCAAAGGTGTAGAAGGTGAATACAACACCATTCAGGAAGAAGCCCCTGAAAGTCCTCCTTCCACAGTGCCAGAACAAGTTATAACTTTGGAGGAAGAATTAACAGAGGATAGTCCCATAGGCCCATCCACTCAGGATGTCGGCATTACTACAACCACAGAGGTCCCTTCTATCCCTTCTTCTTCTCTACCTTCTCCTCCTCGAGTGACTCAAACGACCACCCCTTTGGTCATGTCCTCTGTCCCTTCTTCTACTCTTTCCCCCACTTCTTCGTCTATCTTCTCCTCCCTCGCTGATTTATCTTCTTCCATTTCTTCCCTCATCTCCGGGATCCCTTCCCTTCCTATGTCTTCTGTCACTACAGTCCCCCTTCCTCCTGTGGACACTACCTCGGCTACTCTTTCAATGCCGCCGTCGCGTGTCTCTACGTTTTTCCCCTCTTCTACTGTAGCTCCCTCCTCCTCTGTCTCTGGTCCTTCTTCCATAGGACCAGCCTGGATCTCTCAGTAGCTGAGCCAGCAAAAGAGGAAAGTTCCCATCGCTCTGATGGACTTTTTAGTGATCCCATTAAAGGGGGCAAAGAAGCAGAAGCCTGTTACACGCTTCTCTAAGAGTGTTGTAGGTGAGAGAATCGTGGAGATAGCATACCCCGATCCCCTCAAAGAGAAAAAGGATCTGTCTCTGACAGATTTTACTGTGACCCAAGTCACAATGGGGACATCTTCTGAAAGTCTCCAGGGGAAGCTCTTTCCGCAGTCGACGCCCTCTGCAAAAAGCTTCAAGAGATAAAAGAAGAGAAAAGGCTACTGAAGGAGTAGAACAAATATCTTCTTCAAGCCTTACAGAAGATGGGTAGTGCACCTCCCACAACTGCCGCCGAGACTTCTGAGCTTCTCAGCCAGGAGAAAATCAACGAATATTCAAAAATCGGTGAGCAGGGTATGGCCATTTCTGCTTGGAGGAGCCAGATCCTCAAGGACAGTGAAAGAGTGATCGCCGCGTTCATTAGCTTGTATCTGAATATCGGAAAGGTGAACAAGGAACTCCAAGCATTAGAAGGGCCCATATAAGAAGAGTTGGAACATGCTAGACTCCAACACGAGACCTTTCAACAAATGTTTGACTGTTCAGTCGAAGATCTGGTCAAGTTCGGCGTCTTCGGCCATCCAAGGGCCCTCAACAAAACCATGTCCACTCTGGACTATGGGATGGATCAGCTAGAATTTGTTTTGGAAAAGATCTACAAGGTAAAGGAAGAGGCCCTGGATGCAATGCATCAAATGGAGAAAATTGTTCTTAACATGTCTCTAGGGTTGCTCACTCCTTCCTTTGCCATGAGGTCAGCTGATGAAACCATCCAGATCTTCAAGGAGATTGCTTCTCAAGGAACAGGGCCAGAGGTCACAGTTGACACTGAATCTATCAATAACCTGCTGGCCTGTAGGGACTTCCTCGGGTTCCTCATATAGGTGGAGAAGGATTATTCCAAACTTCCCGAAAAGCTCATAGACGAGCGGGAGACTTGTGAAGCAATCAGCGAATGGCACAAGGATCCTTCCCAGGATCAATTTGGGCCAATGATCAACAAATTTTTGGAATACCGTGCTCAGTTCCATATCTCATCACCTGAGTAGCATCAAAAGCAGGCTACCCCCTTTCGACCGCAGGATGATGACGACGAGTAGCTTCTTCTTCTTCTTCTTCTTCTCTCCATTCTCCGACTTTCTTGGGAATGTCTAAAGTATGTTGGCACAAATGATGACATCATCCATGTTGCATCATGGGATGATGTCATCCATCAAGTTGTCAAAAGTCAACATGACTTTTAGATATTTTGTAAATATCTTTGTAAATAGGTGGTTGGCTCCATTTTTCCTTCTTTCCTCCTCCTCTTCTATAAATATTGGAATACTTGTTGTATTCAAAGGTGGACATGTTTTAGATGAAAATAGAAGTGAGGAGAGAAAGACTTTGAGCTTTCTTGTAACAGAAGAAAACAGTAATAAAAATATTAAGACTTTGTGCTCAATAGCTGTGTTATGCATCAGACCTTTCTTATGTTAGATCTGTATGTGTTTATTCTGTTAGATTCATATCTACCTTTTCTGTCATTTTCTCATCAGTATTGCTTTGTTTATTTATGCAAGTAGGTTTGGCTCTGTTTACTACCAACCCAAAAACATAAATCTTCTGACCTTTTTGCTTTGGAATTCATTTCTTTTCTCCCTTCGGACCTGTTCTTTCTTCCTCCTCTCTTTCATTCCTTTCTCTTTGCAGCCGGAAATAATCTACTGGGATGAGATCCCAAACCCCGGAAGACAGATTACTGTGAGATTTGCACAAGATTCCTACTGGTGGAATAGCAATAAACCAGTTTCACTTTGCTGACTCAAAGAGGGGCTATGCCCTGCACACTGTTGGCTCGTCCATCCATAGATCTATCCAGGCGACAGATTTTCGGACCAACAGTTTTTGGCGACTCCGCTGGGCATCAAACGGATCTATCAGATCTATGAAGGTGGTAGGATAGAAAATTAGAAAAATCAGAAAAATCACTACCTGTTTGCAAACTTAAAATTTTTGTTAAAAATCCAAAATTTTGCAAAAAATGCTCCAAATTGAAAATTTTCTTCTGAGATCCATAGATCGGGCCTCGTTAACGAACCTTTAGTTCGCTGAGTTTTTATAAAAATCAGTACTTTTCTGTAGATCTGAATTTTTGACTGTTTTCCAAAAAAGCTTGAAACCCTCTGAAAAAGTCAAAACCAGATCTGAAAAATCAGCTTGCTAACTTTCTCTGTCATTTATCCTCGTTGTTATTTGTCATTAACCCCAATCCGTTCTTTGAAGAGGATATTTTTTTTAATTTTTTTTTTAAATATTTAGAAAAGTGCCTGCTGCTGGTTTTTGACAGAAAAACTAGAAAATCAACAAAAAAAACAAATTTTAAAATCCGCGCTACAATATCGCAGATCAGGAAGGTGCACTGGCGGGTGAACCTTTTACACGCAGCAGGAGAGCTCATGGAGAAACTGATCTGATTTTTGATCTGCTTCAAAGGCACAATTTCAGCGTAACGCCGGCACGTTTTTCAACGCTAAGCTCGGCCGATCGGTCATCCAGGAGTGTCTCGCCTCCGCGAAAGAAGAATTTTTCATAGGGGGCATCTATGTCCCTTTGTAGTGCCTTGCTGCTCAGTGGAACCACACTTCCCGCTCGTGTGCTTTTTCCAGTTTTTCAAATTGCGGTACCATGGGGAAATGCTATGGGTCCTCTCGCATTACCGCATCCAGTTCACGCGCTCCCTCACGGAAACCGAAAGAATTTTCCCAAATTCGACGGGAGAAGAAATCAAAGCACGGATTCCAACATATCTGAATTCATCATGTCATGCAGTATTTTGGATGTGACTCATGAAGATGTGTCGGTTTGCCTTTTTCTGGAAACTCTACAAGGGCCCGCAGCTGAATGGTTTTAGCATTTTCCGGACGGATCTATAACCAGTTGGGCCACCTTGTGGGAGGCTTTTGAAGACAGATACAAGCCTTCAGAGGATGCGTTTGCATTATTATCATGGATCACTCACCTGAAGAAAGAGGCCAATGAGACCATGCGTGATTTTATTTCCCGGTTCAATGCACTAATCAACCATGTTCCTGTTGCCATGCTTCCGACACCGGAAAATGAGAAGTGTTTCTTCGTGAATGCCATGAGCTCAAACGTTAGTTTCTTACTCCTTCAGGAGCGAGTGGCTACCATACTTCTTGCCCAGGCTGCTGCCATTTGAATAGAAGATAATCTGATAATATCTGGCGAGTTGAAAAAGGAATCATCTAAATCCAAATCTTCAGACCCTTCGCCTACTACTTCGTCTGATCTGGCATTCCAAAAGATGGCGAACGATTTGCTCGCATTAAAGAAGCAGTTGGCCTAGGCTCCTAGTTCCTCATACCGGGATGTTCCACGAAGGAGTTTCATTCCCAATAATGTTTCACAAAGGCCACGTCTACCTACAACTGCTCCACAGTTGGCGCTTGAAGCTCCTCCGGTCAATGCTCTGGCCGAGATTGAAGAAGAAGAGCAGTACTATGAAGAACCTTCGTCTCAAGGCGAAGATGATCAAGATGTCGGTGAGCCGATTGGTGACTCTACTATTGGATATATGGAATTTGATGAGGAAGAATCTGACGAAGAAGAGGGTACCCAAGGCTATGCAAGTGGATAATCATATGCTGTTTTTACCCACTCGCAAGGAAAAGAAGCAGAAGTTGCTGCCCATGTGCAGAAAGAGAAGGCCATGTCAAACGTGCCTCCAACCATTGCTAAAAGAGGTAATCCTCTTCCTACTCAACTCCCTGTTAAGTCTTTTACAAAGAAATCTTTTCCACCTATCTCTCCTCTAAATCAGCCCCCTCATATTCCTATCAAGATCAGTAACCCTGTTCCACCATCGCGAGGAGAGGGACTCATTCCCTCACCAACGCAACCCTCGGCCACATTTGATATCATAGATCATGCTAAAAAGACCAAGATCCAAATGTTTGAAGCTGAGTACCTTCAGTCAAATCCTGAACAGCTTGTAAGATTGACTAAATATATTCAAAGTCAAGCTGTTATATCTAAGTAGGTTTCCCTGAAAGGAATTCTTTCCACTCCTCCTAAATCTCGCATAAATGTTACCTCAACATCTGCATCAGGCAAGATAGAACCTTTCTATCTCTCCCTCCTAATCAATGGCCATAAGTTGAGTAACTGTATAATTGATTCTGGAGCTTCGGATAACATCATGCCGGTGAAAGTTGCCCATGCTTTGGGTCTCACCCTTACCAAGCCTTTTGGTAGGTGTTATTCCTTGGAAACCAAACAGGTGCCGTTGATTGGCCAAATCAAACACGCGCAATTTGCATTTGCAGCATTCCCTGAGAAGAGAGTAAAGATGACCGTCCTTGTCACCGACATTCCAGGAGCCTATGGAATTTTGCTGGGAAGAAGTTTCTGCAGCGAAGTTGGTGGAGAAATTCATATGGAATGGTCTAAAGCTAGGATTCCCGTCAAAGGTGTAATGCAGACATTAGAGCCAGAATTACGAAAGAAACACTTGGTTACTAGCTCCGAAGACCGCAAAGCTCAAATTATTTTTGAATCATCAGGGATGGGGAACTATTTCTTGTCTACCGAGACGGATAAAACGGGTGTTCTTGTTCAGGAAAAAGATCTTAATGAGATCTGGACCTTGCAGTTTGATGGCAACTGTGCAACTAGTGGATGTGGCGCCGGGGCCGTGCTAATATCTCTCTCGAAGAGGTAATTCCTCTCTCTTTCAAATTGCAGTTTTTCAACACTAACAAAACTGCTGAGTATGAATCTCTGTTACTCGGTATGCAAGCCGCAAAGGAAAGAGGAATTAAAAATCTAAAAGTGCAAGGTGATGCGGAATTGGTTATAAACCATGTCAAGAGGATTTATCAAGTAAAAAATGAAAGGCTCAGGCATTACCGTAATGCAGTATGGGACAGCATCGAAGAATTTGATGCTTTTTCAATAGAGGCAATTCCAAGAGCTCAAAATGACATGGCCAATTCATTAGCCGTTTCAGCATCCCTCATGCTCCCACACCCAGGTTTGAAAACAGACAAATACACCATTGAGGTGGTTTTCCACCCAAGCGTGCCAGACAACTCTCAGTATTGGAAAGTATTTAATGATGACAACCAACTCATTGCCTTTCTGGAAAAATCAGAAAATTTTAAGGAGTTGCATTTCGAAGGATCCACTTCTGAATGCCGTGAATCAATCAATGGCCAAAACCATGAATCAGAAGAGAACGACGACATATGTCAGTTCAAAGGAAATAAAATTCCGAAGGGCCTAGTTTCTCTAGAACGGTTGTTCGATAGGCATGATCGTTTTGTGAAAAAGAAGAGGCGATATGATCCTGACTCATCCCCAGAGACCGAACCAGTTAATATAGGTTCGGAGACACATCCGCAATTCGTGAACATTGGAAAATGTTGCACACCTAAAGAGAAGCGGAAATTTGTCAAGCTGCTAAAGAAATACATGGATGTATTGGCATGGTCCTATGCCGATTTAAAGTCTTTTAAGCCAAAGGACGTTTAGCATGATATCCCATTGAAAGAAGAAGTCAAAGCCTTTTGCCAAAAGTAGAGGCACTATAATCCTAAGATTTCGGGCACTATCTAGGCTGAAATTCAGAAGATGCTGGATGCAAGCATCATCTTCCCGATTCATCACAGTACTTGGGTAGCGAACATTGTGCCAGTACGCAAGAAGAACGGTGAAATAAGCATATGCGTAGATTTTTGAAACTTGAATCAGGCGTCCTTAAAAGACAACTACCCACTTCCAATAATGGATCAAGTTATACAAGCAGTGACTGGATTAGAGATGTTGTCCATGCTTGATGGTTTTTCAGGCTACAATTAGATTGAGGTCTCGCCTGAAGATCAATTCAAAACAGCATTCACTACTCCCTGGGGTACATTCGCCTACAGCATAATGCCTTTCGGTTTAACCAATGCTGGTGCCAATTTTCAACGGGCCATGGATTTGGCATTCAAAGGTATGATGGGGAAGGTCATTGTGGTTTATTTAGATGACTTAATTGTGTTCTCTAAAAAACGAAGTGATCATTGTGATCATTTAGAACAAGTATTGGCCAGATGCCGAGAGCATGGGATTTCCCTAAACCCAAAAAAGTATGTTTTTGGAGTCACGGAAGGAAAGCTTCTGGGGCATGTCATTGGCAAGGAAGGAACAAGGATAGATACTGAAAGAGTTAAGGCTATTCAGAGCCTCACTTTTCCTACAAGCAAGACCTGTGTTCATTCTTTTTTCAGAAAGGTGAACTTCCTTAGGCGTTTTGTTCCCGAATTTGCTGAGAAGACTCGCCACATATTGAACATGATGAAGGGGTCTCCAACTTTCAGATGGAGCGAGGAAGGGAAGAAGTCATTTGAGGAAATAAAGGCTTCTGTTGCTCATGCACCAGTCCTGGTATGCCCTGATTTCTCCAAACATTTTATCATGTATAGTTATGCATCTGAGCATACTGTGTCTGCAATCTTAATGCAAAAGAATTCAGAAGACGTTGAATCTCCGATTGCGTTCATGAGTTCTCCTCTCAAGCCTCACGAACTAAAAATGACTCAGCTGGAAAAACATGCCTTTACCGTTGTCAAGGCAGTTAAGAGTTTCAGGTACTATATTTTAAATTCTCATACAGTAGTACTAGTTCCTGACACAGCAGTGAAGTCAATCCTAACTCAGCAGGAGTTAGGGAGCTTGCGAGGAAATTGGGTTGCAAAGGTCCAAGAATACGATCTGGATATAAAACCAACCAAGCTGGTGAGAGGCAAGGGCCTATGTCAACTTATGGCTGAAAACAAAGTTCCAGAAATCCCTAAGGAAAAGGAGGACTGTACCAATGAAGCGCAAATCCCTCTGGAAGAAACTCATTCTCTACCTCTGGTCCTATTTGTTGCGACCAGCGATGAATGGTATTCAGATATTTCTTTCTTCCTCACCTACGGTGAATGTCCAACTCACCTAACCGCAAAGGAAAAGCGCACTACAAAAATCAGGGCGGCCAAGTATGTCATCTGGGATGATGGTTTATACAAGCGCGGGATAGATGGTGTCTTCTTGCGATGTGTCGAAAAACCCCAGGAGGTGAGACTACTGGAGAGTTTTCACAATTCAGCCTGTGGAGGCCATTTCTCTTCTTCTGTGATGGTACACAAGATCATTCGAGCCAGGTACTATTGGCTGACACTCTTTCAAGATGTAGCTACCTGGGTAGCTAAGTGTGAACCTTGCCAACAGTTCGTCGGCAAGCCCAAGCTGGTTGCCTTTCCCCTAAGGCCAGTTATTGTCAACGAACCATTCAGGCAGTGGGGAATTGATTTTATTGGTGCACTCAATCCCCAATCGAGTGCCGGACATAGTTATGTCCTGACAGCAACAGATTACTTCACTAAATGGGTGGAAGCCATACCTGTCAAACACGCCACTTCTGAGGTTGTTTGCAATTTCATTAAAGAAAATATTATTGTCAGGTTTGGCATCCCCAACAAGATTGTTGCTAATAATGCCTCTAACTTCTCCTCACGAGAATTTATTAGTTTTTGCTACGAATATGGGATAACTTTGGCTCATGCCTCAGATTATTACCCTCAGGGAAATGGTCAAGCAGAATCCAGTAATAAGAACTTGGTGACCATCATACGAAAACTGGTGGAAGCAAATCAACGAATGTGGCACAAGTCCTTATACGACGCTTTGTGGGCAGACCGCATTACTCCTAAGAGGTCTCTCGGTATGTCACCTTTTCAAGTTTTATATGGCACTGATGCCGATCTTCCCATTTCTGTTGAACTCCCTACTCTGCGCTTGGCACGAGCCATAGAAGATGAAACTTTCCAGAATTCTCTAGAAAAGAAGATCATGTATCTGGCAGAACTTGAAGAAAAGAGAGTAAGGGTGGTCAACAAGATCACCGAACATCAGAATAAATTTAAAAGACTGTTCGATAAGAAATCCAAGCAGAGGGATTTTCAAGTAGGAGATCTCGTCCTTTTGTGGGACAAGCGAAGAGAACCAAAGGGCATGCACGGAAAGTTTGATTCCCTGTGGAGAGGGCCTTTCAAGATCAAGCATCTCAACGGAGAGAATAGTTTATAACTCTCATATCTGGATGGAACTGAGCTTCCGCTTCCCTATAGTGGGCAGCATCTAAAGATCTTCAGGAAGTAGAGCTTGCTCTCTTCTTTGTACAGTTTAATTTTAGTTGTGTGTTTGTTTTCATCGTGTGTCTGCTTTCGGTTTGTTGTGTGTTTCCTTTATTCTCCCTCCGGTCCCCCTTGTTTTTGACTCTGTTACCCAATGGATAGGCACAAGTGATCTGGGATTCTCTACCCCCGAGTTCGCTCAAGGATTGTCCCCAGAAAGAGCCAGCTGTTATGCCATAAAATTGACAAGGGTAATTTTACCGATAACCATACCAAAAATTTTGTTCCGATCCCTCGTTAGGGATCCCTTGTGTTCGAAACGTTGTAAAATCCCTTCCTGGGAAATCTAGTTTTCAAACTTAGTCTTTTTTGAGCCTTTTTTGGCTGGGCGCATGAAATTGCTTTGTAACACTTGCTTTTGGTGCACCCCCTTAAAATCCTTTGGCGCATGGTTTTCAATGTCAACACACCTTTCGGTGCACCAAAGAATGTTGAGTCTCCTCTGCGTGCGCCAAGGCGCATGCGCCTTCGTATTGACACAACTTTTGTTGTGCCGTGTTTTGGTGTGCCAAAGGGCACACATAATCTCATGTCAACATTGCTTTTGGTGCGCCAAAGGCACGCTGAATTTCCTGCTGGAAAATGCTTTCATGCGCCCTTTTAAAAAGTTGGTGGCGCATTGATGACTGGCTCACCTATATATATGTGTTTGCGCACCCAAAATGTCATTTTCACTATTCGCAGAGCACGTTATTTTCTTTCTCTGAGCCTATCAGCCCCTGCCTCGTCGTTTTCAACACATGTTGTGGACCCGTTCTCAAGATTTTCTCTATTTATCTGGGTAAGTGCTCTCGTCTCTTCCATGATTTTTGTTAGATAGTGCTTCTTGCTTGCTGGTTTGGTTTTTGATGTGCATGTGTTGAAATTTCCCCCCCGGCATGCCATTTTTCCTTATCTTCCTCTTTCCAGATCTGCTGGAAGAGGATATCATCCTAGAACCAATGGTTTGTAACCCTCCTGGTTTTAACCATTTTATTTACCCAAATGGCCTGTCAAAAAGGAAAAGAAGGAGAGAAGAAATCTAAAACATGTAAAAACCCCTTTGTAGAGTCATTTAGTTCACTATTTTTTTCTTGCTTTCGGTGCATCTGTCACCCCTGAAACATGAACAAAACCCCCGCCAATGGCGCACCTATCATGCTTGTTGCATCAAGTTTTCATACGCCCTCAAGGCGCGCCTTTTTCACATGCTGCAAGTGCTAATCCTGTGCCCCTTCGGCGCACCATCCTTCTGTGCTATATCACATTTCCATGCGCCAATGGCGCACCCAGCTTCCATGCAACACAAGCTTTATCTACACTAAGTATGAAGCTATAACGGTGCAGGTGCATCCCCGATTGCAATAACACCATGTTGTGTAAGCTCTTGGTGCATGAAAAGTCCTTGTTACACGATCCACCCATGCGCCAAAGGGTGCACCAAATCCCAATACAACATGAAATTTCCATGCGCCAAATGGCGCATCCTGTCACTATGTAACACACACTTCTCATGCGCCCTTTATAAAATGCAATCTGCAATATTCATGCGCCATGCGCCTTTGGCACCAGTTTAACCTTTTCAACACCCCTTTCCTGTGCGCCTTACCTATTTAGCCCTGTAAGCTATAATTTTCATGCACCCTGAGCCTTAAAATCTCTAACTCTTTCTTCTGCTAACATTCCAATGGAAGATCAAATGGCTAATTCAACCTTTTTGGATTGGGCCTCGCTTCTTCTTCATGCAGATCAGCAACTGAGTTCGAAAGAACATATGTCTACATCCAGCAAGAGACCCACCAAATCAAAAGGAAAGGCTAAGCTCACAGAGGAAGAGATGAAGTACAAATATCAAAGGGTCAGAATGCCCGAGTCATAGGCCGAATGCAGCATAGACGTCAGAGACTCGGAGTTGGGACACATCGACATGGAGGAATTCTGGGCTAGAACTCAGAAAGTTACAAGGAGTCTATGGATGGACAAACTGATCGGCAGTGCCCTGCACTTCGCCGGAGGAGTCCCCGTCAGTGCCGTCAAAAATGAATTCATGATGGTGGTTTCCCAGTCTTATAACAAGGACACAAGATGTGTCGAAAACAACAAGGGTGAGGTAGGCATAAACCTCACTTCCCGTCATTTCGAGATAATACTCGGCATCCCTCACCACCGGCACTTTGTGGCCGTTAGCCAAGAAGAGTGCATCAAGGCCTGGGAAGACAATGAAGACCAATGTATGCAACTGATGAATGAAGTATACTTGAAGAACAAGAAGGTAGTAACTCGGTGGCCCCAAATCATACACTGCAGTGACTTCTCAGAAGAGCTCAGTGATACCATTACCTTCCTGAGCAGAGTCTTTGGGCTTTCTAACGCCCACTACTTCCATAAATGGATGCTGAGGTATTTTGAAACAATGAACAAGAATACGCCCGATCATCGCTTTTACTAGGGGGAAATAATAAGCAGCACCATCTCCGAACAGCTGCAACAATTTAGCACAACGGGGGTGTTCCATATGAACTCCTATGTGGTCTACACTGCAGCGTCAGAGAGGGACTATCCAGGCCTAAACCGAAGTGGAGTTTGGCCTCAGGTTAAGATATTTGAGTATTATCCAGAATTGAGGCTAGAGAATAGCATCCCCCAATTCGCCAAAATCAATGATGCTTTCTTTTATCACATCATTTGCCTATTGAGGCCGAATCTGACTCATGGTCGCACGACCAAAAACATAGTGGCAGCCGCAGAGAAATGGGGGGCCTCGTTCACCCAGTTTCCCACATTTACCTATCTGAGGGCGGTCAACTTTTTGGGAGAGCCAACCAGGCTACCAAGGTATGCTGGACCTAAGCTAATTCTACTAGAGCTATCAAGGCAGCTGGTCACATACCATAAAAAATGCCTTAAAATAAAGAAGGGCGGAACTCCTTTCCCCATCACAGTGGGCCGATACACATGCTCCACCCATCACAAGGTGAAGTAAATGTTCGCAGAGCTGGAGTTACTCAATTTGAAACATGACTTCCCAGCTAGGCCTACCTTCGACACAAGGAGCTGCCTGCCAAGAGAAAAGCTTGATCCTATCCATGTCCCTCAAATTGAGGATATTTACATTGACGTCATCCACGAGGTGGAACTTAGGAGAAAGGATCATTTTCACTTAGCATTGGTGGAAATCATCCAATACGGGGTGGCCATTGTCCCCAAAGGCTTCCAAACTACGGAAGATGAAGTAGACAAAGTATATACTGATACAAAAGGGGATGATTGGCCCTTCCCGGCCATTGATCGAACAAAATCCCCTCAGACAATTGAGGAGAGGGTCAAGGAGACTCTGCGTAGAATAGAGCACTGGTACCGGATGAACGTGTTGATTTATCTTAGGGTTGATTTCACAACCTCCCCATTGGGCAACGCACCTCCGAGGTCCAAAAAGCAGCTGAAACGAAAAGGTGTAGAAGGTGAATCCAGCACCATTCAGGAAGAAGCCCCTGAAAGTCCTCCTTCCACAGCGCCATAACAAGTTATAACTTTGGAGGAAGAATTAATAGAGGATAGTCCCATAGGCCCATCCACTCAGGATGTCGGCATTACTATAACCACAGAGGTCCCTTCTATCCCTTCTTCTTCTCTTCCTTCCCCTCCTCGACTGACTCAAACGACCACCCCTTTGGTCGTGTCCTCTGTCCCTTCTTCTACTCTTTCCCCCACTTCTTCGTCTATCTTCTCCTCCCTCACTGATTTATCTTCTTCCATTTCTTCCCTCATCTCCGGGATCCCTTCCCTTCCTATGTCTTCTGCCGTTACAGTCCCCCTTCCTCCCGTGGACACTGCCTCGGCTTCTCTTTCAATGCCGCCGCCGCGTGTCTCTACGTTTTTCCCCTCTTCTACTGTAGCTCCCTCCTCCTCTGTCTCTGGTCCTTCTTCCATAGGACCAGCCTGGATCTCTCAGCAGCTGAGCAAGCAAAAGAAGAAAGTTCCCATCGCTTCGATAGACTTTTCAGTGATCCTATTAAAGGGGGCAAAGAAGCAGAAGCCTGTTACACGCTTCTCTAAGAGTGCTGCAGGTGAGAGAATCATGGAGATAGCATACCCCGATCCCCTCAAAGAGAAAAAGGATCTGTCTCCGACAGATTTTACTGTGACCCAAGTCACAATGGGGACATCTTCTGAAAGTCTCCAGGGGAAGCTCTTTCCGCAGTCGATGCCCTCTGCAAAAAGCTTCAAGAGATAAAAGAAGAGAAAAGGATATTGAAGGAGTAGAACAAATATCTGCTTCAAGCCTTACAGAAGATGGGTAGTACACCTCCCACAACTTCCGCCGAGACTTCTGAGCTTCTCAGCCAGGAGAAAATCAACGAATATTCAAAAATTAGTGAGCAGGGTATGGCCATTTCTGCTTGGAGGAGCCAGATCCTCAAGGACAGTGAAAGAGTGATCGCCGCGTTCATTAGCTTGTATCTGAATATCAGAAAGGGGAACAAGGAACTCCAAGCATTAGCAGGGCCCATATCAGAAGAGTTGGAACATGTTAGAATACAACACGAGACCTTTCAACAAATGTTCGACTGTTCAGTCGAAGATCTGGTCAAGTTCGGCGTCTTCGGCCATCCAAGGGCCCTCAACAAAACCATGTCCACTCTGGACTATGGGATGGATCAGCTGGAATTTGTTTTGGAAAAGATCAACAAGGTAAAGGAAGAGGCCCTGGATGCAATGCATCAAATGGAGCGAATTGTTCTTAACATGTCTCCAGGGTTGCTCACTCCTTCCTTTGCCATGAGGTCAGCTAATGAAACCATCCAGATCTTCAAGGAGATCGCTTCTCAAGGAACAGGGCCAGAGGTCACATTTGACACTGAATCTATCAATAACCTGCTGGCCTGTAGGGACTTCCTCGGGTTCCTCATAGAGGCAGAGAAGGATTATTCCAAACTTCCCGAAAAGCTCATAGACGAGCAGGAGACTTGTGAAGCAATCAACGAACGGCACAAGGATCCTTCCCAGGATCAATTTGGGCCAATGATCAACAAGTTTTTGGAATACCGCGCTCAGTTCCATATCTCATCACCTGAGCAGCATCAAAAGCAGGCTACCCCCTTTCGACCGCAGGATGATGACGACGAGTAGCTGCTGCTTCTTCTTCTTCTTCTTCTTCTTCTTCTTCTTCTTCTCTCCATTCTTTGACTTTCTTGGGAATGTCTAAAGTATGTTGACACAAATGATGACATCATCCATGTTGCATCATGGGATGATGTCATCCATCAAGTTGTCAAAAGTCAACATGAATTTTAGATATTTTGTAAATAGGTGGTTGGCTCCATTTTTCCTTCTTTCCTCCTCCTCTTCTATAAATATTGGAATACTTGTTGTATTCAAAGGTGGACATGTTTTAGATGAAAATAGAAGTGAGGAGAGAAAGACTTTGAGCTTTCTTGTAACAGAAGAAAACAGTAATACAAATATTAAGACTTTGTGCTCAATAGCTGTGTTATGCATCAGACCTTTCTTATGTTAGATCTGTATGTGTTTATTCTGTTAGATTCATATCTACCTTTTCTATCATTTTCTCATCAGTATTGCTTTGTTTATTTATGCAAGTAGGTTTTGCTCTATTTACTACCAACCCAAAAACATAAATCTTCTAACCTTTCTGCTTTGGAATTCATTTATTTTCTCCCTTCAGACATGTTCTTTCTTCCTCCTCTCTTTCATGCCTTTCTCTTCGCAGCCGGAAATAATCTACTGGGATGAGATCCCAAACCCCCGAAGGCAGAATACTGTGAGATTTGCACAAGATTCCTGCTGGTGGAATAGCAATAAACCAGTTTCACTTTGCTGACTCAAAGAGGGGCTATGCCCTAGACAATGTTGGCTCGTCTATCCATAGATCTGTCCAGGCAACAGATTTTTGAACCAACACTCCCTTACAGATATCTGCAAGATTTTTCTGCAGGGCCAGTACAATGTCCCTGTTTGATCCTTGGCCGCAAGGCTGACTAGGAAAATCTACCTTTTTACTTGTGCACCGGTTAAGTAGAGGGACTTATATTCCTAAATAATTGCAAAGAAACCCACAATTTTTTCCCCCAAAAATATTTCTTTCCAATATTTTTTGGAACCCACCATCGGGAAAACATGGCAGCATTTGCACCCAAAATACAACCACAAGGTGTGAAAATCCAAAAAAAATAAATTAAAAAAAGATATATCATATTTTAACAGAAAATAATTTTGAAAGGAGACTCCATTAAGGAATGAACCCATTTCACATTCATTTCTCGAACCATGAAGAAATTTCCATATTAGAGGAAAGTACCAATGAGTGACAACAATGAAGAAGAAGAAGAAGAAGAAGAAGATCGTGACTGAAAAAATAAGATCGTTAATAAGCCATGGTTCCGAACTTGTGTTTGAAGAGGAAACAATAAATAACCTACCACCTATGAAGAGTAAATTAGGGATTTTTTCAAAAGGAGACATAATATAAGATGCAAAGCTTGAGAATATGCCAAATTCTTACAAGATATGTACGAGAAACTTGAAGCGGTCCATAACAAGGAAGAAGAAGAGGAATAGAGGAAGATCCTAAAGATTATTCGTACCACAGGGTTTTCATCCCTGAAATGTTCTTGAACATCACTAAATAAAATCCTATAGTCAATCCTTCCAATGAAAATCAAATCTGCATTCAATAAGATGAAAAAAGACATTACGGTGTAAGATCCACCAAATAATAATTTTGAAATGTCACATGGATCACTATAAAGTTGAGAACACAGTCATTTTTCTGCCACTCTCTCCATGAACTCATTGCATATGGTGATGGATAAATTAACATATTGAAAAGATAATATGTGGAAAGACTTCAAAGAATAATAAAAGGAAATTATGATCATGAATCCTATCAAGAGATTTGGAGGTACACTCTAGCTTTACAAAGAAGGTATTAATATCTCGAATCACTTCATGTTTCCCAAAATGAAGAAGCTAAAAAAGATCCTAATGATTGTCTGCACTATGAGGTGTTCATCCCCGAGATATTCTTGGATGATCTTAAAGAAGATCATATCCTTGAACCTTCCAATGAGTACCAAAGCAACATCAAGGAAGATGATGATGAAAGAGACATGGAGGTGGAACCACCATTCATTAACTCTTTTTGGCTCGAGGAACAATCCCTTTGGGAAGTAATATATTCAATAGAGGATTATTTTTGCCTAATGTATGATTCAATTCTTTCTGAAGACCCCACCAATGATGAAGAGATTTAAGATGACCAATTTGAAGTGAGCATGAATAATCCTCCTTCAAATTTTTATTTTTCGACTAATGATGAAATGGACATGTACAAAGAAGTGAAAGAAATTCACCTGATATCATGGACCAAAAATGATGAATTCAAGATGGTCATGGAGGATTTATCATCCTATTTTGATCCTTCAAATGATGTAGAGATGATGCATGAAGAAACAGAGACAATCAAAGAGCTAGATTCTTTTCTCGATTCAATCATGGATGATCTGATGGAAGAATCTCACTTCCTTTCCAAAGCCAAGGAGAGTAAACTATTTGAAAAATATATCTACTCACCCAAGGAGAAGAATGATCATCATGGTGAGTATGAAGTCTTTCCTTGTCCATATGAGAAAGAGGATTTGATAATGTATGATCTAGATAATGTTGAAAGTGTTTCCCACTTTTTTGCATCGACATGGTCCCATCAAGAGGATGATATGGATTTTTATCTTGAAGGAGTACTAGTCCCATAAAGCATGGACCACTTATCTTTTTCAGAAGGCATTGTGAATCAAGTTTTCTCGTGTTTGCAAGGAAGTGAATATTGGGAAACAGAAATCCTTGAAGGAGTGAACGAGGATGTTTCAAATGAATCATGGGAATGTGTGGATCATATTTTCAACCATTTCTTGGAGGAAAAATGACAAAGTTATTCTAATGAGGATAAAAAACCAGCTTATTGAAATTTCAAAAGAGTTATTTTTACAAGATCTCTTTAAGACTGTAGAAGACACCGAAGATCCTTAACCAAGTCTTGAACTCTTGACATGGGCTATGGACATGCAAGAGAGGTATAAATCAATTCACGCTTCCCATTTTGGTATACCAATTTTTGATGTTGAGATGGGGCAATTGGATAATCTTGATGAATTCCCTAATACTTTGATTGACGAGAATGAACATAAAAACATGTCTTTTTCTTCCACATTGTGTGAAAAAGTTCATGAGTGTAAAAGAAGAAAGGTTCTTGGATATCCTTTAGAAATATCCAATTTTTAAGAAAAAACCTCCTCCATGGAAGAAGATAGTAGGGGGAATTTCGAGCTGACTCACATAGAGGGGATTCGTTTAGAACAAAATAAAAAATCTGCGAGAATATTGGGAGTGTGTTCAAAACCAACTTATTCCCACCGTTTTGGAATGGTATATCAATGAAAATAAAGAGTTCATATGGAAAAATCCAATGAAAGGTTAATAATGATTATATGGCAAAACAAAAAGTTGTAATTTTGAAAATGATACCAAGATGGACTTCAAATGAATGTATATTGGCGATAATTTTTATACATAACAAAGAAGGAACATGCATGACTCTGGAAAAATGATCCAAAATCAGACTGCACTCAACATCTTCCAAACTATGATTCATCATGAACATGTACCCATGCTGCAATAAGCTCTTAAAAAATATGAAGAGCTCCATCTTAATGATTTAACCTCCATATCTGAAAATACTTTCTCAGAGCAACAAACCGAGATGTTCAGGGAAGTTCTTGAATGGGAAGAAAACCAATTTTTCTCACTCCTTCCAGGATTTTTTCTGATATACGAGACAATTTGAAGATACAATTCAAAGAAGATGAATGTTTTCATGACAGGAGCAATTTTCCCACTCTTGAAGACATGGAGAGATGGTGTATCATGATCCCAGGGCGTCTAGTGGAAACCTTAAGAGGAAAGAATCTCAGAAAGGTGACCAAGTTCTCAATGGATACAAGAAAATTATAAGTGCATTGTGAATAAGAATATGGATTCTTTGTACATATTCTTCTTCGCATTCCATGAAAATCCATCACAGGAGAATGTTTTGATGAAATAACAATATTTATAGTTCAAAGGTCAGGCTTCAATCTGTTATTTCATGATGGCATGTAATTTTCTCAACTCATTATCAGGTATGTGTATTTTATTTACCCACCTCTATATATATTCTATACCCTTGTATATAACTTCACTTTTATGTTGTGTGTTGTTTTCCCCTTCTAATGTGTTTAAAAAAAATTGTGTGTGTGTTTCCTTCTTCTCTCTCTCTCTCTTTTTGTAAGCTATACATGACTTCGTAGGGCCCAATGGAGAAGGAAATTATCTTTGTATTGTAAATTTTATATTCTAGGATTATTCATATTATGTCTTCACTACACTTAGTTCATATCATGTCCCCAAGCTAGATCCAGTTGTTATCATGTAAATGTGCAACAGGAAAATTGATAATTTTTGAACAAGACAACTATACCCCTGTGTTGAAACATTCAAGCTTTACCCTTCTGAGACACCATGGTTCTACCCAGTTAGTCCATTTTTCTACCAATTTATGTTAACTCAGTCTCCTAGGTGATTCAGGAGAGTAAATTCAACCCCACTAGGTGATTTTAGGAGTTCTTGGAAAATGCAAATTTCGGGCAGTTGTGGGAAGGGCTATCACTAGCCTTTCTAGGACTGGAGAAACCCCATAGAGTGGAGTAAAGGACCATAATATGAAATTGAGGTGAATTTAATACCTATAAACATCATGTAAGTGATTTAGGAATATTCAGGAAGGATTTGGAGGAGTTGAAGCAATTTGATCAAAAATAGGGTTCACAAGTCTGAAAAGTACACAAGGTCAAAAGAGTTTCTTAGCTTCGGGAAGTGATTCTGGGAGCTCTAGATGGATTTAAGATCCAAACAAGACATATTTGGAAATGGAATTCCAATACCTACAACATGGTAAAATAATATTTTTTGAAACACTTTTTTGTGATAGGTTTATAACTGGTTTTTCCCAGGCACAGGTAGAGGATGAGATAAAAACTCCATTGTTTTAGGGATGAAATGGAAAAATCAAGACATAATACCCCCACCATTGGTTTTAGAAGGAAATTTTCAGCCAATATTATATACAATTTCATTAAAAAAAATCCATCGGGAGCTTAACATATCACCGTTTCATGTTTCCCTCTAAGAGCAAGTTCAGGAGTTAGTCAAATTTGATGAGGACACATGTCAGCTCCAGGATCCTGGCATAATTTCATGTCCATTTAGTCCCTCAATACAAGGGACATGAGGGACACAAAAAATTTACCATCACATATAAGTCCTTTGGTCACCCATACAACCTCCCGAATAATGAGTTCAACCCCCAGGTGTTTATAGGAACTCAAACCCTCAACCATCAGATCGTTGCCAAATGTCAAGATGAGGTGCCCTATGAAAATTGATGACCCTCATATCCCTTTATGATATGGGAAATGAGGGAAATATAAATGCGTACAGACCAAGAAATGGCTCTTGGTCCCTCATGCGACCTCTTTCCATCCCTCAAGTGCTTCTAGCTTGTTTTTAACTCAAACCCTCAACCGTTGGATTGCCACCATGTGTCGCGACTAGGATCTGCATCCAAATTGATGTACCTCTCATCCCTAAAATATTAATGGACATGAGGGAAATTAAAATTCACCTCATAGTTACTTTTCTTTATTTTAAATTTTTAAAATCCTTCCTGCCACTTTCTTTCCCGCTTCTAACTTTCAATAGCTTTACCCTGCATAGTAAATTTGCAACTTGCTCACACCCAGTCGATGATGGTTGCACTTCAAACATGCTACACCAAAGAGATGAGATCCTTCACTCCATGATAATACGTAGGTCTCAGAAGAAATATTTATCAAACCAAGAAGAGAAACAAATAACAAAGAAGAAGAAACCAAGAAATCCCTCTTAAAACCTCCATTGACGTGAAATAGAAATTCGAAGAGATCTTGCAAACTAGTACATGGAAAAATAAACCATTTATTTATGTATTATTCATTTTAAGAGGCCATAAAAATCCCACATTCATATCTTCCATTCACAACAAGAAGTGTTCGCAGTGAAGAAATATATTTCTTTGCATAACGGAAGAAAACATTTGATTTCCCATTAAAACCGGAAACTGGTCTGAAGAAAAAATTCACCAATGAAACAAGAGTAAAAAAACCATATTAAAAACGTGATTTTCATCGTAAATGGAGGAGAAACCAGACCTTTAATTTTTTAGGTCCATCAATGGCTACTTTGTTCAGAGGTACTGTCAGGTCAGAAATTTAAAATTTTTAAATCTCCCAAACTATTAAGTGGGTAGGGACAAGATTTTAAAGGGGTGATATATGGAAAAAAAATATATCAAAAAACTTATTTTCATAGAAATCCAACCACTATAAGTTCATTTTATAAAAATAGTAGGTCATCTACATAGAGAACTACCATTTCAAGAAAGTCGTCAATTGAAGAAACTGCGAAAGAGGCATTAAACACAGAAGAACTGTTGCAGTAGAAAATTCATCGAAACATCATATTAACCCAAAACTGGCACTTTTTAAAAATAGTAAGTGGTCTCACGAGCACTTGCCAAAAATAGAAAAATGGTCCAGAAGGTGATATGAACACAAGGAGAAAGAGGAATTTGAGTTGCAACGCCTAATTGAGGTTTTCATACTTACTAACAATAGTAAGTCAGGGAGACCCCATCTCCCCCCTTCTCTTCATCCTTCTGGCTGACAGCCTTAGTAGAACAATTAGCAGAGCGGTGGAAGACGACCTTTTAAATGGTTCTAAACCCACTTCTCTCAGCCAAGCTGTCTCTCATCAACAGTTTGCAGACGACACTATCCTTCTTCTTCTGGCCTCAGTTGTAGAAGCTAAAGCTATCAAGGCTCTTCTGCAGCTTTATGAATCTGCTTCCGGGAAAGAGATCAATTACGACAAAAGAATCCTTTTTTTCTTTAACACCCCTGGGGAAAGACAACTCAAGATTGCTAAAATTCTGGGATGTAAAATTGGTACTCTTCCAGCAACGTACTTAGGCCTCCCTCTTGGCACGAAGAAAGTCTCTCACACGGTGTGGGATGATTTATTGACGAGATTTCAGAAAAAAATGGCCGGCTGGAAAGGGACCACTCTCTCTAGTGCTGGTAAGTGCCTTCTCATTAAAAGCACACTCCAAAGTTTGCCCATATATATCATGTCACTTTTCAAAATTCCTTCCTCCTTCAGAGAGAAAATTGAAAGGATTCAGAAAAAAATTTTATGGCAAGGCATGGAAGAAAATTTCAGATTTCACCTTGTGGCCTAGGATAAAGTCTGCACCCCTAAATCTAGGGGAGGGCTGGGAATAAAAAATATTGAGAAAATGAATGAGGCACTCATTGCTAAGATGGGATGGAGATTTCTTTCTGAGAAACAACCCTGGATTGATGTTATTAAAACAAAATACTTGAATCAGCAAGCTGTTTACTCCTATCTGCATGATGAGCAACTCCCCAATGGTTCCATTTTTTGGAATAATCTGGTTA
This sequence comes from Taxus chinensis, assembly GCA_019776745.2. Taxonomy (NCBI): domain Eukaryota; kingdom Viridiplantae; phylum Streptophyta; class Pinopsida; order Cupressales; family Taxaceae; genus Taxus; species Taxus chinensis. Next base: position 382,949,332 of record CM034155.1, on the reverse strand, counting down.
AGAGTAGAAACTTCATTAAGAAGGGAAGCAAATGGAAAATTGGGGATGGCAGCGACATAAACTTCTGGGAGGATAACTGGTCCAATGATAATCTCTTGGAGAGATTTGGGATTGCTAAGGACAGCCTTATAAGAAAATATGGAACTAAAGTCAAGGACTACATTGATGGAAATGGCACCAACAAGAATTGGAAAAGACTTACTATGGAGAGTATTGAACTGAAACAGACTATTTCCTCCCTACAAGACCTTTTGGATCTCTTCCCTTTGTGTCAGTTGGATTCCAAGGATGAGCTGATCTGGAGAAATTCACACGATGGTAAATACTCAGTCAAATCTGGTTATACCAGTCTTTTCCACAGTAACCAATCAGATTTTAATTGGAACTTGATCTGGATGCCTGAGTTAACCCCCAAAATAAATTTTTTTCTTTGGCTGGCCATCAGAGGCAAAATTCTCACCACTGACAATTTGATGAAAAGAGGATTTATCATTCCCAATTGGTGCCACCTTTGTAGGAATAACTATGAAGACATTAGACATCTGTTCATACACTGTGATTATGCCTTTAGAGCTTGGAACTTTGTCCTTTCAAAATTTGAAGCTCTCTGGGTGATGCCGGAGGATCTTACTCAGCTGTGGAACCAATGGAACCCACCATTCAGACATTGTGCTATCAAAAGAATCTGGAAATTAGCCATCCCGCATTTAATTTGGAGGATCTGGAAGGATAGAAATAATATAGTTTTTAGAAATAAGAAGCAGAATTTTAAATTCACTACCGGCAAGATCTCCCAAGGCATCAAAGAGGACATGGCCAGATTTAAACCTCCCAAGAACAATTGTTACCCTGAAAATGAAAAGCACATCTTATCAAATTGGCAGATCGGATATTGGAGCAACCCTGGGAATAGTGTGGATAGATCTTTGGTCAAATGGCATCCCCCTGAATCCAATTGGTTCAAGCTGAACTTTGATGGAGCCTCTAAGGGGAACCCTGGAACAGCAGCTGGAGGAGGAGCAATACGGGACCATAAAGGTAATTTGATTGTTGCATATGCTGGAAAAATGGGAATCCAAACCAATCATTATGCAGAAGCTTTATCTGCTCTCTGGGGATTGAGAGTTTCTCGGGCCCAAAATATCCAGAACCTCATTGTTGAAGGGGACTCCCTTAATATTATTAATTTGCTTAATCAGTCCTCTTCTCCTAGCTGGAATATCAAAGATTTTATCTCTGAATCCATAAGCATCAGTCATACCTTCAACAGCATCAGAATCATACATACTTACAGGGAAGGAAACAAGCTGGCCGATGCAATGGCCAATTATGGCATTAATTTAAATTTCACTATTTGGGATAATGATAGTATCCCTAATCAGCTTCACAATAGCATACATGCGGACCTTCACACACAAACAATCTCTAGAGATATGCTTTAATCTTTGGAGGAAATCCATAAATTCTTCCACATGTGCTGTTTTAGTCTATTTGGCGTGGCATATGATATCTACTCCAAATGATAGCAAGATTTTGTTAAGGAACTTCAAGTGGAGTTGTCTAAATTTAAAAACAGCGCACGCGGGAGGTACAATAGTTGTTGATATTCAATTTCCAAGCTCCGCGAAAATCGAAGATAACTACAAGGTGAAAGCTGACAGGACAAGGGTATTCACGTGCGACTTCACGCAGGCTCAGATCGGCAATCCTACAGCCATTCGTGGGAGGACCAACGGCTACAGTTCCCATTTTTATGCGACCCGCAACGGTGAGAAACGAACCACTCTCAACGCCCAAAGGTATTTTGAAAATTGTTGTAACCAGCACATCATTGTGAAGATGGGAGGGCCTCCCTGCCAGATTGAGCCGTGCGCTGACCCTGACTGGAAAGAAAACACTGAGCTCTAGAACATTCTTAGTATTGGCGGATTCACCAACTTTGTGGAGAGAGTGTAAGGGCATGATCAAAGCATCTCTGTTTGCTTTGCCAAGGAGTGGAATGAGAGGACGGTCGACTACGGAGGGCAGAAAATTCTTATTAATGAGGAACTCATAGCCAAAGCGACTGGCCTCAGCTTGGAAGGATACCGCTTCTTCAACAAGACGGTTATCAAAGAGGTTGAAGAGAGAAGATTTGTGGAGGAGGAGGAGAAGCTTATATTCAACACCGCGGGTCTGCTTGTTAACTCAATTCCATCTCCGTATGATGAAGTCACCCGCATGATGATTCGCTACATATCCTTGGAAGGCAGGTTTTTTACTGTCCCTGCCAAGCACCTTGTCTTTTTGAATCACTTTCGTAGGAGTAGGTTGTTTTTCTTCCCACACTATCTGTTAAACTCTCTTGAGCGCTCCATTTTGGAGTTCCAGAAGCATACCCGGGCGGTTCCCCTTCACCAAGGGCTTATTCTGCTTATTCACAAGCACTGCCTTATTAAATTCCCCGGTCTCCCTTCCTCTCCCGGCCTGGCTTTGTTGGGCTCCGTTGCTGCCAGTCCTGTCTCCCCTGCTGTCCCTATTACTGCCCCCGCCTCCGGTGCTGATACCCCCATGCAGGCTGCTCATGCTTCTCCTTCTTTTCCTCCTGCTGCTGCCCCTGCCACCCACCCTGTCTCTACTTCTAAACGTGTCACCAGGGCTTCTAGGAGACTCAACCTTGAGTCTACTGCTGAGGGGGATGAACCTTTGGATGACATTGCTCGTGATCTGCTGAACATTAGTAGTGCCAGTCCCCAGGCGGCACCAACGGATAACCCTTCTAGAAGATTGGAGGCCTTAAAGGCTGAGCTTAAATTGCTGAAGGATGAGGTCAAAAAGCTTGCTAAGCAAAAAGGCAAAAAAAGCATTGAGGGAGAAGGGAGCATTGGCAATAGCCAGCTTGATGAAATATACAAAAAACTGACCTCCCTAGACTCCCGCCTTGGGAAAACGAAGACTAGGCATGAGTATAATATTGCAGCATTCAGGGCCATCGAGGAGTTCATCGAAGGTCATGCAAGAAGTGTTTCGCATCTTAGCGGTGTCCCGGTTACTCTTTGGGGCAATGAGAAAGAGAGCAAAAGAACCAGAGAGGAGCTCGATAAGACGGATGCTGCTCATATGACCACGCTGGGCAGTATCATGCTTGGAAAAAAGTAAAGATGAGTATTGATCAAGCAGCCAAGAAGTAGTCCTGGCTACTTTTGCTGGTCCTTCTTGTTTTTACTACTGCTTCTTGGCTGTAGGCTTGCTGTTTTGTTGCCGTTGTTTTGCTGTTAAGTCTCATTTGTGTTGCTGTTTCTGGGCTTCGTTGTTCTTTGATGTAACTTCTGTGCTTTGCTACAGCTTCTCTGCTCCTCTCTCTTATTCAGGCTTTTAGGCCTCCTTTTGTACACAAGGGTATAGTCCCTTTCAAAAAACTATTTACCAATATTAAAAAAACAATAGTAAGTCATCTCACTGACAATTACTAACAATTATAATTCATTCCAGAGGGTGAATTTCACAAAAAGAGCATTCTGAGAGTTGAACATTTAAATTGGAAGCTACACTTGGAGTTCAGAGAAGAATTTTTTCACTTACTAAATATGGTAATTTGTTTCTTTGTTCTAAGGAACCATGAAGTACAAATGGATAGGGAAGAATCATATGCAATCTTTAGCTTCTGAGTAGGAGATAGAATACAGCGCAGTCTCTATCATTAGACTATGTAGGAGTAGATGTGTTGGCTTGGAAATTTTTCTTGGGGGAAAAATTGGTGGTTTCCAAAAAAACACTATGGGAATCTAAGTCCCTCTACTTATAACAGTGCAGCTACCATATTATGCATGAAAATCAAGTGGATTCAAAGGTGGTTTTTCAACCAGAGATCCATAGGGGCACTCCACTGACCCTATGGCAAAGCCTGTAATTTCTTGCAAGGACAGAAAGTGGTCTGAGAGTGGGAAAGGGGGAGTGGGAATGAAGGCAAGGAAATCAATGATGAAGGTAGAAAATTAGAAGCCTACATACATTGACTAGAAATTTACAACATGCATTTTAATGGAAGAAAGTATACGAATTTGCAAACCAAAATTATAAGACTGAACAAAAACGCATTGGTCACAAAGTACCAATCGAATCCTTGGTCAAAGGGGCATAAAATCCATCTTTTCTTATTGCAACTGGAATGGAAACTCGTACAATGAAAGGAAATGGAAGAAATTTACAGAAAGAAGCAGAATAGAAGAATGGGTGACTATCTTTTTTGTCCTCTGTACATGAAAATCATTTACAGTCTTCAAAAATTTGATTTCCAACCTTTACAAAGAATTACGAAGAACATGAAATAGCATGCCAGGAGCGGTTACAACTTCCCAGGGTGGCTAAAAGTAGTTACAAATGAATCCCAATCATTTTGCACCATTTTGGATTCTTCATCCGTAGAAAAATGGCCATGGTGGAAAATGCCAGAGAAAAAATGATTAAAACGGTTACATCTTTGCCAGTTCGAATGTAGACCATTAGATCTTCCTTTTGCACCTTTGAATTTGATCCATCCACGTGGCAGAAAGAGATTGGAGTGGCCGCGGGTGAGCATTTTACGTTTCACGCCTTTTTGGAATTTAGAAATTTGGAACAATTTCCTCCACCGGTCAGCTTTGACTTTTCAGAGAGGACACATGGCAGCATTTGACTGGAAATGGAGTCGTGACTTCATTTAGAACATATTGAACCTTTGTTGGAAAAAGTTCAAAAATACACAAACTCCTCCGCCGGCCCGCACTCCCGTTGTACGACATGTGGCAAATTCCTATTCATTGCGGGGATCGAGCCTTTTTATTTTCTCTGCCCCTTCCTTAGCTCGGGCTTATGGGGTCTACCATCATCATTTACACTTTTTTACCGAAAAGGTAAAGTGACAAGGAAACCTCCTCAGCTCTACTAATCTACCTTGGGTAAAAAATGCAATTAAAGTCCACCAAACAATATCTTTCAAAATATAAGGAGTTAGATCAACTTCTTGATCTTTTTGGAAAGGGGAAGAAATTTCCCATCGGATGAAGTAGGTTTTAAACATCCTTGGACCCTTGGAAAGAACAAAAAATCAAAATACTCAGCTTAGACCATTTTCAAAGGGGGCTAACTCAAAAATTTCTAAGTCCAGACTTGGAAAAAGAAGGAAACTTTTTAAGGGGACAACAGTGGCTCTAGCTTGGGGACATGACATGGATTGAACAAGGAGAAAACATGGCATGAGGATCCAAAAATATCAAGTTTAAAAACATATAACATTGACCAGTGCCTTATCCATTGGGCCTTGCAGAGTCATGTACAACTTCTGAGGAAAGCAAGAAGGAAGAAGAGGACACAACCAAAAACACACCAAAACAAAAAGGGGAAAACAAAAACACAGAACAAAAAAGGGGAAAAAACAAAACTATGTTACAAGGTGAGGGATAACTCACTTTCACTGATGATATAGCTTCAAATATTTCCCACTTCTAGGAAATCCTAGTGGAGTTTCATCTAAGTATGATAAGAGAAAAACATTCTCACCACAAGCTCCATGAATTTTAAAAGGTCCCAGCCACAAAGAATCAAATTTTCCATGGCTTCCCTTTGGTTCTCTTCTCTTGTCCCAAAGTAAGACAAAATCTCCAACTCTGAACTCTCTTGCCTTAGTCCTTTTATCAAAGAGCTTCTTCACTTTCAGCTGATGTTCTTTGATTTTATCAACCACCTGAGATCTTCTTTCTTCTAGCCTTTCAAGAAAAAAGGATCCTTTTGTCAATGGAGTCTTTGAATTGGCCATCTTCCACCGATTGAATCAATTTGAGAGCTGGAATTTCAATGGTGATAGGGATCTCCGCCTCAACTCCATACAATAGCTTAAAAGGTGATGTTCCTATGGCCTTCTTGGGAGTGATCCTATCAGCCCACAATGCATCATACAATCTCTTGTGCCAATTCCTTTGGTTCTCATCAACAAGCTTTCGAACAATGGTCACAATGTTTTTGTTACTTGACTCAGCTTGACCATTTCCTTATGGATAGTAATCTGAAGAATGTGATAGAGAGATCCCAAATCCATAACATAATTTTTTCAATTCTCTTGAAGATAAATAAGTGGCATTATCTACAATGATCTTTTGAGGCACTCCAAAATGGACAATGATGTGTTCTTTTATGAAACTGCAGACTACTTCAGAACTATGCTTGTTTGGTTGGAATGGCTTCCACCCATTTGGTGAAGTAGTCTGTGGCCGTGAGCACATAAGTATGCCCAACACTTGAATGAGGATTCAACACACCAATAAAGTCCAGCCCCCATTGTTGAAATGGTTCTTCAATAATCACAGGCCTGAGAGGTAATGCAGGCTAATTGTGGTTTTCCAACAAATATTTTGACATGGTATGCATTTGGAAACCCAACTCTGAGTATCAACAAAAAGAGAAGAGCCAATAATATCTACCTCTGAGAATTATGTGGGCAGTTACCATTGCTGAGAAGTTTCCACCACATGCTTGGTCGTGATAAGCTTTAAGAAACTTTCCTTGCTGCTCTTTATCAACACATCGAAGGAAACAACCATCCATTCCTTTCTTATAAAGTGCGTGATTCCAAATCACATACTTGGCTACTTTCAGTTTGAGCATTCTTCTTTGCTTGTAATCTAGATGAGAGGGACATTCTCCATACATGAGCAAAAAAGCAATATCTGCATACCACTCATCAGTAGTGGTTACAAAGAGAACTTGTGGGTAGTCTTCTGGGCAAGTTAAACAAGCGCCATCTTTTTCAACATGCTGAGTTTTAAGAGTTTCATCTTCAGTAATCAATTTGCATAAACCGTTTCCTCTTACCAGATTAGAGGGCCAAATCTCCAGGTCGTATTCTTGGGTCTTTGCAATCCAATTCCCTCTTTTGACTCCAGGATCTTGCTGTGTTAAAATGGATTTAATTGCACTTCCAGGAACCATCACCAATGTAGTGAGAATTTAGAATGTAGAAGCGGAAATTCTTCACAATGCCTTAACCACTGCATATGCATGTTTTTCCAATTGGTTGTAGTTGAGCTCGTGTTTCTTCAATGGGTAGCTCATGAAAGCAATGGGGGCTTCCAAACGTTCATCATTTTTCTGAACCAGGACAATAGAGATAGTGTGTTCTGAAGCATAACAGTACATGATGAACTCTTTGTTAAAATCTGGAGATACAAGAGTTGGAGCTTTAGCAATAGCTCTCTTGATCTCTTCAAATGTCTATTTTTCCTTCATGGCTCCATTTGAAACTTGCTTGCAGCTTCATCATAGAGGTGATGTGCTTTGTCAGTTCAGCAAACTCAGGAACAAAGCGGCAAAGAAAATTTACCTTTCCAAAGAACGAATGTACTCCTTTCTTGCTTGTTGGTAGAAGATAGTGCTTGAATAGCTCTTACTCTTTCAGGGTCAATGTGTGCTCCATGATTGTTCACAATGTGCCCCAGCAACTTGCCTTCAGTGACCCCAAAAATGCATTTCTTAGGATTCAAAGATATACCATGTTTTCTACATCTTGCAAGAACTTTCTCCAAATGAAAAATGTGTTCTTCCATCTTCTTTGAAAAAACTATGAGATCATCCAAATAAATAACAATGCAATGCTTCAGATATTTAAAGGCCAAGTCCATTTCTCTTTGAAATGTGGCTTCCACATTGATTAGGCCAAAAGGAATTCTACTGTAAGAAAAAGTGCCCCAAGGAGTTGTGAATTTTGTTTTACTACAGTCTTCCTCTACCACTTTTATTTGATTGTACCCTGAAAAACCATCAAGCAAAGATAGCATCTCAGATCCCATGACTACTTGCAAAATGTGATCCATGATGGGCAGAGGATAGTTTTCTTTGAGTGAATCTTGGTTTAAATTCTGGAAATTGACACATATCCTTATCTCTCCATTCTTGTTCCTTACTGGTATAATGTTTGCCACCCAATTTGAGTGGTGAATGGAAAAGATTATTCTAGCATTCAACATCTTGGTTACTTCTTCCTTAATGATATCAGCAACCTTTGGGTTATAGGGCCTTTGCTTTTTCCTAAAGGGCTTAGCACCTTGTTTCAAAGGAATGGAATGATGCATTTCCTTTGGTTGAAAAGACTTAAGTTCTTCATAGGAGTAAGCTAAAACATCAGAATACTTTTTTAACAAAGCAACAAACCTTCTCTTTTCTTCAGGTGAGCAACATTTACCAATGTTTACCATCCTTGGATCTTCAGAAGTACCAATATTTTCTTTGTCAAAGTCAGATGGACACCGGGAAGATAACTTCTCCTTCTCTTGAATGAATCTGTCATGCTTGTCAAACAAATCTTCCAAAGAGACTAAGCCTTTGGGAATTTTGTTGCCTTTCAGTCTGATCACGCCCTCATCATCAACTTCATCAATTCCATCAGCTTCTTCTTTAGCAACAACTTCTCTATGAGGATGAACACTTCCTTCAAAGAAGAGATTATTGAAATTATCTCTTTGCTCTAAGAAGCTCAAAATCTGATTATCATCATTGAAGACTTGCCAATGATCCACATTATCAGGTACACTCGGTCTGAACACCATCTCAATGGTTATTTTATCATTTCCAAAGGAAGGATGTGGTGTCAATAAAGAGGCTGACACAGCAAGAGAATCAGTCCTTTCATTTTGTGCTCTTGGAATGGCTGTAATAGAGAAAGCATCAAATGATTCAATGCAGTCCCAAACCCAATTTCTATAGTGTCTGAGCCTTGGGTTCTTAACTTGATATTGTTGGTCAGATTTGTTTCACTATTACCTCTCCACATCACCCAGGCATCTCAACTTCTTGATTCCCATATCCTCTGCAACACTCATGCCCAAAATAAGGGCTTTATATTCAGCAGTATTATTTGTGTTATCGAATTACAGTTTGTAAGCAAAAGGATGCATTTCCTTTGAAGGTGAATACAGAACAACACCAGCTCTAGAACCTTCTCTTGAATGGCTTCCATCAAATTCCATCATCCAGATCTGATCTTCCTCTTCCTCCATGAGAAGTGGTAGGTTTTCATCCTTTTGTGATGTAAGGAAGTAATTTCCTAACTTAGAATCTTGAGAGAAGGATGTTAGCTCTTGGATCATCAGAAATTTTTACTGTGAATTCCATCTATCTAACAGGCACCAACCTCTTCATTTCACCTGCTTGACTGGGATAGTAGTAGATGACCAGTCCATTTTAATTTCTCCACCTAGATCTCTACAAAAAAAAATTTGCTTAAAAGCATGCCAAAGGATGTTGGGATGTCCGCCACTAAGATGGTTAAGATCACTTTCTTGTCAGGGAAATCATCCAGAGATACTTGTGCATCTTTTATCCTTCCAATCAGTGGCACCTTTTTTGATTCCATGGAATAACATGCTCCATTTACTCTAGTCAAAGTTAGGCCAAGGGCATTTGCAACTTTAAGTGGCATTACATTATTAGAAGCCCCAAAATCAATAATACAATTGTTCAACTCAAAGCCATTTATGAGGAGAGACAAATAAAAAGGCTCAACTCTAGATGTTTTGGCAGCGCTGAGAGCTAACATGTTCTAAGATGGAGGTGTAGATGGTGTTGGAAGGAGTCCTTTAGAAGTGGAACTTGAAGGTATAGAGCCACTACCCCGAACTACATTAATAAATCTATCAAATTGGAGAGGGTGAGTTTGCAAGTATTCTAATTCTGAGAGCTGGACTTTGGTTTTACTTACGTGTTCTATAAAATCAAATGGGGAAATACGGGATGAGGAGGTTATTCCTGAAGTGGAAGAGGATTTTCATGGCAAGGGGTTTGAAGGAACCTTGGAAATTTTGGATGATGGATATTCTTCTAAAGATGAAGCAGTCGGTTTAACAGAGGATGGAGGTACAATCTTTGGCTGAACTGTGGGTGTTTTAACAGAGATTCCAATGGAAGGGGAATTGCTTTTAATAATTGTAGAACTAGAAGAAGAATCAAAATGACTTACTTGGCATGACAACACGATCCTTGACATTGACCAAGTCTAGTTTTTCTCTAGCCAAATCCATGGAGGGATGCAAGGGAGAACCTTTGTTGATAATATTCTTTGGTGCGACCTCAGAAGTGGAAAATTCTTTGTTTTTCTTCTCTTTTGCAGCCACCAAGGATGGAGTGTTCTTCTTGGACTGTGTTCTAGTGAAAAAAGTGCATGAAAAACTTGGTGTTCCCTTCTCTTCTTCTTCATGATCATCAATGAATTCAAACAGGTCATTGTGCATATCAACCTCCTCAACTTCAAGGTGGATCTCTCATAGTTTTCTTTCATCATCTCCTTCGGGCTCATCAACTTCAGCTTCCTCTCTTACATCACAAGCCGCATTGACTAGTGGTGCTTCAAGAGTAAGCTGGCGAGGAGGAGGTACAATACACTACCTATCATTTAATTTGGGTCTTATTGGATTGTTCCTCATAGTGATCTGTGACAGCTGCTTCTTCAAGGCAAACAGATAATTTGCCATTTTTTGAAACATGGGATATGTTGTGACGAAACTGGAACTTTGACCTTTTTTCTTTTCACTTGGGCCCTTCACCTTTCCAGAAAGGATTAAATCATTATCAATTTCAATGGCAGAGTCTTGTGCTTCCCTCAATGTTCTTGGTTGGTCTCTTCTGAGGAAGAAACCAACTTCCGATGGCAAGGCACTAATGAAGAATCTCCTCAAATTGTTATCAAAATGGACTACATCTTCTGGGATTCTTCTCGTTAATCTGTCAAACCTTGCAATGAAATCTCTCATGGACTCAGAGACTTCTTTCTTCATTTTAACTAGTTGAACTAGTAGGTCTAAGCAATCTTCAGTTCTCTTGAACCTTTGTTCAAATGCACCTATTATATCATCCGAACCCATGATAGATCTTGGCAGAAACATGTAGAACCATTCAAAAGAATTTTCTTGGAGTGACTCCATGAAAATTCTAACTAATACATATTCATCTTCAACACCTAACACACCACAAGTTGTGATGAAGGCTGCTACATGTTCCTTAGGTAGTTTGGAGCCATCTCCTTTGAACTTGGGAAAATTATTCCTCGAATCTCTTGGCAGATCATGAAGTATTCATGGGAGATCAAGTGGACCGGTGTTTCTCCCCCATGGCACATTGGATCTGCATGTTTCTCATTCATTACCATCCATTGTTTCTCTTTGTCTAGCTTCTTGAGCAGCTAGGGCTGCTTCTCTTTCCGTTGCTTCTCTTTCTGCTTCTTCTCTTTCCGTTGCTTCTCTTTCCACTACTTGGAGTCTTTCAATCTCCTCAAATTGAGCCCGAATCTCTTCTTCTCTTTTAAATGGAACATGCACCTATTATTCTTCTCTTTCCAGCTCTTGTTCTTCCCTCTTGAGCTAGTCAAAAGTAGGATCAATATATCCTCCTTGTCTCAACTACCAGGTATACCTTCTGTCAGCCAGCTTGAAGACTTATGGTCTTCTCTGAGGTTCCAAAATATGTCTTTGCTCCTTCCAACTCATGATAACGTTCCTCTTCTTGGTCCAAGATCCTTGAAAAAATTTAGTAATGGTTTATACTCTACCTATTATGCAAAATAGCCTCCCTCATGTCTGAAGTAATATCATCTTGAATATGAAAAAGAAAGGTGGGTCTCTAAACAGGTAGATTTTCTTGAATGGCCATGACTTGTATCCATGTGGATCACAAGAAATCTCATAATTTTCAATAAACTCTAGTGATATTATATGATCTTGTGGTCATTCCTAGGGTGCAGATGCTGTAAAGTCTGCCCCACGGTGGGCACCAAAAATGTTGGCTTGGAAATTTGTCTTGGGGAACAAATTTGTGGTTTCCAAAACAAAACTATGGGAATCTAATTCCCTCTACTTATAATGGTGTAGCTACTGTATTATTCATGAAAATCAAGTGAATTTGATGGTGGTTTTTCAACCAGAGATCCACAGGGGCACTCCACTAACCCTATGGCAAAGCCTGCAATTTCTTGCAAGGAAAAAAAGTGGTCTGAGAGTGGGAAAGGGGAGTGGGAATGAAGGAAAGGAAATCAATGACGAAGACAAAATCATAAGCCTATATATATATTGACTAGAAATTTACAACATGCATTTTAATGGAAGAAAGTATACAAATTTGCAAACCAGAATTATAAGACTGAACAAAAATGCATTGGTCACAAAGTACCAATCGAATCCTTGATCAATCGAGAATAAAATCCATCTTTTCTTACTGCATCTGGAATGGAAACTCATAAAATGAAAGGAAATGGAAGAAATTTTACAGAAAGAAGTAGAATAGAAGAATGGTGATTATCTCTTTTGTCCTCTGTACATGAAAACCATTTATAGTCTTCAAAAATGTGATTTCCAACCCTTACAAAGAATTACAGAGCACATGAAATAGCATGCCAGGAGTGGTTACAACTTCCCAGGGCAGCCAAGAAGTAGTTACAAATGAATCCCAATAATTTTTCACCATTTTAGATTCTTCATCCATAGAAAAACGGCCATGGTGGCAAATGCAAGAGAAAAAATGATTAAAACAGTTACATCTTTACCAGTTCGAATGTAGACCATTAGATCTTCCTTCTGCGCCTTTGAATTTGATCCATCCACATGGCAGAAAGAGATTGGAGCGTCCACAAGTGAGCGTTATTATTTTTCATGGCTGTTTGGAATTCATCAATTTGGAACAATTTCCTCCGTCGGCCCTCTTTGAATTTTTAGAGATGACACGTGTCAGCATTTGACTAGAAACAGAGTCGTAACCTCATTTAGAACATATTGAAACTTTTTTGGAAAAAGCTTCAAAAACACAAAATACTCCACCGGACTGCACTCCCATGTACACATGGCACATGTTGATTTCCTATGGAGGTCATGTAAAACTTTTCACTTTGAACCCCGAAGGTTGAAAACTTGGAATCCCGCTTTGTCTTGTCAAAAGGGACACGTGGCATTGTTCTATTCGTTGTGGGGTTCAAACTTAATTATTTTCTCTGCCTTAGGTTAGGCTCATAGGTTCGCTATCGTCCTTTATGATTTTTTACCAAAAAGGCAAAGTGACAAGGAAACCTCCTCAGCTCCGCTAATCCACCTTGGGAAAAAACTATAATTAAAGTCCGTCGAGCCATATCTTGGAAAATATAAGGAGTTAGATCAACTTCTTTATATTTTTGGAAAGGGGAAGATATTTCCCATCTGATGAAGTAGGTTCCAAACATCTGTGGACCTTTGGAAAGAACCAAAAATCAAAATACTCATCTTAGACCATTTTCAAAGGGGGCTAACTCAAAAATTTCTAAGTCCAAACTTGGAAGAAGAAGGAAATTTTCTGAGGGGACAACAAGATGATAGTGAGATTACTTACATGGATCTCAACAGTATCTTTCAAAACTCATTTCATGTTTCAATTGGTAGGTGTAAGATGGAATTTATATTTGACACCATCATACTATTCATGATGTCTTTCATTAAGATCATGTTCAGATCAACTAACCAGTGTGGCAGTGTTGTACAACGTCAGTGAGGGATTTATTCCAAATCTTCAGCCTCTTCAAAGAGTATTCCTGAGTGATTCTCGTGGTCACCAATGAAATCATTTGAAAATGTTTTTAAACGCTTGGTTAGCAGTTTCCATGCGTAATCCAAGGAATGTCTCTCAGGATCCATATTTCACTACATTTGAGCATCACATCAGATCGGTCAAGTAGAAGAGTGGATCAGTAAGGATTTTTCTTCATCGGCATTATTCTCCCTCTCTCTATGTTATCTTTCTCTCTCCTCTCATCACCCCATATTTCTCTCTCCTCAATATTCTAATCTTGCATTATGGTTTATCTTTTTCACATCCCTTAAGGTTTTCAATGTAATAATTCACCATTTAGTTATAAAAGGGGACTTAATGTTTTCCTATGAATGTGAAAAGTTTCAAGGCATATGAAGCGTCATTAGGGGGTATATGAAGAATCACCAGGAAGATGAAGAATTTTTCTTCTTCTATAAATTGCAATGCACTCCTTGTTTGAGGGTATTCTTATTTATTCTTTTGAATTCATGAGAGAGAGAGAGAGATCCTTGTTAACAATAAAAGAGATAGAAAAATTATTCCATTCCCCCACTCTCAAATTTCTTCTATTTGTCATATTATGTACAATTTCTTCTTAAGCATCAATACAAGAAGGAGTTTTCATTCTTTTTTTACTAAGGATTTTAGTCATACTTTGTGCTCATTAAATGTTATTTAGTCTTTTTGTTATGCATATTTGTTTTCTTTTGAATTCTAGTGCATGTGATGAAACTTATAACTAGTGTTTGTAAGGATATAATTTCCTACTTGCAACATTAGTTTCCCTTTATCTAGCATTCTCACTCCCTTTTCCACTCTCCTAGCAATTTCCACCCTTGGAGATATGGACAAGATTTTACCAAAGGGTCATTGGAGTGCCCCTGTTGGATCCCTAGCCGCAAGGCCAATCGATAAAATCAACCTTTTTTACTTGCGAATGCATATACGAAAGCTACACTGGTTAAGTAGATGGACTTAGATTCCCAGAGCATTGGTAAGAAATCCACTGATTTCTCCTTGAAAAATTTTCTCTCCAACACCCCAATAAGGCCAGCCACAAGAAAAATTAAATGTTGAAATGGCTAGAAAGTGCCCAAAAATTGGCGAGGAAGTGAGAAAAAAATTAGGGCACCCTGGGTGGGCCCAGGCCACATGGGGTACCCTTGTACTAGCCCGAGTGCCCTTGTCAAAGATAAAATGATGTAAAACAACAAAATCTAACTGGGCATGCAAGTGTAAGAGTTCAAGAATGAAGAAAGAAAGCATTGTAAGATGGCCAAAAGACGGGGGTTAATTAGTACTTTATTCACTCAAAAACCTTCTAAATAGTAGTATGAGACCAACACTAAATAATACCTAAAGTGTGTGATTTAGTGACTACATTTTCCCCCACTTTATGTTGGTGAGTGGAATACTTAGTAACATAAAGTAGATAGATATGTGTACCTGATGTCCCTTCAGAGTGATGTAGAAAATGTGTCAATGGACTAGACAAAGCATGGAATGAGAAAATAGTGGAGCGTGGAAACAAAAGATGAGAAAGTGTCGAAATGATGAAAGTGAACCTAGGGTGGAAATGGATGTTTAGATCTGCCACATAGTTTAATATATCTATATAAAATGTGATGTGTGATGTATTGTGTTGCCTCAAAGTGTTATTATCATTCCTCCCATTGTTTTAGTTACTCTTAATTACTTGTTTCTCATACGGATGGACTTGCAAGGAGAAAATGGTCAAGTAGTCAAATACACATGTATATATTTCAAAAACATATGTAAAGATGCATGTATATACTAAAAATTATGTAAATGTAAAATACACAAATGAAAATGGAATATGTGCACCTGATCCATGTCGAGAAAAATAGTGTAGAAGGATATCATGTACTACGAGTTTTTTGGGAAATCTCGCACCACACTGGCCAAAGAAGTACAGGGAGAAAGCTGTGTTATTTTCCAACCTTTAAGTGCTTCCCAATAAAAGACTAAGATATATCTATACTTCCTAGTATTTTGGGTGATTCGACACCACTGGATGAAGTAGTGTAGGGAGGAACACCCACTGTAACCTCCAATCCTCTAATTATTCCCTAGAATGCTAAATACACCATGTCCTATAAAATCCATTGTATGGGTTTGTAGACTAGTCTGAACCCACTTGATGTATAATCCTACAATGCCAAGGGTGGAAGAATGAATTGAACTAACCCGGTATAGAGCTATGTGTAGTATATAAACCCAAAATTATGCCCCCCTCTTTGGGGGCGCATGTGACGTTGATGATAGGATGATGTCACCCCAAAAAAGGACCAACCGCATAAACTATACCTCTGAAAGTTCTTTGGAGAAACCAAGGCACGCAAAAAAAATTGGCTTTCCAAAAACAAGTATTAGTAGTAATAAGCATGCATGTAGAAAATAAGTGTAAACCACACAAACATTGTATAAATAACCAAGCAAGGTATTAATGTAAACATGTAAGAAGGTAAAACATACCGCATAATGAGGGTTACAAACATGGGATACGACTCACGATGTCGCAAGACACTCAATGGCTACATTGGCCGCATACAACAAAAAAGTGTGCACACCAAACATATGGAACAACCCACATACAAGAGAAAACAAGTACAAGTAAGTAGAAATAAATAAATAAAAGTGCATGGTAACATGTAATCCTGAAAAAAAAAAAATGCACATAAAGTACTTGTTAACATGTTAGAAATTTAACTAATATGTCAAAACCATGTATAAACAAGTAACATACAGTGCTAATTACAAAATGAAAAAATATTACTTTTGAAAGATAAAAATGTGGATGCCCTTAGTGACCATTGTAGGAGTGGTAGAAGGTGATAATCTATGCTATGTGTAAGAGAACTATATCTACGATCACAACTAGAAAAATCTGTGAGCATGCATGTGTGTATGGTAAATATAATGACATATAAGAAATCAATATAGAATGTGTAATAAAGTGGAGACATAAAATAACAAGTAAGCAAGAATAAATGTCCCCAAGATAATGCAATATGTTGTGGGTGGGTGAAATTGAATGCAATATGGATTATACGATCCGTGTTCCCCCTGAGTGGATGGAAATGTATGTAATGAGGTTCATTTGGTTTGCCCCCTCATCAGTCTAGAATGAACTATAAATGAGAGTGTGTCATCACGAAATGGTCGAAGTGTGTGTATTATGTCTAACGTGTTGTGATGAGTATGTATATGTAGTGGTGATGAATTGTGACCTAGAAATGATGTGTGCATGAACCTTATAGTCAAAGTGTATATCACGAAAAAATTATTGAACGGGAAATGATTTATCCCTAAGAATATATCACTATATGATAAGTAAAATAAGTGATAATAATGCAAGTAGAAGGAGTGGATATGTATCATAAAATTGTATACCAGTACAAGATGATAGAATAGGTGACCATTTAGCCTACAACATATATCACTGTCCTAGTAATGTCACATAATAATATGCTGAATGAAGGATATCATGAGTAGAATAAGGTCCATTTTATTTTTAAACCCTCAGGAGTCGAGTATGGACCGAAGAACCAGAGTAGGTCATAGGGTAGTGAGTGCAACACCTAAGATGTCTGATGATAATAAATGACCACGTGAGGAGTGAAATGTGTAATATATGCAATGTGGAAAATGCAAAGTAGTGTGTGTAAATAATAGTATGTAGGGTAAATATTGTATGATACTAGACCCATAAACAATAGAAGTGTGATATACATGTGGTGAATAGTGTGTATAATGTGTAGATACGCAAATGCCAATACATGAATGATGTGGAATAAATGGAAGATGAAATATGTAAGGTATGGATATAGTATAAGAATGGGACATGTGTATGATGTGTAGATATAGAATAGTAAATTTTTATATGAGCATTTAGTGAATGTAATATGTAATGCGTAGGATGAAATGCAAAACACGTGGACAAGTTAGGTATAAATGTATGCATGTTGAATTCTAATGTGAGATTTGTAAATGTATACTAAGTGTAGAATATAGTATGTATTATGTTTTCAAGTGGTGTGAAATGATGTGATATGTGGTACCAATGCACATTGTGTGAGGTTCATGTGTGGTATGCCCTCAATAGTCAAGTGTGAACCAAACCACAAGAGTGTGTCATCGGGTAAGACGATGCTAAAACATATGTATGAATATGTGAGTATGTGAATGGATGAGAAATAAAATATGATAGATTCACCTATGCTAACATGATGGGGGGGCATGTGTGACTGTTATGCATCTCAAGTGTATGGTAGAGAAGGTGACTATGTGCCACTATTAAGGAGATCATCGTTTTCATGGTTGAAACCTACTGAGAAGCATAAAAAAATATGGTAATTTATAGAGTGAGGAGGGTAATACAAGGAACCATTGCGGCTAGTGTGTACATATTCATTACATATTCCTCATTAGTAAAGGCTATAGGTGGGAAACCTTGTACATGCCAATGAGATATATTCTGAATGTAAGTAGGAGAAGACTCATTTGGAATAGAGATATTTCTAAATGACATAGGAAATATAAGTGATGTGTGGTGTGCATCTATTGTACCGCCAATATATTTAAGCCAATATTTTCCAAGTGTGAGTGGAGAGTCATGAGGGGTATGTGTAACAAAGACCATCAAATGAAAGACACTTAGGACATAAATGGCTGTAATGTGAAAATAACCATAATAAATATGTGGTGAATGAAGAGGTGGTAAGATGTCATTCAGTGTAATGCCATATCTAACCAAGCCATCACGTGTATAAATAGTATCTAAGCAAGTGGAGTCAACTGGGATGTGCTTCTAAAATGACATTTTAATAAATAATGTGCATGTAAAAGGATGCAATGGAGTTGCAACTCGTGGAGGAGAAGATGCAATAGCATCTACATTGTTTACAGACCCCCGGTATAGTACCATAACATTAGTAGAGGGATGGGTCTTGAATTTATATTCACCCAGGTCATCGGCCACAAAGGTTTCTTCAAAATAAGAGTCCTTCACATCTATAGGATAAAAGTTAAGTTGTGCAAATGCTTCATCAGTGAGTTCAATGGAATCAATTTTTTCACCAGAGTCTTAGGAGTCATCTGTGTGAATATTATCATGTTGAAAAACTTAGTCAAGGATATTACTAGGAGTTTCATTAGATGGAGAGATGGAGGGTGCTATGCTATGATAGGTGAACGGAAAGTGATACTAAGAACTGGTATAGTAGGAAAAAAAAATTTGTGGTGTTAGTAGAAATATTTGGAGCATTTGTAGCGAGAGATGAATATGGTAGAGTGCTAGGTTGTCCAATGTCATATGTGTCAATACTACTATATGAAATATGCTGTGGAGGAGGAATAAATATGCCAGTAGAGGGATCTATGCTAAAATAATTGAATGGTTCAGGGTCAACGGTAATAATATGTTCATAACCATCATGCAAAAACTTGACACATTGATGAATAGTAAATGAAACTACTTGCATTGTGTGAATCCACGATCTGCCTAATAAGAGATTAAATTTGAATGAGGAATATATAATATAAACATCGGTAGGGATGGTAATAGGGCCAACCATAATGTGTAATGAAATAGTCCCTACGTGTGTGCAAGTAGAAGAGTCATATCCTCAAATGACAGTTAATTCTTAGTAATGAGATTATCACTAATACCTAATTTTTAAAAAAGGAATAAGCACATAGATTGACATCTGAACCATTATCAATAAGTACGTGTTTGATGCAAGTGGTGCTAATGATGATGGTGATAAGAAAAGGTACACATGGATTGTTTTTAGAAAAGGGTGATATATCTTCATTGATAAAGGATATAAAATGTGTAAGATTCCGAAGAGATTGTATGAGATGTGCAAAGGATACTGTAGAGTTATCACTTTCTATATGGATAGAAAAAAGAGAGATTTTGAGCATATTATGATAGTCGGGTGTATCACACAACAAGCCATAAAGAGATATATTAGCTGGCATATTTTTAAGTTGTTCAATAATTTCATATCTCTTAGAAGTGGTAGGAGGATCCACCGAAGTAATAGGCAGAGGAATGGATATGGGTGGAGCGGTAGGAGGATTAAGGAGAGCATGAAGAGTAGTAATGAAATTAATAGAGGGATCCACCTTAGGAGTAAAAAAGCATGGAGGATGTTGTGTACGCAAACACATGGAAGCAGTAGGAGTAGTAACTATACCAGACACCTTAGTAGGTGAAAATTTGGGATAATATGATTGAGCCATAACATGATAAGGTGAATACATGATCAAAAGGAAGAGGTGGGATTAGTCGGTTTCACCAAAATGATTAACTAAAAATGGAATTTTTGTAGCTAATCTAAACTAGGAACAATAGTAAATAACTAAAGTAAAATGATGTAAATAATAGACAAATAATTATAGAAAAATTCCCAAGTAGCTAGGCTAAGTAAAATGAAAACACTAACGTGCAATAAGAGTAAGGAAATGACTTAGCTGGTTTATAGGATGATCTGGACTGTGTCGTAAAATAAATTGAATAATATTAAATCAGGAATGAACATGCGTAGGCCATAAAAAGGACATCTCCAAGTTTTGTATCTAGACTAGGGCGCCTAGAGAGGGAATGGGGCACCTGAGGCATTCTCGTTTGATTTCGGGGTTCCCTGGTTTGTGTATGAGGTCCAAAAATAAATTTTATAGGGTTTCAAAAGTGTTTGAAACCCTCACTGTTTATCGCATCAAGTTTGTTACATCATGCTAGGTGTCCTTGGTAATCCAAGATGAAGAAAAGATATGCAAAAGACCAAAAGAAGTATCAAAAACCTAAAAAAAATAAAGATGTATATGAATGGGTTGGACCGACCTTAATTTCCACATTAGTGGGGTTACTAAACTAAGTGCTACACTACATTTCATACCCAAATGTAGTTTTGGGTGTGTGTGTGTGTGATGATGTTCCCTAGGTGGTCTTTTGTCAGACACACTTTGTGAAGTAGCAAGCAATAACTAGTGTGAACATGTATAGGTTAGAAAATCTATTGAAATGAGGATAGAACACTAAATAATCCTCAAAGCTTTTCCAACTCAAAAATGAACCAACAAGATAAGAAATAAACAAGAGCTACATCTATGCATGCATTATAACTTTGACAAAACATAAAACTAACATGTATATACTACTCTCTACTCTTTAAATGATATTAGAACATGAACCTATGAAGACCCTAGCAATAAAATATGATTGTCTGATATGTTTCTCAAGATTTCAACAATGGATTTCCTCCATTAATGTCTACAAGCTAGGGTTGGAGATGGAGTGGTAAATATGATAGCTCAATACAAGAGAAGAAGTACTCAAATCCTAATTTCCTATAGTTTATGCTAGAGTAGGGAAAGTGTTCTTAGAAATTATGAGGAGGAGGGATTCTATTTATAGGTTTCCAATTCCAAGAATGATATGATTTTGAAGCATGTGGGACAAAGGGTAAGTCCAAAAAAGGAATTTTTAAAAATTAATGCACATTTTTCGCTAGTGAAATGGGATTAATTAACCCTAAGTGGCTTAATTGATATGGATAGGCTTGTGGAAGCCGTTTAGAGATATATAAGTGTGATTACGGGGATTAGAGAGAGTTATGTGGGTTATTTAACTAGAATAATGTAGTTAATTAACATGGATTAGAATAGTTAGTGAAAGTTTAGTAATAAAGTTACTTTGATCAAACTACAAGTGTACATTTTCCCCTCTTTGGGGTGGCGTAAGCTACGCCACTTCAAATAAAGTAGACAAGCATAAACACATAAAATTCTTAATAGGGGTAGAATAAAAAATTAGTAGAGTGAGAGATGCCCCCTCAAGATTCGATGGGGTGATGAAAGACATCAATCAAAGATTGAAAAGATAAAGAAAAATAGAGATAATATACCCCATTGAATAGGGAAAAATAATGCAAAGAGAAAAGAAGAAGCCATATTAGTCTATGTTGATACTGAGTACGAAGTACCCTTGAAATCTAATTCTCCTACCTTCATCCACATTGTTCATCATCCATGTCATACTGAATAATCAAGTCAATGGGGAAGCTACTCGCTGGAATGGCGAGGAACCAAACATTTGATATTTATATTGAGAGGAGTGTGTGTAAATCTGGAGGAAGAAATAAAAATATGAGTGTGATGAAGAG
The DNA here is from genome assembly GCA_019776745.2 of Taxus chinensis. Lineage (NCBI taxonomy): Eukaryota > Viridiplantae > Streptophyta > Pinopsida > Cupressales > Taxaceae > Taxus > Taxus chinensis. Next base: position 382,927,592 of record CM034155.1, on the reverse strand, counting down.
AGAAGAAAAATTATTATGAAGAAGAGAAATTGAGATAATTTCTATCCATTGCCTTGGAAACAACTTATTGTCATCATATTGGTAGTGATCTTCATCATCGACACTTATTAAAAATATGAGCATATGACAAAAGTGTAGAATGACATGAAATACGATAATACGAATAAGGGTATATTGCTAAAATACTAATTCCATACAACATATAAAATTTAATGAAATACGAGAAGTAAACAAGCTAATCGAATAGGGAAACAAGCACAAATACACATACTCCAACCAAAAACATTTAAGATAGTTGTAAAAATGTTTTGTTATCAAGATTCAGGTCCCAGATGTTTGTGATAAATGAAAAGGGTTCAAAGTGGTTCCCCAAGAAAATTGCACATCTGAGGGGGAATTAGTGGACACTTGGGTCCAATGATAAAGCATTGTGCACCATGAAATAGTACTAGGCAACTCGTTGTGCCCTAGAGTACAGACAAAGCAAGTAGTCTAGCTTTGTAAATGGTTATAGATCTAGATGATCCACGATTCGTTGTTTAAAAAACATGAGAAAATTATAGCAAGAAACGAGATGGATACCACGCGTGTGACACTAAAGTATAACTGTGTTTGAGCTTGTTACCAAATTTTTTCAATTTTTAAAAATTTTAACATTTATTTGTTTTGTGGGATTTTCAATAATTTAATAATTTTTTTGGAAAAATGTGATTTTTACAATTTTTTGATTTTCGGATCAATCAGAAGAATGAAGAAATTGGAGGATTACCTAAAAGCATGAAAAATTCCCCAGGGAGAAGAAATGGGCATCAGGTAGCAAAGATATGCCCCGATGGGAAGAAAATGGGTCAAAAATAATTATCACGATGGGTAGTAGAAGAAGTCAGAAATGAACATGACGGGGAAATCATGAACTTAGGCCTACAAGGTTAGATAAAATCCATGTAATGGGGTAAAAATAACCTTATATACCCTCCTCGAGGGGCTGGGGGGTAGATCATTGTGAATAGTTCATCTGTTACCAGATCTCTACTGATTTTTACCGTGAGGTTATTTGAGTCATGAGAGAGATGGCTAAATTCCATAGATGTGTGAGACGTGCAGACCAGATCCAGGAGGATGAAAATGGACCCTTTGTTAATGCCCCATCCCTTTTTGTCAATTTTAGCATTTATAGCATTTATTAATAGTTTTTAGGCTAGTGTAAATGTGTACAAGCGCCCTAGAGGTGCGCAAGAATCACCAAGCATGCACATGAGTCGAAAACACATATGTGCGCATGCACATACATTAAAAAATGTGTGCGTGAAAATGTAGGTGAAAGAAAGGACGTGCATGCATCGCAGGGGGAAAATATACAAACGCATGCACATCAAAAGGTATGCGCATGTGTCTTGATGGACATACATGCGCTGGGTGATGGGGTAGTTAGGGTTGTGAGTGCATGCTCCATGCATGACGCACATGCATTGGGAAGAGGGATAATATGTACTGGGTGCGCAGGTGCTAGAAAGATAGAGCAGGTGCCAAAATGGTGGCACATGTGCTGGGAAGTGTTTTTAAATAACACTTAAAATAAAATAGGAAAATTTGTAGAAGAAAATATGAGGAATTACGGAAGAAAATAGGAGTTAGGTTCATATAAGAGTGAGTTAGTAATTTTTATAAGAAAAACCAATTAAATATAAGAAATCTCTAACAAGTGTTTTGTGATATTACAGAGATGATTTCTAGTGTTACAGGTAAGGGAGTGGCATGGCCGATTGGCCAACATAGCGGCAGGCATCCATCTCCGAGATAGGCAGATCCTAGATATTCTTTTAGAGGTTAGAATACTAGCTCATATAGAGAGGATTCCCTACATTACCCTTGAAAATGACCTTCTCACATCCTTGATGGAGATATGGTATTGTGAGAGAAATGTTTTTCATCTCCTGATTGGAGAGATGACTAACACATTGGAGGACGTTTGGTGGATCTTACATGTGTCAATTCATGGCGAGCTTATTGATTATACCAGTGATAAAGCCCAAATTATAGATTTCCTGATTGAGTTATTTGGACGTGATGAGATATTGTGCTGCAGGATGACGATGTGGATACACTAGTGCATAGTAGATCTTGGAGTATCTCTAGTGGTATTCTACCTCATGGAATTTTTCAATGGTTTCTTAATCATTGACAAGAAGGGAACCTCCTTTCCTGTTGGCCTTATCACTGTTATACATAGATTAATGCGAGGCAAGAGATACTACTATGGCCAGTACATACTGGCACATTTATATTGGGATATTTACCTGATTACGTATCACAGGCAGAAGACTATTGGCCCAGACACCTTGTTGCAGATTTGGGCATTGGACCACATAGTTGTTGGTCATCTGGTAGGCGGTATATGAATTTGGGCTCTTAATGAGCCCTCAGTGATAAGATGGGTCCCAGCGAGAGATGATATAAGAGGGAATATGGGGGATACCTATCATTATGGTTAATTTTTTGATAATATTCAGCAATACGTGATTGTATGGCGGCCATATAGATAGTATATGTGGCTAGAGGATGGACACAAGTTGATTATATACATGGTCGATAACTTTATGTTTGGAATTCATGGGTACATGATCGAGTACTATAGAGTAGATCGATGTCAAAGACATTTTGGCACCGTATAGGATGTACCATGCCCTGAGATGTGGTACGAGTGATGGGAAAGAGAGACATTTCATATTAGTCCTTTGATTCAGGTAGTCAGGGCTAGAGCCATTTTTTAGCATATGGTTCTGCAGGTATGGTCTCCTCTGAGTCAGATTAGAGATCCTAGAGTGACAACGGGATATGGGCCATTGTATTTCATAGTTTTACCACATTGTCTTACTATTCCACATGATGCATGGGATACAAGGTTGATACCACCTCTAATATTGTCCAATGATAGTGATGATGATAACGATGGGTTTGATGGGTAGCAACATGATGCTGGTGGTGGTGGATAAGGTCCTCAATAGGGACCTAGACAAGGACATGGAAAGAGGTAGATCCACATTTATTCTCATATACATATACCCCCAATGGGTATACTAGTTGGGATACAGATACCACTGTGACATGTACATCCTAAGAGAGCGGTACCACAGGGTCCTCCACCTAGAGTAGGTATGCCACAATAGGGTCCTATTGCCAATCCACCACATAGTCCAGGAGGTGGTAGATGAGATAGGGGCCATGGAGGTGGAGGAGATGGTTTTACTTGGTTCAAGAAGATCTAGAAAATGGCAGCCCAAATGTTGTAGGTTACAGGCCTATTACAACATTATATGGAATAGGTTCAGTAGCTGACTATACAAAGAGACCAGGATCAGGCACAGGTTCAGACTATTACTATTGAGAGGGACCAACTAACTATTGAGTGGACAGTGCAACATGCCAAGATTTCCTGACTGTTAGCAGAGGTGGCCTCATTCAGGCATACTGATGGGATTGCACTGACACTGCATATGCATTTGGACTTGGCAAAAAACAATGGTAGGGATTTTTATTATAGATCATTGTACTATGAGGTTGTCCCACAAGGCCATAGAGTACCTAGTTAAATTCAAGCGTCAATGTCTACGAGATCAAATATACCATCAGCCTTAACTAGATCAGTTGAACAACAACCTGGGTAGAATTAAGGTGAGTAGGGCCCATGTGCAGGGTAGAAGAGTACTCAGGTGATGGTGCCTCCCTCAGATTGATAGCCACCTATTCCTCATGAGAGATCAAGTCAGACCTGAATCATTTTTGATGTATAATCAAATGTATTGGTGGATTTGGTCCCACCGGGCGTTCCATAGGTGAACATGTGTAAGTTAAAAAATCTATAGAAATTAGGCTAGAACACTAAAGAAACCTCAAATATTTACAAACTCAATAATGAACCATCAAGATAAGAGATAAACAAGAGTTACATCTATGTATGCATTATAACTTTGACAAAACATCATACTAACATGTATATACTACTCTCTACTCTTTGAATGCTATTAAAACATGAACCTATGAAGATCCTAGCAATAAAATATGATTGTTTGATATGTTTCTCAAGATTTCAAGAATGGAGTTCCTCCATTAATGGCTACAAGCTAGGGTTGGAGATGCAATGGTAAAGATTATATCTCAATACAAGTAAAGAAGTACTCAAATCCTAATTGCCTATAGTTTATGCTAGAGGAGGGAAATTTTTCTTAGAAATGATGATGAGGAGGGGTTATATTTATAGATTTCCAATTCCAAGAATGATATGATTTTGAAGCATTTAGGACTAAAGGTAAGTCCAAAAAGTAACTTTTTGGAAGTTAAAGAACCTTTTTAACTAGTGTAAGGGTATTAATTAACTCTAGGTGGCTTAAATAATAGGGATAGGCTTGTTGAATCCAATTAGAGAGATATTAGTGTGATTAGGGGATTCGAGAGAGTTGGGTGGGTTATTTAACTAGCATAATGTAGTTAATTATTGGGGATTATAATAGTAAGTGTAAGTTTATTAATAAAGTTACTTTGATCAAACTATAGGTTTCTAAATTTTCCCCTCTTTGGGATGGCATAAGCTATGCCACTTAAAATAAAGAAGACAAGCGTAAACAAGTAAAATTTTTAATAGAGTTAGAAGAAAATATAAGTAAAGTGAGAGATGCCCCCTTGAGTGTTGATGGGGTGATGAAAGAATTAGATCGATGATCAAAAAGATAAATAAAAATAAATAGAATATGCCCCATTGAATAGGGCAGAATAATTAGAAGAAAAGAGAAGAATCCATAGTAGTCTATGTTGATACTGAGTATGAAGTACCCATGATATATAAATCTCCTTCCTTCATTATCATTGCTCATCGTTTATGCCATACTGGATAATCAAGTCCACGGGGAAGATGCTCGCTAGAATGGCTAGGCACCAAGAATTTGATATTTATATTGAGAGGAGTGTGTGTAAATGTGGATGAATAATTAAGAGGATGATTGTGATGGAGAGAGAAGAAAAATTAGTATGAGGAAGGGGGATTGAGCTAAAATCTATCCATTTCCCTGGAAGCAACTTATTGTCATCATATTGCTACTGATCTTCATCGTCATCCATTATTAAAAATATAAGCATATGACATAAGTGTATAATGATAAGAAAATCCATAATACAAATAATGGTCTTTTGCTAAAATACTAGTTCCATGCAAAATACAAAATGTAATGCAATGCGAGAAGTAAACAAGTTGATCGAACAAGGAAATAAGTACAAATAAATATACTCAAATTAAAAATGTTCAAGATAGTTGCACGAATGTTGTGTTATCATGATTCATGTCCCATATGTTTGTGATAAACGATAAGGGTAAAAATTTGTGCCCCAATAAAATTATACATGCAAGGGGGAAGCGGTGGACACTTGGGTCCAATGATAAAGCATTGTGTACCACAAAACAATACCAGACAACTCATTGTGCCCCAGAGTACAAGCAAAGCAAGTAGTCTATCTTTTTAAATGGTTTTAGATCTAGATGATCCATGAGTCATTGTTTCAAAAACATGGGAAAATACTAGCAAGATACAAGATTAATACCATACGTGTGACACAAATTTCAGCTACGTTCGAGCTTGTTACCAGATTTTCTCAATTTTTGATTTTTTTCAATTGTTTTATTGAACATGGGATTTTCAATAATCTTATAATTGTTTTCAAAATTTATGAGTTTTGTAATTTTAATTTTTTTTATTGATTAGAAGATTTAAGAAATTTGAGGATCACCTAAAAGCACGAAAAATGCCCCAAGGAGAAGAAACAGGCGTCGGGTAGAAAAGATATGCCCCGACTAGATGAAAATGGTTCAAAAATAATTATTTAATTAAAAATAATTATCACGATGGGTAGAAGAAGAATTCGGAAATGAACACAATGGGGAAAACATGACCTTCGCCTCACATGGTGAGAAAAAAGCCACCTAACGGGGTCAAAATAACTCTATATACCGTCATCGGGGTGAGAGGTAATTCATCACGAATAGTTCATTTGTTACCAGAGCTCTATTGATTTTACTATGAGGTGTTTTGAATGATGAGAGTCCAGAGATGTATGCGACTTGCAGACCAGATCTAGGAGTACCTAAGGGAGGATAGAGATGGACCCTTTGTGATTTCCCCATCCCTTTTTAAAAATTTTAACATTTAATACCATTTATTACTAGTTTTTAGGCTAGTGCAAATGTGTATGCGTGCCCTAGGGGCACGTAGGCATCACCAAGCATGCACATGTGTCAAAAACACATGTCTGCACACAAGTGTAGGTGCAAGAATAGATGCACATGCATCATGGGGGAGGGGGAACATATGCACGCATGTGTCAAAAGGTGTACGTATGCATCCTGAAGGATGCACATGCACAAGTTAAGGGGGTATCTAGGGTTGCAAGTACACACACCATGTATAACATGCATTCATCGGGAAGAGGGTGCACATGCACTGGCTGCGAAGGTTCTAGAAAGATAACACAAGTGCCAAAAGGGTGGCGCATGTGCTGGGGAGTGTTTTTAAATAACACTTAGAATAAAATAGGAAAAATTATAGAAGAAAATAGGAGTTAGGTTCATATAAGAATGATTTAGTACTTTTTAGAAGAAAAATAAATTATATAGAAGAAAGATCTAACAAGTTTTTTGTGATATTGCAGAGACAATTTCCAATGTTGCAGGTGAAGGAGCGGCATGGCCGATTGGTCAACATAGAGGCAGGATTCCATCATTGAGATAGACAGATCCTAGATATCCTTTTAGAGGTTATAAGGTTGACTCATATAGAGAGGATGCCCCACACTACCCTTTACCATGGCCTTCTCATAGACTTCATGGAGAGATGACATAGTGAGAACCAATATTTTTGTCTCCCGACTGGGCATATGAATATCACATTAGAGGTTTTTTGGTGGATCTTACATGTGCTGATTCACGGGAAAATTATTGAGTATACATGTGATAGAGCCTATTTTACAAATTTCCTGATTGAGTTATTCTGATGCGATAAGATACCATGCTGCAGGATGATGGTGTGGATGTACCAGTGCATATCAGATCCTAGTCTATCTCGGGTGGTAGTCCACCTCATGGAATTTGTTAGTGGTCTCGTGATCACTGGAAAATAGAAACCTTATTTCCTCTCATCCTTATTACTGTTATAAGTTAATTTATCTTAGGCAAGAGATACTATTGGAGCTAGTGCATACTGGAACATTTATATTGAGATCTTCACCTAATTACTTATCACAAGTAGAATACCTTGGGCCCAACCACCTTGTTGAAGGTTTGGGCATGGGAACACATGGTTTTTGGTCATCTGGAAGGCACTCTATGAATTCGGGATATTGATGATCCCTCATTGATGGGATGGGTCCCAGCTAGAGATGATATTAGAGGGCATATGGGGGATACCTAACATTATTGTCAAGTTTTTTATGATATTCAGCAGCACATGATTATATGGAAACCATACAGATAATATATGTGGTTAGAGGATGGACATGAGTTGATTATATGCATGGTCTAGCACTTTATGTTTGGTATATGTGGGTACATGATTAAGTATTATCAAGTAGATCTATATCAGAGAAAAATTGGCACCATAAAAGATATACCAAGGCCTGAGATATGGTATTGGTGATGTGTGAGAGAGACCTTTGATATTGGTCCTTTGATTCAGGTAGCCAGGGCTAGATCCATTTTCGAGCATATGGTTCTGTAGGTATGGGCTCCTCTGAGACAGATTAGAGATCCTATAGTTACAACGAGATATGGGTCATGTTATTTCACACTTTTTCCATGCCACCTTACAATTCCATAGAATGCATGGGATACAGGGGTGAGACCACCTCCATCAGTTTCCAGTGATAGTGATGATGATGATGATGACAAAGATGATGATAGGTTTGATGGAAATCAATATGATGGAGGTGGTGGTGGACAAGGTCCTCTATAAGAACCTAGATAGGGACAGGGATAAAAGAAGATTCCCATTGTCACTCAGATACAGATGCCCCCAGTGGGTATACCAGTTATGATACATGCACCATTATGGTAGGTACCTCCTTAGATAATGGTACCGGAAGGTCCTCCACCTAGAGTTGGTATGGAAAAAACAGGGTCCTATTATTAGCCCGCCACATAATCCAAGAGGTATCAGAGAAGATGGGGGTCGTGGAGATGGAGGAGATGGTGTTGTTTTATTTTAGTAGATCTAAAATATGGTAGCCTAGATGTTATAGGTTACAGGCCTATTACAAAAGTCTATGGCCCAGGTTCAATAGTTGACTATAAAGTGAGACCACGCTTAGGCACAGGTGTCAGACTATTACTACTAAGAGGGACCAGCTAACAACTGAGAGGACAATGGGACAGACCGATATTTTGTGATTATTAGCAGAGGTGGCCTCATTCAAGTGTACTAATGAGATCACAATGACACCATGCATGTATTTATACTTGGCGACAACCAATGCCAGGGCTTCTTATTATAGATCGTTGTACTATGAGGTTGTCTTAGAGGGAAATAAAGAACCTACTTACAGTCAGGTTTTGATACCTCCAAGATCATAGAGACCATCAACCTCGGTTAGATCATTTGAGCAGTAGCTTGGGAAGTAGTTAGGACATCATGGCCCACATGCAGGGAAGCAAAGTACTTAGATGATGGGGCCTCTCCCAGATCACATGCCACCTAGTACTCATGAGGGATTGACTCAGACATCACTCATTATTGATGTATACTTAGATGTATTGTTAAATTCATTCCCACTAGGTGTGCCATATGTGAGCATGCATAATTTATAAAAGCTATAAAAATAAGGCTATAACACTAAAGAAATCTCAATGGTGTTCTAAATCAACAATGAACCATCAAGATAAGAGATAAACAAGATATACATCTATGCATGTATTATAAATTTGAAAAAACATAAAACTAACATGTATATACTACTCTCTACTCATTGAATTCTATTAAAACATGAACCTATGAAGATCCTAGCAATAAAATATAAATTTTTTGATATGCTTCTCAAGCTTTCAAGAATGGAGTTCCTCTATTAATGGCTACAAGCTAGGGTTGGAGATGAAATGGTAAAGATGATAGCTCAATACAAGTGAAGAATTAATCAAATCCTAATTTCCTATAGTTTATGCTAGAGGAGGGAAAGTGTTCTTAGAAATGATGAGGAGGATGGGTTCTATTTATAGGTTTCCAATTACAAGAATGAAATTATTTTTAAGCATGTGCGAGAAAAGATAAGTAAAAAATTAGCACTTTTAAGAATTCAAAACACCTTTTTGACTAGTGAAATGGGATTAATTAACCCTAAGTTTCTTAATAAATAGGGATAGGCTTGTGGAATCCGTTTAGATATATATTAGTGTGATTTAGGGGATTAGAGAGAGTTGGTTGGGTTATTTAACTAGCATAGTGTAGTTAATTAACGAGGATTAGAATAGTTAGTACAAGCTTAGTAATAAATTTACTTTGATCAAAACATAGGTATCTAAAACTATATGTAGAGTATAATAAAATGGTAAATGGAATAGAATAAAATCTTCTCCTATGATGTGTGATGCAGATGAAATAGCCTTGTCCCTTGTGATGGAGCTAGATGGATGCAATGGAGCTCTTAGATGCCTATAGAGTGGATGCAAACATAGGTGGAGTAGTAATGCTAAGTGTTTGGTCCCTTATTATGGTTTCATAAATTTATACTTATAAGGTTCTCTTGATTTAATTTCATAATTAACCCTGAAAATTCCAACCACAAGAAAAATCAAATGTTGAAATGACTAGAAAGTGTCCAAAAATTGGCGGGAAAGTGAGAAAAGGATTGACACACCCTGGGTAGGCCCAGGATGCCTGGGGTGCCCCAGTTAAAGCTAATATGATGTAAAATGACAAAATATGGATGGACATGCAGGTGTAAGAGGTTAAGAATGATGAAAGAAAGCATAACAAGATGGCCAAAACATGGGGGTTAATTAGTAATTTCTTCACTCAAACCCTTATAAATAATAGTATGAGATCGAGACTAAATAATACCCAAAGTACATGATTTAGTGACTACACTACTCACACCTGCTTTGGTGAATATCACTCACCTAATATAAATAACGATACTTGTGATACCATTCCAACCGATCCATATCTAGAGGACCTATCTTCTCTTTTAAATGAGAAAAAATATTCAATACAACCTTGGTACAAATGACAATCCTCAAATCATTTTATTATTTTCCTCTCTTATGTCTGCTAAATAATATGATATCAAATAGGTGCTTCATGAATTATTTGACATATTTACATGAGATTATAGTGATATTCCTGCTATATCCTCTAATAGCCATGCATAATATCATCCTTAATCCTGGTTCTAAGCTAGTCGAATAAAAATATTGCAAAATGCATCCAAACATTGCACTATTAGTCAAGGAAGAAATACAAGGACTCTGAGATGAGAGCTTTATAAATGTTTTGGATTATCCTGAATGGGTATCTAATATTGTACCTATTATGAAACCGAATGGAAAAGTCCATTGTTGTACCAATTTTTGTGATCTTAACAAATATTTCCCTAAGGACAGTTTCCCATTACCACACATTGATCCAATCATCGATTCCACTTCCATATATGACACTTTTTCCTTCATGGATGGTTTCACTAGTTATAATCAAATCAAAATAAAACCTCATTGATCAGAAAAATACTTCATTTACTGCCCCATGGGGTACACTTTGTTATAGGGTCATGCCATTTCACCTTTTAAATGTTGTGCCCACTTACTAGTGTGAAATGAAACATATTTTACACAATCATGTTCATATAATTATTGAATATTATGTTGATGAAAATCTCACCAAATCACAACATTGTTCTACCCACACTCAAGATCTAAGAACACTCTTTGAACACTTGCGACAATACAAAGTTTTCCTCAATCCAAAGAAGTATGTTTCTGTGGTTATCATCGGTAAGAACCTTTTCTATATCATATCTCAACATTGCATTGAAATTGACCCCAAAAAATATCCGCACCATTGTTGACATGCCTCTATCTCGTAATTTACATCAATTATGCTCACTATAGGGTAAAATCATGGATATCCTTCATTTCATTGCACAACTTGTTGACAAAATTCAACCATTCATAAGTCTAATGAAAATTGACACTTAGTCTGTTTGGGATGACCATTATTAGCGTACATTTGATGATATCAAATCCATATATCTTAAATCCTCCTATTCTAGTACCTTTCCTCTTATACATTTCAGCCACATTTCATGCATTAGGGGCCCTTCTTAATGAACATAATGACTCTCTAGATGAAAGGGCCATCTATTACATTAGTTAAACTTTAATCTCTTATGAATCTAATTACAAATACATTGAAAAGTTGTGTATGGGCCTCATCTTTGTCACGGACAGGTTGCGACACAATGTTCTCAATAATGAGGTTCACATATTTACCAAAGTAGATCCTCAACGTTATTTTTAATCTTGATTTCTTCTTTCAGGATGTCGGGCATGATGGGTTATGTTACTCATAGAGTTCTATTTTAGGTTCATCTAACAAAAACCCATCAAAGGAAAATTTATCAATGATCAAATAGATGCTTCCCCTCTTTCTAATACATCACCCATCTATGATACCTTCTGCGGTGACTTTACTACTTACAAAATTGAAAATGACACTCAGACTATGTATTTTTATGGGTCTCATTACCTCTCAGCAGTCAGGGCTGGGATCATGTTTATCACTCCACATGGTGATCATCTCCCCTTTACATATCGCTTAGGATTTTTATGTACTAACAACATCACTGAGTATGAAGCTATCATTCTTGGATTTAATGTCACTCGTAAAATTATTATTTGAAATATCTAAATATATGGTGACTCAAAACTCATTATTAACTAGGTTAATGACACATATAAAATTAAAGAGGAGTGCCTCATCCCATTTTATAACTTCATTAAATCAATCTTAGCTATCATCAAATCCTACTCTCTTACTGCTATACCTCAAAAATAAAATCGTCATGTGGATGTTATGGTTAATGTGACATCTCTTGTTCCTCAAGACATTACTGATGATTAGGCCACCTTCATCATTAAAAACTTGTGAAAACATTCTATTGATAGTTTTCCTTTGGAAACATGTGTTGTCACATGCAGTAATGATCATCTTGAATGGTTCACTCAAATCTATAACTTTCTCTATCGAAAAATGATTCCTGATAGTATTCAACCTTATTAATATCATCATCTACGACGTGATCCCACATGTTATGCAATCATTGGAGGTTCATTATTTAAGATATCAATTGATGGACATTTTTTTGATGCTTTGGACTTGATGAAATCCCTACAAGTATCTCTCAAGTTCATGATATTCTATGTGGTGGTCACTTCTCAGGAAAATCTATGTATCACAAGATTTTATGTCAAGGCTACTAGTAGCACACAATGGATCAAGACTACTTATACTATGACAAACATTGTGATAAGTGTCAAAAATATAACAATATTCATCATGCACCTACATATGAACTTCATCCTGTTTCTCCATCATGGTCATTTTCCTTATGGGGATCTAACCTCATTTGAAAAATTAATCCCAAATCGGCTTATGGTCACAAGTTCATCATTATTACTATAGAATACTTCACTAAATGGGTCGAATCCACACTTTTACAAACTATCAATGGTATCGATATTTTTCATTTCATTACCATTCACATTATTAAACACTTCGGCATTCCCTCTTCCATTATCACCAATAATGGATCTCCTTTCATAAATAAGGATGTTAAATGCCTTTGTGTAAAATTTAAAATCAAGAAAAAAATTCCACTCCTTATTCTCCACAGGGAAATGGCCAAACTAAGGCCACAAACAAGAAAAATCATTAAAATATTACACAAGATTGTTATTACTAGTGGTGATGATTGGAAAAATAAAATTATATATGATATTTGGGATTACTATACTAGTGTGTGTACCCCCAAAAATGCTAAACCCCGCTCACTTCTTTAGGACACTAAAGATATAATTCCCTTCAAGCTGTAAATACCCTTCTTGAGAGTATCACTTAAAGGAATTCTCATAGAAAATGAATATCATGAAAACAGTCCCTATGAGATTGATATTCTTGACTCTTGCTGCATGCAGGATCTTCAACATCTCTGTGTATATCAAGCTCACATTGCACAAGCGTATAATAACAAAATCTTCCCACGTAAATCCATTATCAAAAACCTTGTATTAAAAGAAAATAAGAAAAACACAACAGTCGAGGCTCATCTTAAAGGAAAAATTATACCTAATTGACTCAGACCCTATGTCATCACAGGAAAGGTAGGATGTGGTCTCTATCATCTTGCCACTCTCCTCGAAAAACCACTTAAAATCCCACTCAATGTGATGCATCTCAAAAATTACTACACATAAATATATTCATTACCCGATGATGCAATCTAGTTTCATGGTTCATACTTGACTGTTGAGGGTCTAAATATGAAATGAACCTCACCATTATTCACTCTTTACACTCTGTGCTTCATGATTTATCTTTCTAGTGTGTATTTTTAAACCATTTCCCAATGATGCACTCTTGTTCTATGCTTCATTATTGACTACTGAGGGGTATTTATAAATGAACCTCATCTCATAATCATCCACATATTCTTGGGGGCATGTTGTTGGACTATCACATTCACATTGTATTTCATTCCATCACACTCATACATTACATAATGCATATCTTGGTTACACTTACTCTTGCTTTCTTATACTTACATGTACACTTTGTTTCTCATGCTAGTCAGATACTCAGTATGTCATTATATTTATCATATACACATGTGTTAGGAATAAAACTTAGCTTAATTCATCATTAGTTTATATTTGAATAAATGTAATAAGTTAAATTATTTAAATTAAATAATTTAAACTTCTACCAATAGTTATTAGTTGTCCTTAGTTGTTAGTTAAATATGTGATAGTGTTCGCATCTCTATGTTTGTGGGATCATGTTCTATCTTGAATATTTTGTTCCCAGATGATTTCCATGAGGGGTAATAGGGGAAGTTAGGGGCAATATGCTATTCCTACATATTTTCTCAGATTAGGTGATTTGTTTCCATATATTGTGGTTGTGATAGAAGCTATCCAATATCTATAAATATTGCAGCTCTCTTATTTGTTTGTAATGCTTGATTTTGATATTAATAAAATACACAAGCACCGTCTTGTTTCTGTGTGAAATATTTTTTTAAGTATTCATCATCACTTGGTCTTTAATAAAATACAAATTCACATTCACTTGGTCTTTTGGATTGATTGTAGATCTCTTGGTATTTATACATTGGAATGATTCTTCGTACTATATCTCTTACTAGTCCCACTGAGGCTCATGGGGGAATATACTCTCACACACATTACAGGTTCTATCATTCCATCATTTACCACTTATAATTTATAGAACCTTACGTTCCACTAATAGATACATGCTTTGACATACTTTTTATCTTATAACATGCTAACAGGTGCTTCATTTGCAATATTCACCTTGCAAAACAATTTTCCACCATGGCTATCTGATATATTTTTCTTGTTATTGATTTCTACTTGTATGTTATTGTTTGTGGGTTATGCCCTATGTCTTTTTTGATCACTCCTTGTATACTTTTGGCTACTTCGGACTTGATTATCTTATGTATTGTGAGCGATGTCCCATGTTTGAAACCTATTTTTTGGTCTATATTTTATGCACATTTTCTTGTTACACTTTTTTTCTATGGCATGATTTCTAATAACATATGTATCTATCCATTTTTTTTCATGTGTATTTGTTTATACCATGCACATCCCCTCCACATGTAGCGATAGACCTCAAATCAACATCAAGCCCTCTCTTCGGGCTGCATACTCCTACTGATGTGGCATACACCCTAAATGAGGGGGTATACACTGGGTTAACAAATCACCCCATAAATCATCTCAGAGCTACAACACATTACAATATATAACATGAAAAACACAAAAATACATCCACAGAATAACACAAAATATGAATTGGGTCCTTAGAGTAGCACAAACACCGACACCCAAGATCAGACAGGAGTGCCCTGTCATCACCAATCCGGCACTATGATAATTCTTCACCGGGAACTCCTCGTGCTATGATTATTTACTAATGCACAGCCTTTAGTTTGGTGGATGTAATCTAGAAACAGAAAAACAACATAACACAAGAATACCATCGACTATGATAAGACAGAATGATGACAAATCAGAAATATCAAAGGAAATAATAATATTAACATGAAATTGTTACAATCTCACCCATGAGGTACTTCAACAAGACTATGGGAGAAACTTTACAATTACGCCTCTTGATGGCTTCTTCAACACACCTTTAACTGATGGCTTCCTTCGTACACTTCCTACAATATTTCTCACTACTTCTTTCTATGCTAAATGAGGGGGGTAGCCTCTCTATTTATAGAACTTACAGGCTTATCCATCTTATCTCTAAGATAGGATAAGAAATCCACTCTGACGAATCATATTCCATACCTTAACTCTTATCTGTACATGTAAGCTTATCTCTTAAGATAAGATAAACCTTATCATTTTACATGGGTTCCACATTTTTAGAATTTTTACAAATAAAATACACAAAATATTTATGACCTCACTCCTTGTCCTTATTACTAATATAATATTCTAATTCCTAATCATGTAGACCCTACTTCTCTAATTACCCAAACTTTGACATTTTAACATTACCGGACCACTTACGACAAATATTTACTTTTTACAACATTCCTATTGTACTTTGACTGTTACCGTACTCCACATTATTTGCGGCGTTGTACTGGCAGCGCCGTTATCTTCTATTGGATGCTACTACTAATTACACTTAACAACATTCTATTCCTAATACATACATTAATGAAATAGAAATTATGGAGGAAAATTTTAGTGTCGACATCTTCCCCCTTCCTAGCTTCTACTCCGTCCTCGGAGTAGACTCTTCTGGTGCGTGGAAAATCTTCAACTTGTCGTGGTTGACCCATTTCGTAATGGGAGTGCCATCCAATTCCTCCAGTCGGTACGTACCATTTTCATGCACAGCTACTATTTTGTAGGGCCCCATCCATTTTGGAAGAAATTTCCTCTGTCTTCTTTTTTTGTATCTGGAATCATATACTAGAACCAAGTCATTCACCTGAAATGGAGACCAAAGGATCTTTTGATCAAAGTATTCCTTCTGCTTCATTTTCTTCTTATGGCTTGTATCCTTTGCTATTTCCCTCATTTCCTCTAGCAAATGAAGATGTACCAACCTTTCTTTTACTGAATCACTTTCATCCATCCTTTCATTTTTCATAACTCTCACAGTAGGAATATCAAACTCAATAGGAAGAACTGGATCAATGCCATAGGCCAACTGAAATGGAGAGTATCCTGTTGCTGACTTTGATGTTGCCCTATATGCCCACAATGCTGCATGAATCCTCTTATCCCATTTATGTACCTGCAAGGCTGCATATTTTGCTAGAATTTGACACAACACAAAATTTGTTCGTTCCACCTGTCCATTTGTGCTTGGTTTGTATGTTGTTGCCTTCCTATGCTTAATAGAAAACTTATTGACTAGGGCTTCTACCACCTCATTAATGAAGTTGCTTCCTTGATCTGTTACAATTTCTAATGGACAACCAAATTTGGTGACAATGCGTTCATATATGAACCTTGCCACTTCATCCATGGAAGTTGTTTTCAATGGCCTAGCTTCAACCCACTTGGTTAAATAATCTGTGGCAACTACAATATACTTATTTTGACGTGATGTAGTTGGAAGTGGACCTACAATGTCTATTCCCCACTTTTCAAAGGGACCAAGTGGAAGAATAGAACATAATGGAGCTGATGAAGTCTTACGGTTACCATGTGTTTGACAAATATCACATGTCTTACAATAATTATAACAATCTTTAAAAAGAGTGGGCCAGTGATAACCTGCATCCAAGATCCTTCTTGCTGTAAGTTGTCCAGAGAAGTGCCCTCCACATGTACCATTATGGAATTCTTCTAGCAGCTCCTTTCCTTGATCACGTCCAACTGCCTTCTTGTACTGTCCATCAGGTCCTATTCGAAATAATGCTCCATGCAGAATAGAATATGGACGACTGGCTTGAGTAATCTTTCTCTTAGTCTTTGCATTGGCACCATCAGGAAACTTGAATTCATTCAGATAATTCCAAATATCTATGTATTCACTAGGGATTGTGTCAAGGGAGAACAATGCTGCATCGGGAAAATCATCATCATCACAAGATGATCCTAAACCATCATAGGCTCGAGAGAGTGCATCTGCATTGACATGCTTCTTTCCTGGCCTATCTATAATATCAAATTCAAATTCTTGTAGCAAAATTATCCATCTTGCTATCCTCCCTGATGGGTTAGGCTTATTGACAATATATTTCAGAGCCTGATGATCTGTTACAACTATAAATTTCTGCCCTAGCAAGTAATTTCTAAACTTCTTTACAGCAAAAATGATAGCCAGAGCCTCTTTTTCAGTTACAATATAGTTTACCTCAGCACTGCTCATTTGTCTACTCCCAAAGTAAATTGGATGTTCATTCCCATTTTCATCCTTTTGGCTCAAAGTACTTCCTAGTGCTGCATCTGAGGCATCAGTGTACACAATGAATGGCTTTCTCCATTATGGATTCTTCAAAATAGGTGAAGACACCAGGGCTTCCTTCAGTTGTTCAAAAGCTTCATGTGCCTTATTTCCTGGTTCATAAGTAACATCCTTCTTCAAGAACTGGGTTAGTGGCTGTGCAATCTTTGAGAAATTCTTGATGAACCTTCTATAGTAACCCACATGGCCTAAAAATGATCTCAACTTACTTCTATTCATAGGAAATGGTAAATATTTGATTTTTGAAACTTTATCAGGATCAGTACCAATACCATCTCTAGATACAACATGCCCTAACAAGACACCTTTAGAACATCCAAAGACACACTTTGTAGGGTTTAGTGAGGCTTGTGCTTCATCTAACCTTTGAAATGCTGTCTCCATCTGGTGCAGGTGGTCCAACTTGCTCCCATAGATGCAAAAATAATCCAGAAATACTCTGATGAAGGTCCCAATGTAGGGTTCGAACACCCTATTCATCAAACGTTGGAATGTTGCTGGAGCATTACACAACCCAAAAGGCATAACTCTATAAGCAAACATTCCCCAAGGAGTGGTGAACGTGGTCTTCAGCTGATCTTTCTCTGCTATACAAACTTGGTTGTAGCCGCTATATCATCAGCAAAACTATAGCATTCCTGGCCAGCTACTTCATCCAAGATCTGATCTGAAAATGGAAGAGGGTAATGATCCTTCTTTGTTGCCTTATCGAGCTTCCTGTAATCAACAAAAATGCGTAGCTACCCATTCTTTTTTATTGAGATCACAATGGGAGAAACCCATTCTGAATTCTCCACAGTAAATATGAATCCTGCATCAAGCAACTTATCTATTTCTTCTTTTACAGTCTTGGAAAAAATTAGGATTCATTCTATATATGGCATTTGCTTTATGGCTTCTTTTAGCAACAAATATAAAAGATCACATACAATGTTTATAACAAACCTCCAACTCTTCCCATTTACTCTTCCAACCACCTTCTCTTTCGATCCGTCACTATACCCCAACCCCTTAATCCATCAATCCAAAAACTAACCTTTACTCTCAGACATATTTCAGACTTCCACTTAATCCCTACCCATTACTAATTTCCATACTCCTGTAGTCCTTCGCTCAGCTCCAGACTTTGTCACACGCCAAATCCCCCTACCCCACCCCTCCTCCCCACCCTCCCCCTACCGCCCAGTCCACCTATCCAGTACCTATCCCCCCACTAAGTTCTCTCTCCATAAACCATTCTCCCAGACCAGATCCTCCATCCAAAGTTCCTCACGCACCCCCCCCCCCCTCCCAGTTTCCCTCCCTCCTCCCTACCGCAAACCCCCCCTCCCACCACCCCCCCTCGTTCTTGCCTCTCCAACCATTCTCCGTACTTTTCGCACAATAGGGAAAAGGATCTCTAGACACGCACCTTTCACTTTCGTACCCCCGAGACATAACGTCTAACGCCTAACCCCAATGCTCACCCCACATCCAAACTCTTATCTATCCTCACTCACTATACCACCCTCTCTTCACCCCCCTAACACACTCCCACACCAACCATCTCCCTCATACACTCCTCACCCCCCCCTCTCCCTCCGTCACCCCTCCCTGCTCCCCACCCTCATACCCTCCCCCCAGCAAAGTCCCCTTTTCCTTTAACCCCCCATTCACCCACCCTCCCCTCATCTCAACCCACACAACACCCCCCCTCACTCCCCGATGGTCCCTCTACCTACACCCTCCCCCTCCCGGGCATCGGCTGACTACACTCCTTCGTACTTGACGAGTTCCTTGTAATCAAAAGTGAATAGGTGTATGTACCTTCGAAAGAGCTAGAGGTAGGATTCCTTCTCACTCTCCATCACAGCATCACCAATCTTTATTTATTGGAGACGATCATCAACTTCTTCTTCAGAGAATTTTATGGGGTCATGAGTTGGTGTGACTGGCAGGATATCCATGACTGAAACATCCACCTCGCTTTCTTCATCTTCAGTGTCCACTTCACTGGTACTAGAGTAATAAGAGGATGTCCAATCATCAGTTTCATCACTTGAATCCACAGGTTCTGCTTTATGATGCCGAGGGATCACATTTATTTTCACCCTCTCTCTACCACGTCCAAGTGTCATGAAACCTTCATTCCAGTAGTTTCTTGCATGAACTCTCCTTAGCCATGGTCTTCCCAGCAGCATTGGGTATGCAACAGTACCATTTTTTATCACCTGAAAGTCTACCACACATACAACACCCATAACAGATATTGCCACATTTGAAACTACACCTTCTGGTTTAGTTTTTCCCTTATTTACTGACCTTAACATAAGTGTTGAAGGGCGATCAATTTTTAAACCCAACATATTCATTACCGACTCGGTCATTACATTAACTGCAGCACCTCCATCAACTAAGACATCATGAATTGGAATACCATTACATAATACCTCAGCTTGTGGAGCATAGGGATCTGCCTCTGCTCCCAAAACAGGGACCTCAACCTCCTTCTTTCTTCGAGCATTGAGTCCACCTCGCAACTCCCGCCTCTTCTCAGAAAACATAGCCAAGAGTTGACCATATGTAATATTTGCAGGCCTTTTGGACAGATCTTCCAAGATGGAGTATGGTCCTTGCCCCTGTGAAATCAGAAAATCCTGCACACCCAACTTTCTTCTCCTATGTTTCTTACTAGTTTCTCCTTTCATCTTCTTAGGATCAGTTCCATCTTGATTATCTTTTTCTTTCTTTCTTTTTGTTACAAACACATCTACTTCATTATTTCTGCTCTTATCTACTACATCAAAAGAATTCACAGGTGATTTTCCTTTATCATTATCTTTTGTACCAGATGTAGAAGCTCTATCTGGACAATTATACTTATAATGACCCTTTTTATAACAACCATAACAAACTACTTCATAAATATTTCTTTTTGGACCTCTATCTCCTCCCTAAGAACTAAATTCCTTTCCTTGAAGAAGATTAATAGTTAACTGACCCATCTTTTTGAGCAGATCTTCATACTCAGTAGATGTACTAGGAGAAATATTTGTGCTCACCAGGAGTGGTTGTGGATTCTGGACCAAAGGTGCTGGTGTAGGCTCTACTTTAGCAACAATTTCTTTGGGCTCCTCTTCCATGCTTTCTTCTTGCCTTCTTGCAATCTCCTTTGCTTGTTCAATGGTGGCTGGGCGGTCATACTTCACTCGTTGTCTGATCTCTTGCTTCATCCCAAGAATGAAGTGCTTACATATGAGATTATCCACGCCGTTCATCAACCCATCCGCTAGTCCTTCCTTCCGGATCTGGGCATCGAGCTTCCTCCTTAGCTCTAAAACATGAGCATGATAATCCCTTATCTTCTCCTTCTCTCCTTGGGTTAGCTTTGTGATATCAATCATGAGATCTGCATATCTCTGTTGTTCACCAAATTCTTCAAGAAAACTTTCAGTTAATAAATCCCATGAATTTTTCACATTATCACCTAGTGTTTCAAACCACCAAAGTGCTGAACCATCCAAAAACGTAGGAAAAAATTCAGTCCATTGTTCCCTTCTTATGAGGCCATTACAAATACAAGATCGTTTAAACTCTTGAATGAAAGAAGAAGCATCTTCATTAGATTGAGCTGAAAAAACAGGAATCTTTCCCATTTTCAAAAGTAACCACCGTGAAATACCAACCCACAATTACAATCAACAAGACTTATGTGCACAAATAATTGGAATCACTATACTAGAAAGTGACTTTACACCTTTCTACAGTAAAATAGAAATGACCATGGTAACTATGGTAAAACTTGACTTACTGCGGTAAAAACTGACTTTACTGTGGTAAACACTATTCACGGTAAAAAGTGAAATTACTGCGGTAAATACTATTCACGGTAAAAAGTGAAGTTACTGCGGTAAATATTATTCACGGTAAAAAGTGACTTTACTGTGATAAATACTATTCCAGCAAAAATGACTTTGTCATGGTAACTACTATTCACAGTAAAATGAGTTTACCATGGTAACTACTATGCATAGTAAAAACAAGGTTACCCTCTAATTGATTTTTGACTAATTGGGAATATCTCTCCAGAAAATCCACCAACGAGGAATGGTCCCGGCAACGGAACCAAAATGTCATCACCAATCCGGCACTATGATAATTCTTCACCGGGAACTCCTCGTGCTATGATTATTTACTAATGCACAGCCTTTAGTTTGGTGGATGTAATCTGGAAACAGAACAACAACATAACACAAGAATACCATCGACTATGATAAGACAGAATGATGACAAATCAGAAATATCAAAGGAAATAATAATATTAACATGAAATTGTTACAATCTCACCCATGAGGTACTTCAACAAGACTATGGGAGAAACTTTACAATTACGTCTCTTGATGGCTTCTTCAACACACCTTTAACTGATGGCTTCCTTCGTACACTTCCTACAATATTTCTCACTACTTCTTTCTATGCTAAATGAGGGGGGTAGCCTCTCTATTTATAGAACTTACAGGCTTATCCATCTTATCTCTAAGATAGGATAAGAAATCCACTCTGACGAATCATATTCCATACCTTAACTCTTATCTGTACATGTAAGCTTATCTCTTAAGATAAGATAAACCTTATCATTTTACATGGGTTCCACATTTTTAGAATTTTTACAAATAAAATACACAAAATATTTATGACCTCACTCCTTGTCCTTATTACTAATATAATATTCTAATTCCTAATCATGTAGACCCTACTTCTCTAATTACCCAAACTTTGACATTTTAACATTACCGGACCACTTACGACAAATATTTACTTTTTAAAACATTCCTATTGTACTTTGACTGTTACCGTACTCCACATTATTTGCGGCGTCGTACTGGCAGCGCCGTTATCTTCTATCGGACGCTACTACTGATTACACTTAACAACATTCTATTCCTAATACATACATTAATGAAATAGAAATTATGGAGGAAAATTTTAGTGTCGACAGCCCGAGTGCCTGTTTTCTCCCCTGGGTGCTCATGTCCTAGGGGAAAACATAGTCATTTTATTAGCATACCAAAGTCTACAACAATTTACAGTGTAGTTTTACAGTATCAGGAATAGTCCTTCAGCAAGAAAAATATAGTTCAACTCCTATTTTCAAATGGTACAACGTGAAACAACACAGGACTCACCATCTGCAGTGGTGATTATTACGAAGAATCATAGATGGATAGTAACACTATACCTCTCTCCCAAAAACTTTCTCTTTCGCATGAGATTTCCCAAAACAATTGTTCTTGGCATGAGATCATCCAAAAACCTCATTCTTGGTGTGAGATTGCCCAAAAAAATCATTATTAGTGTGAGATTTCCCAAAAGAAAATTCACTTTTGGCATGAGATTGCCCAAAAAACTCACTGTTGGCATGAGATCACCCAAAAAACTCTCTTAGTGTGATATCACCCAAAACATTTCTCTTGGCATAGATCACCCAAAAAAATCACTCTACATAACACTTTAGGAGACTTTTCTATCCTTTTACACTCTTCTACATTAGGTGCACACTTTCGTTTTTACACACTTTTACATACTTATGCAAATTTTTCATATACAAGACTTTGACTAGTCTTTTTTCTTCTTTTTGCAGGTCCGTCCTTATAAGAAGAAAAAATCACAAGCTATAAAAATTATAGGTACAACATAGTACAACACATATGCTTCACCCCTAGGGTCACTTTCCTTTCCTAGTCTCTATGCTTCATAATTGCACTCATTCCATGGTTCAGTTATCCACTCAGAATTCTTCTTGTCACACACTCTACATGGTTATCACGTACGAATATTATATCTACTTTATGTTACTGAGTATTCACTAAACAATATAAAGTGGGGGAAAATGTAGACACTAAATCACGCACTTGTGTACATTTCTACGCCATAAACATATACTAACATTCATATGATTCCTAAGAACGAAAACTAGTAAATAACAAATTTCCTTGGCCTCTTTTCCGTGTCTTGTTTTCTCTTTGGTATTTTACACCCATTCAGTATTTTACTTATTTATATTTTATGGATCATGACACCAACGCCTAGCCAGGATAGGAGTTCCCAGGTGTCCTTATACCCTTTGGGTGCCCCTGACTCTTTTAAACCTTATTTGCATCTCTTCGGTCTCTTTTATCTTTTGGGAACATTATTCACTTATGGGTCATCCTTTCAGTTGTCAATTATGAAATTAAAACAAGGGAATCATATAAATACATAGTCATGTGTTTGAAATAAAGGAACAAACACTAAACATCTACTAACATCACCTAAAATTACATCAAAAGATATCTAAATAGCAATAAAGACATCCATCTAGAATCCATTTAAGGTAAAAGGAACTGCATTTTTTCATACACAACATAGGAAAAGGAAGTTTTTTATCCCATCCACACATCTATCTACATTGTTATATCTATATATAGTCTACTATCAAGTGCACTTGGAAAAGGGCATCCTAAGGAATGATTATTACACACACTCACAAGAGCTACATGGATTCTGAGATGTAGTGTAACACTTGTTTGTAATATCACTCTATCGAGTGATCACTAGGGTCAGTTTGACTCCCCATATTGCATCTTTCTTTTTTTTATTTAATTTGGTATTGTGTGTTTTTTAGGTGATATCTATTTTACAAGTTATAGGTACCCTCAGTGATCAAATAGTGATACACAGGTGATCAACAGGGAATATTTGCAACACTTGTGTGACATTGTGAAAATCATATTCCGACCATCTATGTACTCACCAGATCCCAGAAGAGGTCGTAAATGCCTAGGCGCCCCTATCCTACCATGGGCACCCATGTCCAGGATCATTCATACAGTCAAGAATTTATTGTGAGTAGTAACGACACTCTGTACTTCTTATTCATCACTTCTTCAAGTCCATATTAGTCCCAGACAATGCATAAATCAGTTAATTTATTCTTCATATATATTTTTCTTAGGATTTTTACTTTACTTTCTAATTACTTATATCAAATCTATATTTTAACATTTATTATCATATGTTACTCTACAATTACGGTTTTACAAAACTTATATTTTTTTAAAAAAATTGGTGATCTCTTGTTCCATAACAACATTGATCTCTTTAGTTGTATATTTACATTTTGATTGGCATTATCAATTTCAGGATTAACATTGCATAACTATAATTAGAGTGTTGGATGTGTGCATATTTATTTTCTTGAATGTTTCACTAATTACTACCTACATCCAATTTTTTTGGCATAGCCTTTGTCCTAGTGATAATGCATATGACATTGATGTAAAAACCTTACATCAATCACCCTAGAAGTTATTATCATGGTTAATATACATTTAATCTATAGGATATTTATAAGAATAATTTGAGTTGAATGTAATTCTATATGATTATTCATTTAAGTATAATATACATGTAATTATGAGGCCACAAATCATTTATAAAATCAACATGCTTACAATATGGAGGGAGTAACGTTTTGAATAATAATAAACAATTAATAGTGATCGGGTTTCATAAATTTGTTTTGTTTAAAAATTATAATTGAAATTAAAAAATTAAACTTTCATCCAATAATTTAATTACAACTTATGTGGATGGATGTAGTGAATTTAATAAAATTAAACCAATTTCCACATAAATCGACACATTAAAAAAAAGTAATGAAATGGTGCAATCTTATCTGTTAAATGCATGGAAATGGGGGATTAAAATGGGGTCAAAAGTGGACACATTTTTCCTGAAATTAGCTAAACCTGAATTTCATCTAATAATTCGGCATGCATATGCTAAAAATTTGAAAAAGTGATAAGAATAAGTACCATAGAGCTCGGAATCTAGTTTCTAAACTACTATTTTTTTAAATGGTGGAGATTAAGAGGGTCAAATGTGGTGCACACACAAAGTATGTATATTTTTGTGTCAAAAAGATAAGAATCTGTTGTGTGTGTGACCCCCCATTTTATGAGTTTTATAAATTATTTTTCAAATCCCTTTGGTAGAAAGTTATTTAATCCCAGGTATGAGGTCCCACTAATTTTTCATAATTTTTGGATGAATATATACTTTTTTATTTATTTTAAAAGTGCAAACATCCCGAAAATGAATTATTTGTGTGTACACCCCCATAACTTTGAGAAAAACAGTCCTCTTTTTAAATGTGTTTAGAAGAGGATGTTTTTTTTTTAAATTTTGGATGAAATAATCATAAATTGTGTACAAAAATGTATGCATACATTTTTACAAGAAAAAATTCACTAGGATAAGAAATGAAGGATGAAAGCCTTAAAATAATCGAATTTTAGAAAGAAGCATATCGTCACCACATAAAACTAAGATTGACATTATAGTATAATGTTTATGGAATGTTATCTTATAAAACATGTAATATCGATGTGTAAACGTGAGATTTTGATGTTTTTTTGTAAAACATGGATTTATTCACGGATTACACAGTCCAAGCCTTAGGGTAGGATATCTAAGGAAAATCCAAGCCTATAGAATGGGATTCCCAAACTCATAGAAAATAACACACAAGTGTGTTATAACACGTTCGCATTATAACGTAAGTGTGTTATAACATGTTCGCCTTATATTAAAATCCAAACGTGCAAAAAAAAAAGGAATTTACAAATTTGGTCCCACTAGTCACGGATTGTCTAAAAAATGCTACATATTCCTGCACTTTTTTATTCTTATTGACAATTTTGTTTATTTTGTTTTATGTAGAGATTGTTTTTTGAATGATTTATTAATTTTTTGAGATATGAGTGTATTTTTTTAATTTTTATATTCCTAACACTTAATTTTTTGGTCAATTGTCTTGTGCTGATAAAGATATTTCATAATTATGGGGAGGAGACCACGAAATAAAACACTTGAGTAATTAAAAAAAAAAGGGAATTGATGAAGAACCGACATGAAAATAAATAAATTGAACACGTCTTTACCATAGATTGAAGATGGCTCTAAAGGAAATATATCATCCTACAAATCCAAGAAAGAAGATAAAAAAGAAAATAGGTGAGCGAGTACAAAAAATTTGTGAAAAAAAGAAATCAACATATGGAGATGAAAGTATGTCATCTCTTCCAAGTGAAATTGATGGTGCAAGATATCATGAAACACCAATTGAATCAATAAATAATGAATATTCAATGAATGACGATACAATGCCACATTTAAACATAGATGTTACACCAAATGACCAACCTATTGAAAACACACACTCTTTACCAAATTATGAAGATGAACGATAAATAGAAAATGAACAATGTTTATATGATATTCAAAAATCATTTCCATTGAAATCGCCGATTAAAATTTTGCATACAACATACAAAATTTTACTTGAGATTGATGAAAATAATTTTAAGCCAATGAATAGTAAGATTTTTCAACACACTTGTAGAAGAAAAGCTAATCACATATGGAAAACATATTTTATGACTCAAATGAAACAGGTAGATTTCAATTATTTGTTGAAATGATGAAAAATATTAATTATAGACATACAATGAAGACCCTTGGTCTAAGAACATTTATGACCAACAGTGAAAAAACTATTTTAAAAAATATAATGAATGCATACCAATCAGTAGGTCCAACCTCACGTACTAAAGATAGTAATACTACCTGACGTGTTATTACATCAACTAAAAAAAATCCTGTTGAATTAGAAAAACACTAAAACTGAATCTTGTTTAATTAGAAAAATAAGTAGTACACTAAAAATAAATAGTAAAACACTATTAAAAGCTCTCATGCATAGTGAAAGAATTGAAGAAACAAATAAAAATGAATTATGGGAATTCTTAGGTATATTGCCATAAAGAGAGAAAGACATAGTTGATGAATTAATTTTTTTTTTGAATTTTGGAAACATAATAAAAGGGTTTTGCCTAATGAAAAA